>JAKSYS010000007.1:0-318239 GCA_022925895.1 Fragilaria crotonensis
TACATGGGTATGATTAAACTGGCTACTGTTTTGCAACGAGTACTGTACTGTATATCAGCATGTCTATGCATACGGCGGTTCGATGGCCTCCAGCAGTAGCAGCTATCTATCACACGAACGTTCACCACGTGCACGCAAACTCACTACCGTAGATGATATGACGTACGACGAGCACAGTGTAAATCCGTCGTGTTGTCAACTAATCGATCACAAATACTGAAAATCATCGAACACTTATTCTGAGTCGAGTTTCGACACATGGGGTCGACAGTGGTGGATGCTGGCATTGCCTCTCTGTCATGCCTTCCAAAATGGCATTTGCTTTGACAGAAGCCTCCGTTTAACGAAAAGTCGCACTCGATGTGTAGTCCGAATCAACGAAAACATCAAACGGAAGACCATGTCCAACGTAGTCTCGAATTTGATCGCGTGCAACCTTGTGAAACGTGACATCGTAGCCGATTCATCCAATGAATGGCCTACAGATGCCCCATCGTGGGCACTAAGTGGTTGGGAGACGCCGCCCACATCAGATGGCAGCGATCCTCCAGACCAGGGCTCCTGCAAAACAGGAACCAACCATCAGAACAAATTCTCCGTCACGAACGATTCGCCGACATGGGAATTGGTCCTTGCAAAGACGTTGCCAGATGACGGTACTTCTTCTGTCTCTCCAGAATCAGCAATCTTGGCTCCTCGCGGAGGGTGCGATAATCTGTGCGACGATACACAACGGTATTCCGATACTTGTGAGTTCACCGTGTTGGGCAATGCCAAGTGGTTGATAATTCGGACTGAGGATCAGCGCTGGATCTTCGAACCATCGCTGTTGTGACAATCCCTAAAACAGATGAAGACGTTCCAACACCAAGTAGTCAGTGCACCGGCAATGTGAATGCACGCACCTCCAACCCAAAGGTGTTACTTTTCAGCCGATTCCACAGATTCGCTACCATCATTTTCAATCACCATCTCTTCCAAATAGTCACTCTCATTTTGCTCATCTTGGTCCACACGTTTCAACAGCTGATGGTACTGTTCGGCACACGGTAGAAACTTGATGGCGTATGGACTCCTCCTTCATCAGAGACACGACAGTCCGCTGCCGATCGGCGCTCAAGAATCGCGTGCAAAAGGCAAGACATGACAAGGCATCTCCAGGCCCGAAATCGTTCCGGTACACATCGCACACTTTGGAATCAGAATTACGCGCCTTGCGTCATCAATGACAAGGTGACGTTGGATGAACTTTGTACTTGCGGCCTGTAGTTGAGACTCAAGACGATCAGACCTGAGGACCGGGATGGCTTGGGAGAAAGAAGAACCGCCGGTGTTCAGCATAAAGATGATTCTCGGATCTGTGTAGGTTAATGCGTAGATACTGTAGGCAGAAGACTTGCGAGGAATGTCGATGTAAGGATGCTTCGGCGAGACAGGCTTGGACATGTTTCCACGAAGAACACAGTGGTAAAGTTCGGCCAATGAAAAACGTCGCCTCCGATTTCATAACAAGAGGTACGAAAAAATGCCCAACCGACTTCTTGTAGAGGCCATTAATCGTCAGCAAAAGAGCGTGTTGGAGGAGACAGTGATAAATATTAGCAAAGATGCACAATGCTGATGGTTGTGAAAGATCCAAGCGATCGAGTTGTATTGATCGTAGTTGACTCGTCATGTCAAGAAACGCAGAGAAGGAAGCAGGGTCTGATTCGATTGTATCGAATGTTGTCGAAAGGGCGAATGCAAGCAACTTGTTGACGAAGGACTCGATTCGTTGCGTTTCAAAATCCTCCTCGTCATCTGAGGACGCCAGCGTCTCGATATCAAAGGTCATTCGCCGCCCGTTCATCACTGACCGGTGCATTGACTTGGAACCAGAAGGTATCTTGGACCATTTTTGGTTTCCAGTTGATGCCGCTGCTTCAACAGAGTCCTGAAAGCCCTGCCAGAAGCGAGCTTTCCACATATCGTTGTCGGCATCTATGCTCTCTTGGCGGAGGCCTTTCTGAGCCATGATTCTCAAACAAAATTCATCTCTCGACTCCTCGCCAGGAAATGCCAGATAATAGCACTGCCACGCAGTTTCAATTACAACAACCGGATATCCTGGCAAGGGAGACAACTCATTCAGATCCAAGGTCGAACCAAACTAATGTCAAAGTAAGAGAGCTGCAGCGATGGAAGTTTCGACCCCGGCGTAAACAATACGACTTTCTTTTTCACACAAGCCACTCTTCTCGCCAGTGACTCTCCCAAAGACACCTAGCTACAAGCGAGGCAAACAATCGCTTCTGGTCGTCTGGGGTACAACTCCGACCTGGTAAGCGCCGCCCTGTAGAAACGACATGTCTAGCTCGGTGGTCTGGAGGAATTGAGCCTGTGCGATGGCTTCAGAGTATTTTCCCATCTGCGAAGAAGGCGCGGCGCGAAATCCGATTGAGGGCGCGGGACGTTGTTCGTAACGACTGCTCGGACGGCGACAGTAGCCCGGCGAGTGAGGTTGGGTGAGTTCTCCAAATGGCCGAATTCCTCTTCTCGAAACGCTTGACTGTGCGATTCACCGCCAAAAATTCGTTTTCCTTTCTGCGCTTGCTTGTTTTACTCCAGGTGTGACTTTCGGCGCCTTCGGGTCTCAGGACGGCGGTTTCTTTGAATGTTGAATGGCAGTCGCTGTCCGCGAAACTGGAGCGATGATCGCCTTTCCAGCAGTAACTCCAACCTTTTCCCTTGCTTGACAACCTGCTTTCCAGTTTTGGCCGTGCTTGTGGCCACTGATCTGGCGAATTGGTCAAAATTTACTGTCTTCGCGATCTGATCCATGATTTTCCGCCCCTTGGTCCTGGGCGTTCTTTCCGCTTGATCAAAGTCAATCTCATCTTCAGTCAGCTGCTCGCCATCGTCATCAGTCATTGACGGCATGTTTTCAAGAGATTCTTGTCGTTGGGTAACTGGATCATCTGCCTCCGACGGAACTCTGCGAGGGGTGATTGACCCGTTGCATCAAGGCTCATAAGGATCTCTCTAGGTTCAAGTCGTTCGATTACAGGGGGTCGAATTTTGTTGTTGCGCGACTCTACCCCGCTGATTCTTCGATCCCTAACAGGTTTGGGTGATGTCCTCCACTTGGAGTTACCAAGTCCAGATCGAATGATATCAGCCAGTGTCCTTCCACTTCGAAGTCGACAGAACGAAGATGATTTCTTTCTTCCTTCCGCGTCATCGTCTTCGCTGTCTACAATAACTCTCACAACGTACACCAGCTTGCGGCGGCGTTCTGTTCGATCAAGCATCTCGATCCATACAGGGACATCGAGGTTACAATTCAAGGTTGTCAAACGTAAGCCATTCTGGGCTTCAACCATGTCGACATTTTCGAAAGAAAAAGAACCCTCTCTTTCAAACTTGGGGTCGCCAACCTCGCTGACTGCCGCTGGAAGTTGAGCAAAGAGTATAGGCTTCATCCACTTGCCGCCATTCCCTTCAGTGCCGTCTCCCAAAACGACTTCGTCGTCCTCTTCGTCCCTCCTGTTTGCAGAGTCGTACAAACCAAGCATGCGGCCGCCATACATCGCAGACTCTTGAGTCCTTACGCCTACGTGGAAACCATTCCATCGTTTGTGTTGCAAGCCGAACGTCCCTCAATTGTGATGTAGGAGCTTTGGTTCTCTTGAATAAAGTTGTCAGTATCGGGGATGTGAACGCTGAAAAATCCGTTGTTCTTCGGTTCAGCATTAACCCATTTCAGCCACCACCCCCTATGAATCGACAAGTACTTGTACTCAGTTGAGTCACCGGCACCCTGCACGACGAGCTTCACCTTCACTGTATCTCCTGATCGTATTAGCAACGATCTATCTGTCACACTCGTTTTCTTCGATGTCGCTTTCTCCAAAACAACAACTGCTGACGCGCTTTCTTGAACAACAGTGAAACCTCCACCGTTACATACGAAACCGTCGATACCCTGATCCGGAGACGAAACTTCCAAGATAACTGGATCGCCACTGCGAAGATAGAGTCCTCCTCCGAGTTCTGCAATGGTTTGCTCCTCCAAATAGGAGTCTTCATCGACTGATTCATTGTCCTCTAACAACGGATTTTGATCTCTGAAAATGGATGTCGCAGTTAGTTGACTATTGGCTTCCATCCATGCTTTGGCGGCAGCGCCAACTTCCATTTCTCGACTGTTCGAAATCTCAAGGTCAGTACAGACTTGCATGACACTTCGCAAATGCCGTTCTTGTCCAAAGGGCAACACGTAAAGGGTAAGGTGAATCGGCTGCGGACCCACCACGCTGGCTAACCCAAATGGCTTAATTCCTGGAAAGTTCAACGTTTTCCATTGGAGAAAATCAAAGTAACTGCTGTACATGGACATGGTATAGGTATCCTCCGTATTCCAATCTACAAAGCCCGTCTTGAGACGGCGCTTCAAGTGTTCTGGATCTTCCAGTAAATCTTGTCCCAGCGTCGGCGGGGTTTCACCGGGTTTGGTAACAACAATGCGAGGGAAACCAGTTTCGACTCCAAATGCCATGTGGGGTTTCTCTTCCGTGCCTGACGACGATGACGACCCCGTGATCGAATAATCCACTGTGCCAGTACTCATTTTTTGGACAAAGGCCATGGCGACCCCCACAAAGGCACGTTGGAAGACTCCCATTTTGACAGGTTCTTCCAGTTCGCAAGCAAAGAAGACTCTGCCCTTGGGCTTTATTGGAATAAAAAAACGTAATGTAGTGGTCGAGGAAATGAACGATAACGGCAGGGTGAGCAGATGCACAAATACAAGGGAGAGTTAAATCTTGGCATTGTTGGTGTTGAGAAAGTTGCAAACAAGCGTACCTTTTCCTTCAATTTGAATTGCCATTGAAATTCAAACCTGCGTTGTTTTTGTGCAAAATAAGAGGCATAGAGTTGTTGCTGTGAATGACCCGGTGCTGGTCCCCTTGCAGCAGCGTCTTCTAATGGATGATCGACATCTGGTGTGCGTATCATTGATAGCATTTGGCCCTTGAATAAGAAATTGTCCAAAACAAAAGTTTCTGTCGAGTTGGGAAAGAATCGCTGGCCATTCGAAGTGTTCATGATGAAGAGGTGCTCCAACGATGGATGAGGTTGGGGAAGAGAGGGATCTGGTACCAGCGCAGGCGTCTGGTTCTGACTACCACGATCGCCATCCATACCATCATCGTCATGGTCGTATTCATCAACGTCTACAAGGTGTGCACGCCGTTGGATGAGGGAAGGAGGAGAAGGGGGGATCTCCGTGGCAGATGATATTGACATTGACTCGACCAACGCACGGTTATTGTTGTTGTTGTTGCGGAAGTGATTCCAGTATGACAGAAGCAAAATACTCCGACACGTGAGCCATGCCACGACAAGGTATTCTGCCAAGCGACGGACCACCGGAAAGGCACCTGGAGAGTGGACTCCACAAGAATATGCCAATACAAGTAATCCGATATGAATCAAGACACGCTCTATTGAGGCAATCACATCTTTCTGGTTCGCATCCAAGGAGAGACCGAACGTATTTTTGCCAACGTTTTGTTGGCCTTCGTTCGAGTCATCATTGTCCTTGATTGGCATGCTTGTCATTGTCATTGGTTGATTCAAGCGATGATTGGTCGGATGAGAAGCTGAAGAGATACTGTAATCATTTTGGCTTTGTGGCAGCGATGTGGGATCATCGCCGTCCGAGTAACCACCTTCTCGTCGAAGACGATTGTGATGATTGTTGTTATTACCGGTGTCGATGTTGTTGCGTGAATCTCTAATTCCTTGTTCCTTTCGCACTCGTAAACCACGACTAACAGCTCGCTTCCAATAGGGTCGACCAAGTAGAGATTTCCTTCCTTGTTGTTCCAGTTCCTGGTCTACTAGCGGTACTTCTAGGTCTCCTTCTATGGGTCGTTCCGGCTCCTGTTCTACCGGTAACACAAGTTCCGGCTCCTTATCCTGCTCCTGTTCTGGTGGAGACGCACGTAGCTGTTGCCTATTTTTCGGTATCGTTCGTGGTGATTGTGGCTGTTCTTGTTGGAGTAGTTGTCGTGTTTCATCATTGTGATGATTCGTTTTCAACGACAACGGCATGGTGAACAAGCAACGACGCTCTTTGGCGCTTGGGAAAGTGAGCGAAGGTCTTCCAGGGGTCCAGACGGGGCATACCGGAATTTGGTTACTATTTAGATATCTGTATACATGATTGATGTTTGAGCAGTTTTTGAGCAACCGGCAGAAGCATCTGTTACCGAAGTACTTTGCTACTACTCCAATATTCCACTGTACTGGAGTATGAGGAGCTCTTGGTACTGTATACATGTTATTTTCTAAGAAAAATAGAAAATTTACTGTTATTTAAACATCTGAGTAAATTTTCAGACTAAATTACGTAAATGTGACGAAATTCGGTTGTCCTTAACGCCACGACATTGATATCGGTTATTCCGATTGAAGAGGCTGGCGTGAAACGACGAACTTAAGCATAAAATGGCATCAATTTAGGTAAATCGTGATTTTCGTATGATAGCACGTAGACCCGGTATCGATTTATTCTCCCGTATAATGATCTAAAGTAATATTTTTATATTAAAATCGTTGATCGGCGAATCCTTGTGGGATTCCCCATCTTTCCTGCTGTTTCGACCAGTGTCGACGAACGCTGCTTCATGGCTCTATCCGCCTGTTCTGAAGCTGTTCGGTGTTGCTGAGTAGACTGTTAAGCCTTGTCTAGGTCCGCTTAAGCTTTCAGTTCAGCGGATGAAAACGAAAGGGCGAGGGCAAATCCTGCGAATGTGGGAGTGTGTTGCAATGAAAATGTAATCGGAGTATTCTGTAAGGCGCCGCCATATATGAATGTCCCGTCTTGCTTGTCGGCGCACCCGTATCTTTTGCTTTGACATCTGAACCCCGAATAGCTAGGCGTACTCCAGTGAGGGTGTGTTAGTCAGTAGTAAGCCTACCAGTAGGTTTTACTACTAAAGCAAACTTTACTTGGATAACTAACGCTCCACCTTATCCTTAGTAAGTGCAACTTACTAATGAACCTACTGACTTACTGTTGTGTTTTGTACTACTACCGGTACTACAAACATGTAATGGTGACGTGAGAGGTTTCATTTCATCTATGTCCATTGGTTATTTATGTGAACAAATTGCTGAATCATGTAACAGATTGGATGGTGAAGATGAAAATGTGAAAAATCAAATAGTTAGTTTAAATATATCCTGCATCAGAACTCATGGTGGGGAGGGATTGTGAAATTGCACAAACATCAATGGGTACTAGTATGCATAAAAATGACCTAAGAGTGTCATTCCAATTAAGACACATTATCAAAGCCTATAAAGCCATTCTTTGCATCTCTAAGCCAGCCCTCAGATGTTGTTTCTAATTAGGAATGCTGGTGCATCTAAAAGCAAGTGGGGTGGGGAGTGTCGATTGTTGCTCAAAAGATGATGGTTGCCAGGCATGTTTTATCTTAGTATGATGAATAGAGTAAAGCCTCCTGCAAGAATGCAATGACAGTGCATATTCATGGTGGTGGGTTAAAGAATGAAGAATTTACATGGATTCTTTTCCAGCAGCAGAGGCCTTCACTGCTTGGCAGATGTATTCACAGTGTACATGCCACCAATTGCAGTACAACTTGACAGTTGGTGCCATCCCTCCTGCAGCAACAAATGACATGTCTATGTTGGCTTACTGAAAGCTGTGGAAGGGGTTGCTGCTCAATGAATGACATGTGTACACATCACATGTAACCTCTCCACATTGCATAGCACCTTGAGAGAATTGACATATTGGCATCATTCTTTCAGTATGGCCAGATGAATAGGAAGCCTCCAAACCTAACTGCAAAGCAGTGATGCTAAACAAACTTGACCACAAACTAGATTTGCACAAGTAGTTGGACTCCTTCTGACTCTTCAAAGAACCAAAGATTGTAAAATATACCTGTACTTGCATATGAAACAGCAATATAGAGAAAATCCAAGTTTATGACCCTATTCAAGAACAAAAATTTGTACCTGCGGCGGGCCTTACTTTAGTAGGTTATCCTACTAAACAAGTTGATTAGTTACTAACTTGTAGCTAACGTGGTCTTTATATATATCATATCTACGGATATACTGAAAATGCTAGTTACTAACACACCCTGACACAGTATATAAAGTGTACAAATATGCTTGTGATTTCTTATATCTTACTGTATATCATTCTGTAGTACATTGTACCAGCTGAATACTGTCCATGCAAACAAATATTGTTGTTTGCACTGCGTACTGCGTACTGCGTACTGCGTACTGTACTGCGTACTGTATAGCGGCAACAATAACATTATACTGGAGAACGGACCGGACTGTACCACGGTACCAGGTAAACTGTAATTGTTGTTTGCACTGTACTGTATAGCGGCAAACATTAACATTATACTGGAGAACGGACCGGACTGTACCACGGTACCAGGGACATCCGGAACATCTCCTTATCCCTAACTATAGGTTGTTTATTGGGTTACGGGGTCGAGCTCTGGCAGTTATTTTGACGATTTGCTTCATTTGCTTAAGTTTTGTGCAGAGTATTGAAACTGGCGTACGAGCCTGCCCGCCACTGGAGTAAAAATTGATATGGAGAAGGCAACAAAAATCTCCTTATTGTTGCGACTTGGGACTTCGTAAAACTTATTGTTGAGACGTTCATATTATCCGGATGAAATTTGTACTTTATTGTACTTTTGTACTTTCAAAAGTACAAAACCCGGAACTTAAACCCGGAAACCATGTACTTTTGTTTCCGGGTTTTGTACTTAAAAGTACAAAAAGACAATAACATTTTCAATAACATTGTCGATGTTAGGCGAACCCGGATTGTACTTTTTGTACTTTTTGCGAGATATGGGGTGTGCTGTGTGCTGTCGGTTTGAAGAATGAAATAGGCACTGTTATTTATCATGCGCCGGCACACTGCCCTACAATATCTACAACACAAAAAACTTTGCATCATGCCCATTTGATTTAGTGTCATTTAACCTTGTCTAATACATCTTCATTGCTTCTGTTGCCATTGTGCAATCGATGATTGTCAATTCGGTTTCGTCATCATTGCTGATGTCAGTCATTTTCATCGTTGCCGTCAAAGAATATTCAATGGATGATCATTATCATTTTAGTTTTTATTTTCGTTGTCATTCATGGTCCTCTCGCTCATTCTGGACACAACATTGTTATGCCCTAGACTGCTTTTGATTGATTGTCATTTTGCATGATCAATTGATTGATCGACATTTTTAAAGATCAATTGATCGATAGTCGCTTTCGTTCGATCAATCAATCGATCGTTGTTTTTGTCGTCAATTTGTCTTTACCTTTGTTAATCGTTTATTTGCTTGTCTTTGTTTGCAAGGCACTGCCATGGTAGTCATTGTTGCCATCCTTGTATCAAGCATTGTTTCTTTTCAATATCCATTGTTGTTGAGTAGTATCCGTCCTCTACACATTCAATTGATCAACATGGTGTTGCCCTTCTTCACAGGGATTGACTCCTTCTTCCTTGTTTCCAATCACTTCGTACAAAACTCAAGTACAAGTTTTGTGTGTACACTATACACTACTTCTTGCTTTCTATTTACATTCATGCATGAAGCTAAATATGTAGTTAGGATTCATTACCTAAAAAGTGTTGCCCTAAGTTTTAAATCCTTTTATACGTCTATGATTTATTGAATTGAAACTTATTTAGACTGTTATTGCTTAAGTAAGCCTCGTTTCCTTGACATGGTGTAGCTCATCTCTTGAACTTTAGCTAGGTTTGCAATCCGTCGGCGTGGAGTAAATATCCTTTACTTAGATTTTAATCAATTAAGTATTTGTAGTGTACCATTTCCGTGTAGATTTCAACGACGTAAGTAAAACTCCTTCTGACTTAAGGGGATTTCGGATGGTGAACCCCAAAACGTCTTTCACAATGAAATTGCAAAAGTCACATTTCATATATACTGCATCCGGTTGAGACCCATTGTACTTTGAAAGTACAATACAATGTACTTGTACTGGAGTACTTTGAAAGTACAAAGTACAAAAGTACAATTTTCATCCGGATAATATGCACCTTACATAAGGAAGGATGAGGAAATTTGAGAATCTGCTTAAATCTCCTTTTTTCCTTCGTTGTACTGTACTGTAATATGGGAACATCAAAACACCGTTACTACATTGTTGTGAAGTGTGTTACATAAAAACATTCTTGAAAAACATCTTATTTTACTATGACAAATAAGTGCTTTGTCGTTATGGCGATATAAGGAAATATAAGGAGATTCGAGAAACTGCTTAAATCTCCTTTTTTTCCTTATGAATGAGAAGGAAGTACGTCAAATATATTTTTGAGATGATGAAACAACTTCTCCCAGAGAAGGTGACAAGAATCGGCATGACTATCTACTATGCATAGCACCCTGAGAGCGTGCCGGTGCAAATCGGTTAGCGTGGCACAGATGTATGATGGTAGTGCTTAAAAATATATTTGAGAAATAACGGTTAAAAAGTAGGCCACAACGAGATGAAGTGGAAATTCCGGATGTCCCAGTTAAGCTGTCCACTGGTACGAGTACGAAGGCCTTCACACGCAGTGCATTCATAGCAAAACCATTCACCGCGTGCAAGCATCCTCAACGACCACAAAGAATATCTGGTGTGTGTCATGTCAGCAGACGACAGTCAACGAATCGACCACACACGGATGCCCCATCGTGGGCATTAAGTGGTTGGGAGACACCACCAACATCAGCTGGCAGCGATCCTCCAGACCTTGGCTCCTGCCAAACGGGAACGAACCATCAAAACAAATTCTCCGTCACGAACGATTCGCCGACATGGAATTGGTCCTGCAAAGACGTTGCCAGATGACGGTACTTCTGTATGTCCAGCATCAGTAATCTTGGCTTCGCGGAGGGTGCGATAATCTGTGCGACGATACAGAACGGTATTCCGATACGTGTGAGTTCACCGTATCGGGCGATGCTACGTGGTTGCTTATTCAGACTGAGGATCAGCGCTGGATCTTCCAACCATCCCTGTTGTGACAGAGACTTCCAGATCCGTTTCTATGCGATGTGAAGAACAATCTCTCAAACTGATGATGACGCTCCAACACCAAGTAGTCAGTGCACCGGCAATGTGAATGCATGCACCTCCAACCCAAACGTGTTACATTTCAGCCGATTCCACAGATTCGCTACTATCATTTTCAATCACCATCTCTTCCAAATCGTCACTCTCATTTTGCTCATCGTGGTCTAAATGTGTCAGCAGGTGATGGTACTGTTCGGCACACGGTAGAAACTTGATGGCGTATGGACTGTCCTCCTTCATCAGAGACACGACAGTCCGCTGCCGATCGGCGCTCAAGAATCGTGTGCAAAAGGCAAGACATGACAAGGCATCTCCAGGCCCGAAATCGTTCCGGTACACATCGCACACTTTTGGAATCAGAATTACGCGCCTTGCGTCATCAATGACAAGGTGACGTTGGATGAACTTTGTACTTGCGGCCTGTAGTTGAGACTCAAGACGATCAGACCTGAGGACCGGGATGGCTTGGGAGCAAGAAGAATCGCCGGTGTTCAGCATAAAGATGATTCTCGGATCTGTGTAGGTTAATGCGTAGATACTGTAGGCAGAAGACTTGCGAGGAATGTCGATGTAAGGATGCTTCGGCGAGACAGGCTTGGACATGTTTCCACGAAGAACACAGTGGTAAAGTTCGGCCAATGAAAAACGCCTCCGATTTCATAACAAGAAGTACGGAAAAATGCCCAACCGACTTCTTGTAGAGTGGGCCATTAATCGTCAGCAAAAGAGCGTGTTGGAGGAGACAGTGATAAATATTAGCAAAGATGCACAATGCTGATGGTTGTGAAAGATCCAAGCGATCGAGTTGAATTGATCGTAGTTGACTCGTCATGTCAAGAAACGCAGAGAAGGAAGCAGGGTCTGATTCGATTGTATCGAATGTTGTCGAAAGGGCGAATGCAAGCAACTTGTTGACGAAAGACTCGATTCGTTGTGTTTCAAAATCCTCCTCGTCATCTGAGGACGACAGCGTCTCGATATCAAAGGTCATTCGCCGCCCGTTCATCACTGACCGGTGCATTGACTTGGAACCAGAAGGTATCTTAGACCATTTTGGTTTCCAGTTGATGCTGCTGCTTCAACAGAGTCTTGAAAGCCCTGCCAGAAGCGAGCTTTCCACAAATCGTTGTCGGCATCTAGGCTCTCTTGGCGGAGGCCTTTCTGAGCCATGATTCTCAAACAAAATTCATCTCTCGACTCCTCGCCAGGAAATGCCAGATACTAGCACTGCCACGCAGTTTCAATTACAACAACCGGATATCCTGGCAAGGGAGACAACTCATTCAGATCCAAGGGTCGAACCAAACTAATGTCAAAGTAAGAGAGCTGCAGCGATGGAAGTTTCGACCCCGGCGTAAACAATACGACTTTCTTTTCGTACACACCAAGCCACTCTTCTCGCCAGTGACTCTCCCAAAGACACCTAGCTACAAGCGAGGCAAACAATCGCTTCTGGTCGTCTGGGGGTACTACTCCGACCTGGTAAGCGCCGCCCTGTAGAAACGACATGTCTAGCTCGGTGGTCTGGAGGAATTGAGCCTGTGCGATTGCTTCAAAGTATTTTCCCATCTGCGAAGAAGGCGCGGCACTTGAAATCCGATTGAGGGCGCGGGACGTTGTTCGTAACGACTGCTCGGATGGCGACAGTAGCCCGGCGAGTGAGGTTGGGTGCGTTCTCCAAATGGCCGAATTCCTCTTCTCGAAACGCTTGACTGTGCGATTCACCGCCAAAAATTCGTTTTCCTTTCTGCGCTTGCTTGTTTTTACCCAGGTGTGACTTTCGGCGCCTTCGGGTCTCGGGACGGCGGTTTCTTTGAATGTTGAATGGCGGTCGCTGTCCGCGAAACTGGAGCGATGATCGCCTTTCCAGCAGTAACTCCAACCTTTTTCCCTTGCTTGACAACCTGCTTTCCAGTTTTGGCCGTGCTTGTGGCCACTGATCTGGCGAATTGGTCAAAATTCACTGTCTTAGCGATCTGATCCATGATTTTCCGCCCCTTGGTCCTGGGCGTTCTTTCCGCTTGATCAAAGTCCAATTCATCTTCAGTGAGCTGTTCGCCATCGTCATCAGTCATTGACGGCATGTTTTCAAGAGAATCTTGTCGTTGGGAAGTGATTGGATCATCTGCCTCCGACGGAACTCTGCGAGGGGGTGATTGACCCGTTGCATCAAGGCTCATGAGGATCTCTCTAGGTTGAAGTCGTTCGATTACAGGGGGGTCGAAAATTTTGTTGTTGCGCGACTCTACCCCGGTGATTCTTCGATCCCTAACAGGTTTGGGTGATGTCCTCCTCTTGGAGTTACCAAGCCCAGATCGAATGATACCAGCGAGAGTCCTTCCACTTCGAAGTCGACAGAACGAAGATGATTTCTTTCGCACTTCCTCGTCATCGTCTTCGCTGTCTACAATAACTCTTACAACGTACACCAGCTTGCGGCGGCGTTCTGTTCGATCAAGCATCTCGATCCATACAGGGACATCGAGGTTACAATTCAAGGTTGTCAAACGTAAGCCATTCTGGGCTTCAACCATGTCGACATTTTCGAAAGAAAAGAACCTCTCTTTCAAACTTGGGGTCGCCAACCTCGCTACTGCCGCTGGAAGTTGAGCGCAAAAGAGTATAGGCTTCATCCACTTGCCGCCATTCCCTTCAGTGCCGTCTCCCAAAACGACTTCGTCGTCCTCTTCGTCCCTCCTGTTTGCAGAGTCGTACAAACCAAGCATGCGGCCGCCATACATCGCAGACTCTTGAGTCCTTACGCCTACGTGGAAACCATTCCATCGTTTGTGTTGCAAGCCGAACGTCCCTCCAATTGTGATGTAGGAGCTTTGGTTCTCTTGAATAAAGTTGTCAGTATCGGGGATGTGAACGCTGAAAAATCCGTTGTTCTTCGGCTCAGCATTAACCCATTTCAGCCACCACCCCCTATGAATTGACAAGTACTTGTACTCAGTTGAGTCACCGGCACCCGGCACGACGAGCTTCACCTTCACTGTATCTCCTGATCGTATCAGCAACGATCTATCTTTCACATTCGTTTTCTTCGATGTCGCTTTCTCCAAAACAACAACTGCTGACGCGCTTTCTTGAACAACAGTGAAACCTCCACCGTTACATACGAAACCGTCGATACCCTGATCCGGAGACGAAACTTCCAAGACAACAGGATCGCCACTGCGAAGATAGAGTCCTCCTCCGAGTTCTGCAATGGTTTGCTCCTCCAAATAGGAGTCTTCATCGACTGATTCATTGTCCTCTAACAACGGATTTTGATCTCTGAAAATGGATGTCGCAGTTAGTTGACTGTTGGCTTCCATCCATGCTTTATGGCAGCGCCAATTTCTATTTCTCGACTGTTCGAAATCTCAAGGTCAGTACAGACTTGCATGAGACTTCGCAAATGCCGTTCTTGTCCAAAGGGCAACACGTAAATGGTCAGGTGAATCGGCTGCGGACCCACCACGCTGGCTAACCCAAATGGCTTAATTCCTGGAAAGTTCATCGTTTTCCATTGGAGAAAATCAAAGTAACTGCTGTACATGGACATGGTATAGGTATCCTCCGTATTCCAATCTACAAAGCCTGTCTTGACACGGCGCTTCAAGTGTTCTGGATCTTCCACTAAATCTTGTCCCAATGTTGGTAGCGTTTCACCGGGTTTGGTAACAACAATGAGAGGGAAACTAGTTTCGACTCCAAATGCCATGTGGGGTTTCTCTTCCGAGCCCGACGACCCCGTGATCGAATAATCAAATGCACCAGGACTCATTTTTTGGACAAAGGCCATGGCGACCCGCACAAAGGCACGTTGGAAGACTCCCATTTTGACAGGTTCTTCCAATTCGAGAGCAAAAAAGACTCTGCCGTTGGGCTTTAGTTGGAATAGTGAGCAGATGCACAAATATAAGGGGGAAATTAAATCCTGGCATTGTCGGTGTTGAGAAAATTGCAAATAATCGTACCTTTTGCTTCACTTTGAATTGAAATTGAAATTCAAACCTGCGTTGTTTTTGTGCAAAATACGCGGCATAGAGTTGTCGTTGTGTACGATCCTGTGCTGTTCCCCTTGCAGCAGCGTCGTCGGCTGGATTATCGACATCTGGGGTCCTGATCATTAACAACATTTATCCCTTGAATGAGGAATTGTCCAAAACAAATGTTTCCGTCGAGTTGGGAAAGAGTCGCTGGCCATTCGATGTGTTCATGATGAAGAGGTGCTCCAACGATGGATGAGGTTGGGGAAGAGAGGGATCTGGCATCATCGCAGGCGTCTGAATCTGACTTCCACGATCGCCATCCAAACCGTCATCGTCATGGTCAGTTTCGACATGGTCGTATTCATCAACGTCAACGAGGTCTGAACGACTTTGGATGACAGGAGGAGGAGAAGGGGGGATCTGCGTGACAGATGATATTGGAATTGACTCGACCAACGCACGGTTGTTGTTGTTACTGTTGCTGTTGTTGTTGCGGAAGTGATTCCAGTATGACAGAAGCAAAATACTCCGACACGTGAGCCATGCCACGACAAGGTATTCTGCCAAGCGACGGACCACCGGAAAGGCACCTGGAGAGTGGACTCCACAAGAATATGCCAATACAAGTAATCCGATATGAATCAAGACACGCTCTATTGAGACAATCACATCTTTCTGGTTCGCATCCAAGGAGAGACCGAACGTATTTTCGCCAACGTTTTGTTGGCCCTCCTTAGAGTCATCATTGTCCTTGATTGGTATTGTCGTCATTGTCATAGGTTGATTCAAGCGATGATTGGTCGGATGAGAAGCTGAAGAGATACTGTAATCATTCTGGTTTTGTGGTAGCGATGTGGGATCATCGCCGTCCGAGTAACCACCTTCTCGTCGAAGACGATTGTGATGATTGTTGTTATTGCCGGTGTCGATGTTGTTGCGTGAATCTCTAATTCCTTGCTCCTTTCGCACTCGTAAACCACGACCAACGGCTCGTTTCCAATAAGGTCGACCAAGTAGAGATTTCCTTCCTTGTTGTTCCAGTTCCTGGTCTACTAGCGGTACTTCTAGGTCTCCTTCCATGGGTCGTTCCAGCTCCTGTTCTACCGTTAACACAACTTCCTGCTCCTTATCCTGCTCCAGCTCTGGTGGAGACGCACGTAGCTGTTGCCTATTTTTCGGTATCGTTCGTGGCGATTGTGGCTGTTCTAGTTGCAGTAGTTGTTGTCGTGGTTCATCATTTTGATGATTCGTTTTCAACGACAACGGCATGGTGAACAAGCAACGACGCTCTTTTGGCGCTTAGGAGCAAAGTGAGCGAAGGTTTTTCACGTGACCAGACGGGGGGCATGGATTCCATTAGAACGCAGTGAAATGACGTCAACTATGACGTCTTTATACTGAGGCCTGCATGTACTTCCTACTGTTATACAGTACTCCATTACGACAGTACCATACGGAGAGCATGCTGATTGGTACGTCATGACGTCATTTCACTGCATTCTAAGATACAGCTTAAGCCTAAGATACATACCGGAATTTTGGTTGCTATCCAGATCTCTATACGTTACCGACATTTGTGCAGTTTTGCAAAAACATCTGTTACTGATGTAATCTACTGCTACCTCAATCAACCACTGTACTGAAGTACAAGAAGCTCCGAGTCTTGTTCAAGTTGATCCTCCTGAAAACAAAAGGCATTTCTTCCTGTTCGAGTTCTCTATTGTACTACAGTACTAGCAGTACTGGTACCGTATCCGGAGAACTATACGGACATGTCTATTCCCAAACATCATTGCTGGGAGAATTGCAACTCGAGGCGTCATTGTTGTTGCTCATACGGATCGATGGCGACTGTACACTATTGCCAATACGCAAGCATTCCGTAGACGACAATGATGGATCAGAGGAAAGTGGACTAAAATCACAGAGCAAGCCCACGACAGTTGTGAATCCATGCATATACGTCCCCTCAATAACCTCATGCGGTTGGAATCCCGCGACTCCAACGGGGCCAATTTCGCCATTGGCAAAGAATCCTGCGACAGGAGGAGGTGCAGCAGCAGATGCACCTTCCTCACTCTCATCTGTTGGATTCTCAAACAAACTGCTCACATACGACACATCCACATTGGGACATTCGAACATGCCTTGCCCACGGGCCACACACGATACTTGCAGTGCGGCCACTGGCGTTCCACAGTGAGCACGTCCACCAGCAAAGAGTCGTTCGGTGAGAGTCCGTTCCATTTGGAGTTTCATGTCATCTCTGGCGGCCTGTGCATCTCTCACATGGAATCGCACTCGATCGCCCAATTGAACATCGCGAGAGCCCACAACGACAGCGCCCTTGTCCGGTTGGAAACCAATAATTTGACGAATTAAAAAGTCAGTTCTGGAAGATGATGTTCCACGTTCCACTCCATTGGCTGATGCGATTCCGACGAGATACCCTGCGGCACTCATTAGTTTCCGATCTTCCGCGGACGCGTCGTTGGCAACCTTTGAAGTTTTTGCAGAGCCTGGACTCCATCCAATTCTTCCAAAGCGTTCTGTTGTCTTGGTAACTGTAAATATAGGCCCAACAGGTCGACATCCCTGTGACACAATGGCTTGGAGTCCCATGGTTCCGGTCCATTTCAGAATGACCGCCGATCCCTGTGGCAATGGTTCACCGTTCATGGCGACTGTGGGTTGGAAACTGGCCTGTGCGGGAACAGATATGCCACCTGCCACAACCGATCCACGAAGTCCCTGCAAGATGGTATCAATAGGAGACCAGGGGTCGACAAATAGAAGAAAGGATGGTGGTCGTTGTTGTTGTTGGTCTTGTCCCGATGGTTGACGGGAATAATCATTGTTCGATTGCAATTCCTTCCAGAATTTTGGATCATTTGGTGGTGGATTGTTTAGTTCATTAAAACTTAGCATTTCCACAGTAGCACCTTTTGGTAGAGTACCTGATAACATGGACATGGCAGGTTGATTCGGTCGATCAACTTCAGACCCTTGCCCGACAATACCACCTCCCACCAATGCCATGAGTTGTGTCGTTTTGGCAATTGCTCCCATGCGTGCTTCACAAGTCTCTTGAAGGATCCCGCATGTGATGAACTTACAAACAAGAATGCAATGTCCGGATCTTCCGGTCCGATGGAGGATAACAATTCCTGTAAAGCAGAATCTGGATCAAGGTCTGTGGACAGACATGATTTCCATGCCGATAGCGTAGTTCGTCGTTTTGTTTCTATCGTGGTCGTTTGGACGGATGGAACAAATCGATGCGACTTTTGGTCCAGATGAGGGATGGGTGCCACAAGAAAGGATTGAACACCAACATTTGTGAAGAGGTGAAGAATCAGTGCAAGAAATAGTAGTTCCGCATGAGGTCTCATGATGGTTCAGAGGTATATGAGTCAATCCAATCGGAATTGTTGGGCAGAAGAAGGCTGTTGAGCATATGAGGAACACAGCAGGTCACAAAAATAAATGAGAGAAAAAAGAGAAGGGAAATGGTGATGTCATCTGTCAGCTGTCACATGAGAATCCTTGCTCCGCATGAGAACTCACGAACCGGTACGTGTACTTCAGGGTACTCCAGTACTGTAGCATCTACGACCTCGTACTACTTGCGTAAATTCAAATCTTTAACATACGAGTTTAATCAATACATATATATATGTTATATATATGATCTTAATCAAGAATTCTCGGTGTGTATTGAAAAACTGAAGGATCCCAATCAAAGCATGGTCCTACCGGTAGTCTCCTCAACAACGTGCCAATGACGACGATTTCTATCCATGCGGCCACTACGATCACTATCTATATGAATGAACCTGTAGAATACCTTCATCGTTGGTTGGAGTGGCATCGCCAAGCCACTTTTTGACATTTCAAAGCCCTCGATGCATCAACTCAGTGGTGTAGGTGGCCTTGGGTCACAGGAGGGTGTCATGCTCTTGTGATTGTGGATGGGATGGCAACATGACAGGAGGGTGATTGTGTTTTCACGTCCAACGATGCAATTGCGTGGATACAAAAATGACGACCAAAAAGTGTTTATGACTTTTATCCTCGTCGTGAAATGACTTTCTCATTATTGCACGGGACTTGGAGGATGCCATCTCTCATCAGACCGACGACTTTACGGCCATGCCCAAGCAACACAAAACAAGGTCCTGGACAATCATGACGAGGATAGCGCGCACGCATCACAGTCATTGAAATTGTCGCATCCAGAAGAACATTTTCCTTGATCGGATGGCTTGCGGGTCGCTTCCATTGTCGCCAACAGAGCTGCTCGAGATTATCGATGAAATCACGTACATTCTTGGAGAATCACGGAAACAGTCATGCAGAAAATATGAACCTATGGGAAAAGAAGGAACGCTCCAGCTTTTTGTGAAGGGAAGCTGACACTCCATGCATCATCGAGTAGTAGTCTCAGCCGCATTGACCGATGAGTTGGAATTCAAATTGAGAACCGACTCCCAAACCCGATGTTTTGCAGAACAAGCTGCAACCTGCTTCTGTCTCACAGTGAGAATTGATGGTGGCTGTAAATTCGATGCATGTCTATTGTTTCCACCCAAGTGAAGTACCTCTGTCATCGGCCAATCTCTATGGTGGACGACAATATGATCATGGAACTAGTTATTTCACCGATTCACAAAATGTTGGTGATGCAGAATGCCTTTAAATTTTCCTTTAAATCTACCGTAATGAAAAGAGTTGTCATACTCCGATTATTATACAATCTCGTGCTTGCGAATTTCAGCCACACAAGAGAGCTCTCCTCTAGTTTGGACTAAGATCGCTGGTGCTTTTATTTGCCGAACTGGACACTAGGCGCCGCGCACTCTTGTCTTTGCACGCAGCCAACTGGGAGCGAAGACTTGCAATTGTGGCGACCCTTTCCCCCAATGCCTTTCGCTTCTCCAATTCGGCGCGTTCCTTGTATTCGGCAAATGACGCTTCAAACTCGCGCGACAATTCTTCTCTGGTCCCCTCGACTGCTTCGTGAATTAACTTTTGTCTCCTCTTCAGGTCACGACACTTTTCTCGCAATTCTTTTTTCAGCTCCTTCTTTTCTTCGTCCATCATCAAGACATCGGCACGCGCCTGTACTAACGATTTCTCCAACACCTTGACTTTGACTTCATCTTGAAGTTTCATGTAACTGTCATTGTTCAATTTCGTTTCCAACGAAATCGCCAATTCTTGCCATTGCTCACTGGCAGCCTTGACAGTCCGATTGCGCAATGTCGCTTGTCCTCGTGTCATGGCCGAATTGAGCAGCGAGAGAGCAATTTCAGGATCGACTGTGGGCATTCGCACAAAGGTGGTCATTTGTTCGAGCATCTTATCGTCCATGTCGGGATAGTCCTGACAGAATCGTGCCACGACGCGACTCAATTTGAGTGAATCACCACAAAAGTCCGGCGTGGTAACAATCTTGTGAAGCGTGGCTGGAGTCAAACGACGCAACTGTTCTTCACTCAATTCACCAAAGTGTTCGCCACACAATACCCCAGCAGCGTCCATTATTTTAGTATCGTTGTAGAGACTCGCCTCGACGAGGTACGTAATGGCTGTGGAGGAATTGAAATCTTGTTGCACGAATCGATTGACAGATTCAAAGAGTTCTTCAATTTCAAAGTAATTTGCCAAGTATCGGAGTGCCACTGCGGTGTAGGTTGTCGCCTTAATTTCAGTGCTGTGATAATACATAAAGTCCAACATGGCGGGAACGGCATGAGCTGCAGACGACTCCAAATCAATCTTGCTGAGAGAATTTGAATTTTCAGACATTCTTGACTGGAAAAGCCTCTCAAAGTAAAGCGAGCTTCGCTTTCCAGCAGCAAGGAACGACTTGTGAACATGATACACATCAGACCCATTGATTTCGATAGTCCAGTCACTCAAACTTTCGGTTGCATCCATTCGCCAACTCAGGGCCTGACTTCTGGACCCACCAGAGACTCCAGAAATCCGAAAGCTACCGAGATCGAGGGACATGGTGAAACGTATCGATGATGGAACGTTTGTTCTCACTCCGACGACTGACACAGTGTGTAAATAATCTGAACACTAAAAACTACTCCGAGTATATAGCTCGTCCCCTCGAGTGCCAGGTTCTGTGCCTTCCGAACAACGAAGTTGGATCATCGACTGATGAAACGAAAAATTGAATGGACTGCGCTTAAGTAATTTCGATGCTTTTCAACATATTTAGCTGGCACATGGCACCATGATCGACTTTTTGTTTAAGTAGTTTTCATTCCCTTCGAGATATCTTAAGAAGCTTTTTTACAATCTGACGACAGACATTCATGTGTTCATTGGAAAACTCGGAGAATATGTTGTACGAACACTACGGGACGAGTCGTACAGGACAAATGGAAGCATACTTCGAGTATTTGATGGGCGAGGGTTGTAGGTTGTATGTGCATGTGTTTTCGTAATAAATACTTGGAGTACCATGTGTACTCGTGGAATCCGGCTTTGAAACGAACCATATGATAGAGGCTAAATAACTACTCGGAGTAATTTCTTTGTTGAATGATACTCCGTGTACACATTAGCAGATCCCAGTTCACCCTCGGAGGAGAGAGTAGACTAGAGCACGTGAACAGTGATCTTAACCCCCGACTAATGATAATAATCAAACCAAATTGTTCTCCATCTTAAGTTCTCTCTATCTATAGTCTATAGTGTGCTACATGACATTGTACTCCTGCAGTAGTAATAATATACATGTTACTGGCTTGATGTGTCTGCCAACCCGACTGGGTTACCAACCCAAGCATGGGGGGTTACTTAGTAGTACTAGCCATGTTTTTTCCAACATTGGACATCATGTCGATTGAACTGCAAACTTGGATGATGATTGTAATTGCCATCAGAATCTTTTCTTAATGGAGGGAGTACTAAACAAGAAGGTGTACGTATGCTACAAACTTGTAGCACATTATGTGAATACACAAACTTGCTCTACTAGTACAATGCAATTTTAACGTTTATCCACAAACTACGACAAGACATTATCACATCATCGCGGGCACAGGTCGGGATAGAGGCAAAATTGTTACGAAAAACAATGCATTGGAACATTCTTGTTTTTAGCGTAGTGGAAAGCAAGAAGTACCAGGGATAGTAGCAGAGAAATTTGATGGCAGAGACATGAGTTGTTACTAGAGTGAACGACAGCGCAGTCGTGGTGGAGAGTGTGGATGCTGACTGTTAGCTACTGGATAGAAAATGCATCAAAAGTTCCAACTGGAAGCAGCTAATATTTTTCCAAGCCACTTAGTAGGTACTATGAACCCAATTAAGGAGAAGAAGGGAAGCATTTAGACATGTCATACACCGTCACATACTTGAGTGGCAACAGTACAAGACCTAGCAGCAACGCGAAGACAAGACCATCCAGAATACTATTTGCACAATAATTAGCTGCTGCCTTTTTTGCACAGGATCGCACTGTAAACAAGAGACAGAGTCAGCACCCACCTCAAACCAGCCAGGCCTTGACGCTTTGATCACTCCTTCATCAAGGACAGCATCAAACAATTTTGCCACCCCAAACAAATATGGTGGTGGAGGCTGAACTTAAGAAACTTGGATGCATAAATAAATACAAAACTAATTATCGGGCTAACACCGTCCCCGATCTTTGCTCAAGATCAAGGTGTGTACCCATTTGAGTTTTCTTCAAACAATTGCCGGTCATGAAATTGGAAGCATCAAATGGTGAAGTCTTGAGGAATACACCTGCGCAGCAAACACACGGACCTTGAGACCTTTAGTAGCACATCCAATTGAATTGCGAGCATATTAATCATACTCGGAGTACACCTGGTACTACAACAATTTGGCGTAATGATCTATTTCATTTGCACGGTTGATGGTGCCACAATCATTTGCTACTTAAGGTTGTCAAGCATAGCAAGAGCCCCTACATACGCGTATCTCACTGCAAACAAAGATAACAGTATAATAACGCCACTTTAACACCAAACAACAAAACAATATGACATATGAACTGATGTGCCTCCTATTTGCGTTCCCATGTGTTCCCAAGCGTTGAAGCCATTAAAAAATTGCTCGTGCACCGTTGACAATACATAGTGTCAACCGAAGTGTAATAAGTTCAAATCTACTACTACTCTAGCTGGTAGTAGAAATTTTACTAGAATTCATACAACATACAAGAACGAATACTGGGATTTCAATTTCACACACGAAAGTCCTTATTTGCGTGAAGACTCGCATAGAGTGACGCTGATCTATCAAGGAATTCAAAAACTGGTATGCAGCGAAATCCATATTTTGATCATGTGAGAGTCTAATCGATACGACCTCACCTTCAGAAAATCTATGTGACTACAATTTTGGCATGGATTCACCCTCCTACTGCCCGTTGAAAAGTTACAAGCCATTGCACTCAACAATTCCAGTTTTGTTTCGGAAACGAATCCAGTTGCCACTGTGACGGCTTCTTGTTCCCGTTCAGGTTTCTGACATCATGCTTCAGTCGCATGAGGCGAGGTATGCCTCTGGATCTGTATTGACTTCTTCGTTTCGAGGCTGGAGCTCGTTTCGAAGGAGAATCAAACCAACGTGTGAGCCGCAGTTTCTGGTGCTTTCAGAGCAAACAGATTGGATAACGGTGGGGGCGGCAGGCAAGCAGAAAGGGCTGGATATGTCTCAATTGATTGGACGAATCAAAGGATCGTCGATTCGGAACATTGAGTTGATGGGCTGGGCGAGAGAAGATGCCGATGCGGCCATCCTCCTCCTGTCTGCACTGATGCAAAATTCCAATCAAATTCGAGGCATCAAATTAAACGAATGTGACCTGCCGCCTATTGATCTTTCTACACTGTCAACCGTCAATTTCATGTGCGTCCAATCTGAGTTGACAGCAATCGAAGCGAATCCCATGTGCAAGTCCACTCCACGCCATCTCAAGCAATTGGTGCTCAACTACAATCCGATTGGCGACACTCCGGTAAAGATCATTGCTGATATGTTACAACGAAATGGATTTTCGGTGGAGGACGTTCAATTGATAGGATGTGAGGTTTCTGACGTTGGAGCCATTGCACTGGCTGGGGCCCTTTGCTCAAACAATACGTTGACAAAGCTGGCTCTCTCAGCAAATTCCATAACAGATGTCGGAGTCAGTGCGCTTTGCACGTCACTCTCCGCGAAATCTTGCCTATCAGATTTGCAAATTGGGTACAATCCATTTGGCGAAGAGGGATTTCAAGCTCTTGCAGCAGCACTTGATCGTGGAGTATCCCTTCACACTCTTTACCTACATGGTCAAATCCGGAGTCTCTCCTCAATACCTGAAAAACAACCAATTGTACATGCGCTGGGTCTCTCTAAAACGCTGCGTGAATTGAATTTATCATTTAATCATTTCGGGGATGCCGGCGCATCTCTCATTGCGCAAGTATTGACAACGAGTCGATCCATCCAGGTATTGTTTCTTACGAATTGCTACATTGGTGATGATGGCACTGCGGCCATTGCCAATGCACTCGGTCCGAACAAAACCTTGCAAGAACTATGGTTGACTCACAATCACATTCGCAACGCCGGTGTGACGAGTTTGGCGGGAGCCATGGCTATAAACACTACGTTGAAGCGCCTCGAGTTGGGTGGTGTGGTGTGCGATCGAGCGGCGGCATTGGAAATGGTCACGGCGTTTTCATGCGACTCGTGTCGAAACGACAACAACAACTACAACTCGACTCTGTGCGAGATGAACTTCTTGCCATCGTGTGCCGTTCTCGATACGGATCCAATCCATCAATTCTTTCGTGTTGAATTCGAATACCTCCGATCATCCAAGCTCAGGCGTGTTTGGCGAGAAGATAAGGGTGCACGACTTGCTCTTATTCTGCAATACCTTTCGAGGGATGAGTGTTTTGGGAGTGATCTAGTTTACCAGACGCTCCGCAACATGCCGGATACGATTTTGGGTTGAGATACGACCAGGACACAGTATAGTAGTTTTGCCATGATTTTAAGGAGCCTTTTCAGTTAAAATCATGTGATGCCTAAACTACCAGTAGGTTGAATTGGAGTACAAGCGCACATCGTACACGACATTAAGATGAAATGAACTATTTGTACCTTGTGCCTGTTCACATCATGCAACCTGGAAATAGCATACGATATTCATATCCTTACAGGGTAACTTCCTACATGGTATAGGTAGAGCAAGTCGTTACAGGGTAATTTCCTAAATGGCAACAGGTAAAGCTGTTTCTCTTTCAAATGGCAACACACCATTTTTGGATCAGCTGTAGCATTATCACACTCCATGATGACTTCTTGAGAAGTCTTCCTTTCAAAGAAGAGGCAGGATTTTGCCAGGAAAGCAACATGCAAAGTCACAAGTGATCTCTTTACAGAGTTTCATGCAGTCATTCCCTTTGCATGCTTTGATTTCCCGTCAATTTTATACGGGCTGTCTCAATGACTGACGATTAATTGGAGCATTTGTTGGTGACACTTTGTCGTGGAGACAAAGATGGTGATGACTCCAAACACATTTGCTATGTTGATGAGTTCCTTAGAGAACTCAAGAAAGTTCCAATGTTTATTCACCAAAGATGTCAACTCAATGGCATCCAATGGAGGGGAGACTATCTTGACAATTTTCCCATCCCTTCACCGCCAATCATCTATCCGCTTCTTGTGGGTAATGAAGCCTCAACCAGAAAGAATCTCCTGTTAAGGAAGAGTCTCATTAATGCCACAGGTGGTGTCCTTAGTGGAAGGGCCTTGCTTTGTTTGATAAAGGAACTGACTTTTTGGTGTGATAGTGCCTCACAACTTTCTAAATAGAGGTGGAACCTTCCTTCCGGTACAAATTGGGGTGCTTATGCAACCGGGACAAATTGGGGTGATTATGCAAATTGGAGCCTTGGCTGCTGCGGTATATCTTTGTAAATAATACAAGTGATGCTTTGGAATGATTGGTGCAATTGGCTGCTGTAACCAGCAAGCAAGTGGTGCCTGTTTGTTGAAGCCACCAGCAGTGGGCGGGAACCCTTGTCATGGTTTTCCTTGCTTGGTCTCTCTTTGGACCAATTCCTATACTGGAGACAAATGCAACAACCAAGACCACACCACAGCTATGTAAAGAAGAGTACTTGCAAGGAAAGATCAACTCCATTGCCTGTTGACCTGGCTGCATGCAGAAGAACGCACAATATGGCAACAATGCAAGGAAGAGTAGTGCCTACTAAACAATGTTCAACCTAGCTACAACCCTGCTGTCCATTTCCATTCACATCCCAAGGCAAGGGAACACCATTCTGCCAAGTAATGCAGGGCATGACATGTTTGCCAGATATTGTCTGCAACCTTGGTGTTTTTGTTATGAATTCTAATCCCTATTTTTAGGATCTTACATCAATTCTTCAAAAGGACACATCTACATTCAACATCTCTGTGTAAAAATTCTCATCATTGTGAATAATCACCTTCAGCTCTGCTTAGTGAATCCATGACAGACAGAACAGTCGTTGACCAGCATTGTACTAGGTAGCCATTATCTACCGTCGTTACATAGGCACCCTTCATATGAGCAGCCTTTCTATGTGTTTTGAGCAATTGAAAGATCATCTTTTCATTGAAACCGCCACCTCCAAGCTCAGCCATCAAGGAAGTGATCTTACTTGGCAAAGATTATGTTGCTTGTCTCACTCCCGGCCCTGTATGTCCCGTATGCAGAGGAATCTCTCATTTGTGGTGGTTCACTGTTAGATTGCATGTTTGTGTTGTCCCTCCACCTTAAAGCCAAGGTGGTCCTGCAAAATGCTGAATGCTTTTGACACATCCTGTGAATCCAGCCATCCATGAGGAGGCTTGTTCACATTCTCTAATTTCCCCCAACAAAGTTGGCATCCATACACATTTTGCATACAATATTTCCGCCTTTATGTACATGATGCCTGATAAGGTTGGCCCCTCCAGCAATATCATTGAATGTGATTTGTGAATTTTAATTTCTGGTCCATTGCAAATGGGATGTGCTGCCTGTTTGTGAAGCATACAAAGTGGCCCTTTGCACGAATGGGACAGGCCAGCGTGTTTTGCAATTGAGCAGGCATTTTTGGCATATGGGACAGTCCCACTTGTTTTTGTGAAGTGTTTGTGAGCTTGGAATACATTGCTTTTCTTACTACTAGATCAGGGTTAAGTGACAATGACGATCACTTTTGCGATTGCTTACTAGGTGAATGAGCCATCAAGCAACATTGCAGCCAGTGGCATTGATAATTGTTTCTATTGTGCATGTAATGGCAGAAATTACAATTGAATACGACCAAAATTCAACTCAAAAACAAAAACATTTTGGTGTAGAGGCAGTGTTGTTGACATTTGGCAGCACTCTGCCACCAAACATGAAAATGTTACTCTCACCAATCCGCCCCTTTTTGACAGACTCCGTGATTGGGATTCAAGTGCGCAGTTCTTGAGCAACAAGACAGTGGATCTCGAGGGGAATCTCATTTTTCCATGGCATTGCAAGGACCCACATTTCAAGAGTTGCATTTGGCTTCAGTGACTACTCGTAGCAGTGAGTCAGCATACTTGGGTTTCACGTGGAAACAACAGGGAATCGTGGCGGGTTGTACGTTGTATGATGTTTTTGGAGGAATCCAAGTCTCGAGATGCCTTGTTCATCATATATACTGCACGCAAAACAGGAACTCCTTTTGCAGTGAAAACATCCATATATCACATCCACAATCTACACCAAATCTTCGAAAGGTCATGACCAGGGGTGTCCTATTTAAGGCGGGCGCCTTAATTTTGGGGCCAATCGCCTTTTTGAAGCCTTGAAAAAGCGCCTTAAATAAGGTCCTGTAGATTCTACGCTACAAACATACCATCGCGTAGAATTGTACGTGTAAGTTTGTACGGAGCACTCTCGTAGCATAGTACGACAGTACTCCAGTAGATTATAAACAACATACAGTAAAAACATGGATACAGTACCATATTGTACAGTACTCCAGTATATCCGTAGCCAGTAGCCAGATGCTTAATTTGGACTTGGAACTCAACTGTTGCAGTGAAAAAAGCTGAAACAATTGAAGTTACATCCATGATTGTTCATGGTGAGCTGTGAGGTCTGTTGGCAGTTTCATTTTCTTGATGGACTGAAGTGGGGATGAGCGTTGCAGCTGCACTGTACAGTCATAAACCTTAACTCTAAATCCCCAAAACCCTAACCCCTAACCCCCACCGCCTTACACCGCCTTTTTGAAGGTCCAAAAAAGCGCCTATATTAACTAATTAAGGCGCTGCTAGGCGCGCCGGCCCGGTCGCCTTAAATAGGACACCCCTGGTCATGACATACACGGGTTCATACTGCAAAGGCTGAAAACAGGGATAATGATCATCATGGATACTTGTGCACGTGACGTCAACAAAGGTGATGTCATCATTGTCGTATCGGTAACAGCATCGTCCTTGAGAATGCTAACATTTTCGATCTCCGCTGCATGCATCGGCAGGTCAGCTTCTTTTGTAGATGACGTGTTCTCGATAGGAGGATGCAGAGACGGCTACTCAGCACTGAGCGCCCGTAAGAATCACGACTAGGTCTATGAATACTTGTACCAGGTTGCTTGTTCATGTATCAAACGGAACGCAGACTATGTATACAAGAACAAGTACCGGTCGACGTGTTCTGCGCGAGGTCTAAAAAAAGCGGACAGCCAGACAGACGAATGACTGCTCTGTCTCTCGAATGAAAATACTCTGTCTCTTGTGTTGTTGGAGGCATCCCTTGCATTCTACGTATATAGTACAGTACATGGTACGCCATACTTTACGTACTATGTACTCCGAGTACCTGGTACGACTAGTACAAGTACAAAGTACTTGGAATATGTGCGTTGGACTTAATGAAATTTTGTAAGTCTTGGCTGATTGTGTGAGTTTGTTCGATACCAAGGGCTACACGGGGAATTGCGCGGCATTGTTGCCTCGAGGCTCGTGGCTCTCGAATGTATGATAGGCCAAATGCGAACATGCATCAAAATCCACCACTACATTTTTCAGTTGTGGCATATTTTTTGTGGCTGGACATTTACTCCAGAATGGTTATGGAATTTTCCAATGTTTCCAACGCTGAAGAGACTGCCGAAGCCTTACGCCTCGACGAGCATGCTCTCTCCAAGGCCGGTTTGACCGACTGCGATAAGCGAGTTCTGCGTTCGGATCATTCTCCTTCCCCCTCATTGACGGATGTGGACACGAACAGCATTATCAGTAGCGACAACCATGTCGAGCAAATTTCCTCTAATCCTGCCGACAACGGTGGAAATCATCGTGAAGGCATCATTATTCCCGATTCAGACCGCGAGCTCCTCAAATCCGTCGTAACACCCCTTGGAGATTATGATCCGCTTTCTCCAACAGCTAGCATTACTGACACCTACATTCCAATTTTGGAAGCCCGTGGCGGTACTGACAAGGATGCGACTGGTCATCGTCGCGATTCCATCCCCATTGGCCACGGCGTGATTGATCATGGAGGATACTCTGCCGTTGTTCAGTACCTGGATGACGTCCAGGGACCCGACAATGACTTGGCAGCACAGTGCAATGAGGCGCTCTTTCGTCATTTGCACAAGCGGGCCAAGGGTGTCATTGTCCGCAACAATCCTGGCACCCTGTGCCCTGCCGCTCAGGCGAAACTTGACTCGCTCTTGACGGAGCTTTCCGCAATGGGAGTTCTCGTCTTGTCGACTCCCGAACTCGTTCGTGCCATGGGAGCCAAGGACGCTCTTGTGAAGATTAAGCATTTGCAAGTTGGTATCCTTGATACATCCGTCTACACAACTGCCGATCAGCTCATGGAGGGATTCCGAATGTCCATTGCGTTTCAGCCCCGGGTCATTAAGCAGAATCGAGGATCTCAAGGAGAAGGCATTTGGATTTGCAAGTTGCAAGATGAATCCCAGTACTGTCAAAACTATGGTGACGTCATTGCTGATCTCGACACGAAGTTGGTCCTCATGGAGGCCTTTGACAATCATGTTGAAATCCATACAGTGGCAGAATTCATTGAGTTCTGTGTCAATGGCCGCACCGAATTGTCGGGAGAGTGGACATCCACTGGTGTTGGAAAATACCTCGAAGGTGGCATTGAATCCGGCGCCATGCTGGTCGATCAACGCTTCTTGCCTCGTATTGTCGAAGGAGAAGTCAGATGCACCATGGTCGGACCCGAACTCATTGGCTTGGTGCACAAGAAACCGCAGGAGGGCGGCTTGTCCTGCACGTTGCAAAGTGGTGCCATTTACACCAACTACACCTCTGATGCGCCTGAGTTCACTTCCTTGGTCAACAAATTCAGATCGGATATCCCGCACATTCTCGAGTGCTTTGGCATGACGGACCAGCCTTTGCCTCTGCTCTGGACCGCCGATTTCATTTTCGGGAACCCGGACGAGGATGGAAATGATACATTTTTTGTTGGTGAGTTCAACTGCTCTTGCGTCGGTGTCACGCAGCAGCTTGAGTTTGCAGACTTGGTTGGAAAGACGGCTCTTGAGTACGCGACGGTCGGGTACGGTGGGCCAAGCCCTATTTGACGACAATCAAACATTCGAGAGATTTTTACGATATGGATATGCGTATGCATGGGAACCGAGCAGAAAACTTCCATTTACTTACGAAGCGCGGTTCGAAAACTCTTCATTACATTACGAAATTGGCATGGTGTACTAGCGGCAGTATTTACAAATCTAAGACCATACTTGTTCAAATCCTGACTCATGACTCTTTCGTTTCAATGTGCCCTCATGTCGTGCAGTCTCATCAGATATGGATGCTGTTGATACTTTTGATAGTCCAGGCAAACGTAGAAATGATGAGAATCCTGACCGGGATTTCTGTGATTGTGAGAATCCAAACAATCCAAGGGCCGTGCCTTGTACCGCGCTCACTGGGGAGCTAGATTAGATGCAAGACATCGACCGGGACACCCTCGTTGTCTAATGTTGATTCCGAACTGGAGTCACACGTGCGAGCGCAGTTGATTTGCGAGAGTGGTGGCTTTTGTTAGAGTGTCTGGTGTCGTGAGTGCTTAGCATACCTGTACCTCTTCACCCTGACGACCAATCTGACCAGCAAAGATGTAATTGAGGTGAATAGGATGGCTAGAATTGAACTTGTGAGCGGAGTCCGAGAGGTACTCCGCCGTTAAAACTATTGTAGTATTCACTGTACGTGAATGTACGTGGGTCACAGTGAGAGAGAAAGTGTGACTCAACCTCGTACGTGGATATGTACACGTACTCTGTACGGATATGCAGAGTAGTACTGCCAGCTGGCAGAAGTAAGCACGAACCGAAAAGATAATTGTTACTGGTTGATAATGGCCTTGGCAAAATGGATAGAGATTGAGGAGTACAACTGGGATCCTTTTTGGCATTCACGTTTGCTATCTTGGGTATCACCTTCTGGTGGGCTGACGGTTTATGCGGAATAGTACAACCTACCGGTAGCACCAATTCAAACAGCTTCTTGTGAATGTAGATTACTGTACTCAGAGTACATTTTTTATTTTATTTTACATGACCTGGCTATCATGACAATCAACTACGACGATCTATGATTATCGCGAGTATGTGGAGCCAGCAGCTCGAAGATTGCTTGAATTGATAACGTCTCCGCGGATTCCGCTAGCGTTTTGTTAGCGCCTTTCTGGGTGCAAAAAATGAGCTGGTCAACGTGCAGTTGCGACTTTTTGATCATCGTTGGACACAAAACATGCTTTTCGTTAAGCAATATATTCGTCTGGTGACGCATGTTTCTACAGCTTTAAACGATTTTGCGGTTGCTTCTTAGATGATGCAATACTTCATATTGCTGCACCTGTTTTATGTCCTCCTGTCGTGTGGCATAATTGTTTAGCGCCGAGAAGTTCGATACACAGGGTACTATGGCATGGGGGTTCAGCTGTTGTGGATACTGCCTCTCTGAGAATGCGGCAACTTGGCTGACGGCAAAAGCAATGTCGGGGCGAGTGTTGGTGGACAAGTAAAGGAGCATGCCGCCAACAATGGAATGGTAGCTCCACGATTCGGTCATGGGAGGTCCGTCAGGGTCGATGCCGAGGGCGGCCTGAGAGTGAAGGTTAGATTCTTTGCTTCCAAGTTGGCAACAAGCTTGTTGAGGTTGCTTTGGTTGAGATAGGCCATACCTAGATCATCATTATATAGAACGACCATAATCGTACTATCTTTGTTGAGCAGACACGGGTCGTTAGCGCAGGCTTTAAAGCCTTCTTTGTGCAAGGCCTCCGACAAGTGTTGGTACCAAAGTCTTGGCGCCATGTTTAAGCCATAGAGGCTTTTCGAGAGCTGGAGGAAGGTGGCCTCTGGGTGGAGAGTGGAATCCACAAAGGCAAGTCAATCCAGACTGGATCTGACAGCAGAGGTTGAACAAACGCACTGCCAAAGTCAATTGTGCAGCTTTTCTAGTTCAAAGTTAGTGAGTAAACTAGTAGAAACAACCACCATACAGTACACTAAGCCACAACTGGGGCAAAAGTCTCCTGGACATTTTCTTGGAGATTGCCTGGTACACAGTAACGTGCCTTGTACTTACTGATAGTACCATTGGGAGTATGCATGCAACAAAACACCTAAGCATCGGGTAGAATTCGAGTCTTGGCTTCCGTGATTGGCATGACTTCTATCCAATTTGCGGCTTTCATCCATTGCCCTGTTTGTTGTGATTTCGGATCCCGATGCCTGGGACTGGATCAACATAAGTACCTCAGCTTGAGAGATACCGGCCGGATGGGGCTCCAGCTGCAACATTGCCAAAGGTTGCTGAAGGAGCTCAGAATTCTGGCGCATGACTTGCTGGAGGCCATTCTTTTTTGTCAACTTGCATATGCCGGGCAACAATGTCAATTTCTCAGCGACCATGTGAGCATGGGTGCTTGAGTTTTCTTTGTATCCAACGTCAAGGAGTGCCTGATCAATCTTCTGCTTTGTCAAACGGAGAGGAAAGCAGAAGTCTTCATTTCCGGCTCCTCCGGCCAAGAGAAAGGTTTGAGCATGGCAAGCAAGCTTAAAGTTGTGATCATACTGACCTGCCATCATGAGCTCCTCACGTGCATCCTTTTTATAGTCGGCAGCGAGAGCTTCGAATTTTTCACCGGCGTACTGGGATGGGTGGCAAGCCTTGATTGATGCCTTAAGGTCTTTGAAACGCTTGATGGACGTGGATTAGATCGTCTTGATCAGCTGGAGCCAAACGACGTGAAGCGAGTCGTTGTCTTTAGTTATCTCTTTCATTTTGCTTATGAGAGTAGGATTGAGAGACGAAAGAAAGAACTTGGTGGCAGGAAGATCATTTGATTTGTTGTATTTGTTGTACTGAGGGCCTTCACTGTAGCAAGAGTGACAGCAGACAACATTCGTCATAGACACGGAGGACCTCTCAGGATTGGGGAGGTAAGCAATGGTGTCCATCCCACAATCAACAGGATGGTCCCAGACAGCGTTCTGGAAGTCAATGAGCCTGCTGGAATGAGTAAAGAGGGTTGTCATGCCGGCAGAGGCATGGACAGCAGGGCACAGTTAATTGACGTCGGCAGCGCTCGGATCGAGGCTGACCTAACCAGGAGCTGGCTTACCGCCAGTCCAAGAAGACCAATCATCCCCAGAATGGGACACAATGTTGCCCATAATGGGCTTATCGGCCCTATCAGAGGCAGCGATGGGGTCGGAGACGCGGCGACAGGGTCGGAAGTTGGTGTCGGAGATGCCATCTCGGAGAGATCAGGTAGACGAATTCGGAAGGGTCTTGAATAGGCTAAGCACGGCATGCTTTTAAAGTAGATTAAGTAGACTAGTTGGTAACTTAGGCGCTCGGCAAGACTTGTTTGGTTGGTAACCAGTACTAGCTAGATACTAGTCAACAGAGATGGAGACTTAGGGCTGCAGCGTAGATGATTGTGGAGTAATTGAAGAATAAATCCTTGGAAAGCATGGGCTTGGGTCCTTGGATAGGAAACAATAAATTCCTTTTGTGAGGAGTTGACTTGCCTGGAAGGAAGCGTGAGGGGGTTAGCCTATAGATTGGGCAAAATAACCACTTGAGGTGACTATCACCAGAGATGATACTCTAATCCTACTAGGATGTAGTACAAATTACTGTAGGAAGGTTTCACAAATAGTACGTTCTGAGAAATTATAAGCAACATTAAATTCAGCGTCTCAATCGTACAAAGAAAACTTGTTGACACATTCCAGCTCTTCTGTCAGGCATTAGTTTGTACAAAATTAATTAGAGACTGAACAATCGTGTAACACAATAGTTACACGATTCCAGTTTCTCATTTTGATGGATGACCTCTCAGTAGCACAGTGCTTCGACAACAGCGTAGTCCAACAGTGGTGCAGCCGTACAGGAGTAGTATGTAGTACTTGCGAGCAACCATTCGTTCACCTCTATCACAACAGCACCAGCCTCATCTATTTGATCTGATTGTCAGCCACTTTTCTGTTTGATCTTCTTTGCATTTGTTCCAACAATACTGGCCTGATGTCTCTCAGTTGCACCGACTCTTCTTGGGCATTTTTGGACGATCTGCAACATGATCAAATTCATGGAAATGCAGCAGCTGCCGCCACCGCCCACATCAAAAGGAAAGGGATCCGGAGGACAACAACTACATCAAAGTCCCGCAATAGTGACTAACTTGTCGATTCCTTGATCCCCACCTATGACGCCTAAAGTACAATCGAACGTATCGGGATTGCCTCCCAAGCCATCAGTATTTGCAACAGCTTTTGCACCACTTGTCATGTTCGGCACCATCCTTGCAAGCTAAGGCCACTACAACCGGGTCCACATCGTCGTTGAGCACCAGAAGTTGTCATCAACAAAGTCTTTGGTGAACGGATGGAACAGGCATGGCGATTGGCAACCTTCATCATCCTTGCTGGATGTAGCTTAGAAGAGGCAATCAATACAACAAGAATGTAGTCGAATGAAAAATGTTGTAGGGTCAAGTGCAAAATTTGTGGCCAAAACACCACTAGTAGAGACCATTCGGGGATTGATTCGGCGTTTTGATTTTTGGTTATGAGTCATGTTTTCACGCATGCCAATTCACAGAATAAGCAACATCTCTTTTTCATGTTCATACTATATCAATGAGAATCGATAATTTAAAAATGTTGCATAAGTAGTATCAATAAATTTTGTTTAAGTATTCTTGACTTGCAAAATTTTATGCCTTGAGTTTTCCTGTCGATGTGATGCTCTTGCTGTCAGTGTGAATTTCGTCAAAAATAAGAAGTAAGAAACAGGCGTGCACTATGCCATTCCTTGCCATAGCAGAGACAACATAGTGCAAGCCTGTTGAAAACTTCTGCGAATTGGTCAAGTGTCAAGTTACGGCGCCTTGAAAAATGCACCGGACCGTTGGACCGTTAAATACTTTTGAGCGGAGTATACTTTTCTGTTCTTACAAAATTCAAGAGTGACACGGACATATAACGCTAGACCAGCGGGATCGAAACACCGAATTAATCTCTCGAATGGTCTCTACGGTAGTCTCTACTACCGGTAGAGAGACTCTCTAGTATGTAGAGCAACAGGTTGATCAGGTTATGAAACTTGGATTTGCAAACGTGGCGAAAAGATATCGGTAACTGGCATGTCCAAGTTATTTATTTACGAAAGACGGGTCCCACTACTACGTGTAAAGCAAAAATCGAAGTCAAATCACGAGTTGATTAGTTCGACCACTTTGAAACTTGGATCCCGAATAATTCTGAGCACTACAGTAGTCTAGACCTACAACGTGCCCGTACCGTATGTACGTAGTTCACTGTAAGAAACCAGCTTCCAGACTTCATGCCCCTCGTGATAGTTCAAGGTTCAAGGACCTGTACTGGGACAGTTAATCAAAGTAATGGACAAGAAAGCATGTCCTCAACCAGTCAAGAATGGCCTCTCTCCAAGGCGTGGTTTCGATTAGAATGCAAGGAAATGACGTCAAGCATGACGTCACAGTACTAACCCTTTCACGTGCTACTTACGGTGATACAGTACTCCAGTAAGACAGTAACAGGTGGAGAGCACGATGATTGGTACGGCTTGACGTCATTTCCTTGCATTCTGATCGGATCCGATCCCAAGAAATTACTCAGAGTTCATCTGACGACAATTGTAGGCTTGTCAATTGGATTCGTTGTTACAAGTTAAGGACTAGCCGTAATCTTTCCTTCATCGGAGTACGATCGTTGCCATTCGTATCCAAGGCATTAAAAACAACCAATCTAAGCAAGACAGATCATGAAACTGTCGCAACAGTACCGGTAGGAGACACAGGGAAGGTCGCTTTTCTGTGTCGTTGGAGCGAACGCTATCCGAACGAGGTTTGAATCTCATAACAGGAATATCCGGTTGTCACCTCGCAGCATGGGTTTTTCAAGGTGGCGAACGGGGCGCTTCATTCATTGACTGTAATCTTGCCCGTGGCAGGGGGGACGTCCTCGGTTTAGGGGCCTATCATGCGAGTCAACAACTAGATCCGGATACAGCACTGAAGATCCAATCGTACGATACAATCTATGTGAATGTGAGAGGGCTCACCGTGTTTGTTGAAACCATACTTCCGAACATCACCACACCCATCGTCTTACTGGTGGGCCAATATTACCATCATGATATACAGTTGATTCCTGCAGAAACCGAAGTAACGTTGATGAATGCCTCATGCATTGTAAGACTCTTTGCTCAAAATCTTGGAGAATACTTTCATCAGCCACATCATCCCAAACTAGCGCCCTGGCCCTATGGCATTCAGCCTTATCCCTACAAACGTCGGCGTCGTCATCCGTGGCCAAGTGATTTCTTGAGTGAAGCTTTTTGGAGGCTCCAGAATTCCAAAAACAGCAGCACCAAAACAAAGGGCATCATGCACGGGTACCTCAACCAGAACACCCATCCGAAACGGGAGAACATTTCGTCTGGTCCAAAACTTGACAATGCTGAGTATTACGAAGAAATTGCACGACACCGATTCATCCTCTCTCCTGACGGGGACCGACCCGAATGCTACCGAACATTTGAGGCCATTGGTCTGGGGACTGTACCAATCACAGAGTTGTCCGCATCCCTTCATCGTCATCTGCAACCGCACCAATTCTGTTCGAAACGTCTGATTGGGATCTTAACGAGACACAGGCCACGGAACGGCTGGGGGTATCCCAGTTTCCGACAGTGAACCGGATGTTAGTTTTGGAAGAGTATTGGTTGGACTATGTTGAGCGTGAGATGGGTGGAAGGAGCCTACGCTGGTTTGACCGCATATCATTGAGAAAAGCAACACTCGATAACTTCCATATTCTCACATAGTAGACGGATAACCCAATTTTGGAAGCCCATGGCGACAAGAATGCGACTGGTCATCGTCACGATTCCATTCCCATTGGCCACGGCGTGATTGGTCATGGAGGATACTCTGACATTGTTCAGTACCTATATTACGTTCAGGGAGCCGACAATGACTTGGCAGCACAGTGCAATGAGGCACTCTTTCGTCATTTGCACAAGCGGGCCAAGGGTGTCATTGTCCGTAGCAATCCTGGCACCCTGTGTCCTGCAGCTCAGGCTAAACTTGACTCGCTCTTGACGGAGCTTTCCGCAATGGGAGTTCTCGTCTTGTCGACCCCCGAATTCGTTTGTGCCGTGGGAGCCAAGGACGCTCATGTTAAGATCAAACATTTGCATATTGGTATCCTTGATGCATCCGTCTACACAACTGCCGATCAGCTCATGGAGGGATTCCGAATGTCCATTGCGTTTCAGCCCCGGGTCATTAAGCAGAATCGAGGATCTCAAGGAGAAGGAATTGGATTTGCAAGTTGCAAGATGAATCCCAGTACTGTCAAAACTATGGTGACGTCATTGCTGATCTCGACACGAAGTTGGTCCTCATGGAGGCCTTTGACAATCATGTTGAAATCCATACAGTGGCAGAATTCATTGAGTTCTGTGTCAACGGACGCACCGAATTGTCGGGAGAGTGGACTTCCACTGGTGTTGGAAGATACCTCGAAGGTGGCATTGATCCGGCGCAATGCTGGTCGAAATAACGCTTCTTGCCTCGTATTGTCGAAGGAGAAGTCAGATGCATCATGGTCGGGTCCGAACTCATTGGCGTGGTGCACATAAAAGGCTCTATGCAAGGAATGCCGTTTATTCGAGAGATTATTTTTGGATGCATGGATGGGAAGCGAACAAAAAACCTGATCTATGGACGAAGTGCGGTGCGAAAACTCATTATTATTACATTACTACTGTTATGATGAACTAGCGTATTTACAAATCGATGGTTGACCATATATTGATTAAAATGCTGGAAGATGCCTCTTAAGTTTCAACGGGCCAATTGTGGCGGTGGCAGTAGTATAACAGGTTGTTCCAGTCACAGCTATCGATGCTGTTGATAATCATGAGAATCATAATTCAGTTTAGTTGTGTAATCGATATGATGGTAAGGCAAAGCGTCTCGCTGAGTTGGCGTACCCTTATTGTCTTCTGGCATGTCATTCGTCCAGTGTTCGTCTTGAATCCAGGAGGAAATAATTATGTGAATAAACCTATTTGCCTCGAGAATATCCTCTCCGTAAGGTCGCGGATCGTGGAAAGCGAAGATACTATTCGGCGACCCCTTTAAGATTAGAGCACTACTTGACCGACGTTGACATGCCCGGCATTTGCTCTCGCACATACTTGCCTGGTTGAATTTCATCCAACCATGCCGCTAAAATGTTGCGAATCGTTACGAACCCAGAAACAATGTCTGGCGTGTCTTGATCCGATGGACCAACATGAGTTAGATCTGAGTGATGCGCACCATTTTCGAAGTTGATGGTTAACAATGTATCGCTCAGGTTCTGCAAGATGCCACCCACAGACCACCCGTCATTGAGTCCATTGGTAAATAGAATATGACTAGCATTCGTTGATCCGACCAAATCATCGAAATGCCATTCGTCCACTAATTTTCTAGGTTCCGGCGTGACTTGAAAACGCGTCTGACAGTGCTGTACCAGCCAAGCCACGCTCCACTGTCGTTCTGGGAACATGCTTGCCTTGGAGAAACCAATCGCTTCCACCAAGAGAGTGCACGTTTGGAAATCCCACCGTTCGCCCGACAATCCTGTCCCCACCCCACTCCAGTCCCCACCCGACAGTGTCGCATTGGGACCACTTGGCAATTGCAACGACATGTCGACGCAATCCTTGTCCTTATTCCGTTTCTTGTGGATGTTGTTGCTATTGTCATTTTGATCTGATGACATCAGGTGTTGCTTCACAAACTGTGACACAATTTGAATGGGATCCCAATGAATTGATGAAAATGTCTCGCAAGCCTGATAGAGACTTGTCTTTGTTGCATTGTTATGATTGTCATCATTCCGAGTAGTGGGAGGATAGTTTGCCATATTGTCATTTGCAAATGTATATGCCACAATCATCATGACTTCTTCGGCCAATACTGACATGGTACGCACATACTCTGGCTGACTTTGACGACAAAAGCCCAATGCTACCACCATATCCTCCACATTCTGCAGAGTATCAGGCAATTCATGCAACAATATGTATTGAACCATGGATAAGGTTTGTCGTACATGATTGGAACAATTTGGACGAGTCCGATCGGCCACCACCGTAATGTGGTCGTAGTACGCAGCAGCACCACCCGACTCTGATATTTGTTGAGAATAAAACAACATGGGTGCCGATGCGGCATAGGCCATATCCACAATGTCTGGAAATCGCAACCGTGCCATGGCACTCAACCAACCGGGGTAAGAACCTCCGACAGTTATAATGGGACAGTACAGTGGTGACGTGCGGTTCAGTGAACAGTTCAAACGGAGTTGATACGATTTGAGTAAACGCATGGCATCCTTCAGGGCTTGTTGGGGAGTGAGGAGTTGTACGAGATGCGTTCGATCTGTTGTAGAATGTAGAGGTTGCGATTCTCCATAGAATCGATGTTCAGGTTGGATGACGTAGGCTCCAAAGTCCTTGGCCAAGTGATGTGTGATGAAGGGATACATGAGACCAGTTGATGGTTCTATATTGCCCTCGCCTCCCAGAATGCAAAAGATGGGATGGCCGGGTCCCTGAAATTCCTTTCCCCAAGTGTAGTACCTTTGGACCCATCGACGCTTGTCGCAACAGCTGTCGTGATCGACAATTTGATCCTTGTAGTACCTCGCGGGGGCTGCTGTACCTTCCGATGTACAACTGAGGGACCCGAGGATGAAGGCAACGGCAAGCGATTTAGAGTTCATGTTTCATGTCGCAAAATGTTCAAAACAACTGCGATGTTGGCACAGACCGCAGCCAATGCATATCATATGAGCATCGCCATACATGATACTCATACTACTACCAGGTACTGACCAGTACTACTGACCTACTCTGCAGAATGCAGTCTGCAGTCTGCAGTCTGCAAAAATGCCGTAGATTAATATACGAGTATATGTATCGCATAGGATATATATGTTCATACATAGTTAGATAGAGGATCATGAAAAATCAAGAATTTTAGCAAAGATTTTTCCTTTTTCCAACGTGACGTTTTAAAGATACAGTCCGAGTGCAGCAGTACCGGTACGGATGTAACGGTCTGGCTACTACCGGTAGTATTCAAGCAGTACTCGTCGTCCGTACCGTACATGTACGCCACTGTTGCTTGATCAGGACGGTAGACAGTAACAGGTTGTAAAAAAATATTCTGTAGACTCGGATTAGAAGGATGAAATGGCTAATTCTAAAAGTGCTGGATGCCACATGCCAACACAGACGCTCCAAGCGGCGATGCGACGTCTATCGAAAAGCGATTAGTCACAAAAGTGCTTCTCTCGCAGTCTGCGTATTCGGAATACACAGGCATTACTCCAGCCCTACCTCTCCGAAACATATTCCAGGGTACGTGATTCTGTCAAACTTGTGGCTTTGCTCGAGGACATGCATCAGCTTAAAAGATTTCACATCTATTGCCTTCTCACTCGCCCTACCCTCTCCTCATCAGTTGTTCCTCCTCCCTGCACATAAAACTGCTCCTCGTCTAGAACAATGACACCCTCTGGGTGCTTAGGCATCATCTCCTCGACACGCCGGTTCCATTGGCCACTGTGATGAGGAAACAAACTTCGACCCACGCTCCCATCCATGAGATCCAAACCGTCTAATCCAGTGGGTAGCGCTCGTACATCCCACCAGGTGCCATGTCCAGGATCATCCCAATTCTTCCATTCGCATGTTTTGATTGTCTTCCCGGCTACAATTGACCCTGCACTGGCACCCACCAGTAGACCACCCTCGCGACCGACAACACTAGCGATAGTCTCATCCAATTTCGTTCGACGAACTTGATACAAGAGATAATACGTATTGCCTTGTTCCAAATAGATACACGCTGCATCCATATCCTGCATAAGTGTGGCCGCTCCCCCGTCCGGCAAGGCACCGAGCATCACTCCAACAATCAAATCGGATGAAACTCCCAACATTTTTTGAAAATCCATCGTCATGTAGTTATTCCTTGCTTCATTCTCGTGACTAGTTTTAGCATCGCTCGAACTGCTGTATCTCTTGGGATCCAAGAGAGCATCATAAATATAAATGATTTTGGTCCGTTTCGTTGCTGTCACAGCATCATGATAGAGTTCCCGAAAGGCAGTGATCATGAATGGCGTAGTAAGACCGGATGATGTCAGGAGGAGACGCATAGCGGACAATGGAGCTCTCGATTCGTTGCACCACAAGGACGACGATGATGATGACGACGATTGTGAAGACGACACGTCGTTGTTGCTATTGCTTTTGTCGGCCACAACGAGTGAGAAAACGATAGTTTGTTGTATTGATATGAACACAAGAAGGAGAAGGGAAGCAATTCTCAACGAAACAGTTGATCGGGATACACAGATCATGGCTTTTCTCACTCATCACTCATCATCTGCAGGTTGCTTCGTTCGGAAAACACGATACCATACCATCGGCACATGCGGCGCGCAAATCTGCTACAGTACAAGTATCTGGAGGACTCCAGTACCCAAAAACAAATCCGGGTTCTATACCCATGACCGGATCCGATTAGGTTTCACCAATTTGACGTCAGCGCCCACGTCATAGTAATAATCTACAGTGAGACCTCCTGTAGAAGAATTTTGAAGACATCGGAAATTTGAATGGCTGACAAAACACGGAATCTTTGTTGTTGACTTCTATCGGTGCTTTTCCTAATGCGCATGCCAAGCCTTTGTCATGTCAGATAGATAACTGCTACTCTTCTCCTTCTATCAGTGATTCATGTGTTTCCCTTTTGAATCTTCATGTGTTTCCCTTTTGAATCACTCGAGTACTACACTGTACTGCAACAGTACTACCGTACTCAAAGGACTATTTGCCATTGTACTGTACTGCTGTTACTGGTACTGTGACGACTATTTGAAGATCGAATTTCGATCACCAAATAGTCGCCATTGTACTGTACTGCTGTTACTGGTACTGTGACGACTATTTGAAGATCGAATTTCGATCACCAAATAGTCGCCATTGTACTGTACTGTGTTACTGGTACTGTGACGACTATTTGAAGATCAAATTTCGATCACCAAATAGTCGCCATTGTACTGTACTAGTGTTACTCGTACTGTGACGACTATTTGAAGATCAAATTCGATCACCAAATAGTCGCCATTGTACTGTACTGGTGATACTCGTACTGTGACGACTATTTGAAGATCAATTTCGATCACCAAATAGTCGCCATTGTACTGTACTGCTGTTATCAGACTGTGACGACTATTTGAAGATCAAATTTCGATCACCAAATAGTCGCCATTGTACTGTACTGGTGTTACTCGACTGTGACGACTATTTGAAGATCGAATTTTGATCACCAAATAGTCGCCATTGTACTGTACTGGTGTTACTTGTACTGTGACGACTATTTGAAGATCGAATTTCGATCACCAAATAGTCGCCATTGTACTGTACTGGTGTTACTCATACTGTGACGACTATTTGAAGATCGAATTTCGATCACCAAATAGTCGCCATTGTACTGTACTGGTGATACAGTGACGACTATTTGAAGATCGAATTTCGATCACCAAATAGTCGCCATTGTACTGTACTGGTGTTACTCATACTGTGATGACTATTTGAAGATCAAATTTTGATCACCAAATAGTCACCATTGTACTGTACTGGTGATACTCGTACTGTGACGACTATTTGAAGATCAATTTCGATCACCAAATAGTCGCCATTGTACTGTACTGGTGTTACTCATACTGTGACGACTATTTGAAGATCGATTTCGATCACCAAATAGTCGCCATTGTACTGTACTGGTGATACTGTACTGTGACGACTATTTGAAGATCGAATTTCGATCACCAAATAGTCGCCATTGTACTGTACTAGTGTTACTCGACTGTGACGACTATTTGAAGATCAAATTTCGATCACCAAATAGTAGTCCCCATCCTACTCATGATGTCGAACAAGAACGAAAGTTGTTTTTAATTCTACTAAATGTACTACTTCGTGTGCTGTACATCAACAAAATTATCAGAAACATCAGTTTCATGTCCAGAACAGAGGTCGTTGAGTGGTGCCTCAGGCAAGTGGATCTCTTGCGACATTGATTAGCTAGGACCAAATAATGTGCTTGGAACCTTTGTACATAGAAGTAGTGTACTGAAAGAGGTCATACTTGGTTTCCAATGATACATTGAAATCGGTTGCATGACAAAAATGACCTTTGAAAGGCAAAGAAGCAGTCCATGACATAGCCTTGAGAGCAGATAGAGTCTGATCCACTGGATGTGGATCCTGCATCAATGGTCCTTCTTGCTTGTTGTGGATGATCCTAAAGAGAACAAAACAGGGGGTTGGTTACAGAATAATCGGTAGGTGGGTGCTGTAGTAACGCAAAATGGCAACAGACAGAGAGCGAACAAGAGCAAAAACAGAACAACAGCAACAAGAGAAACAAAAGCAGCAAGGAGAGCAAGAACAACAAGAGAAACAAGAATGACAGGGAGACAAAGTGCCGTACCATCGTGGTTGTGAAATATCAAAATTATGAGTTTTGTGTGAGTAAACTTGAATCCACTACTGGTACCCTGTTATATACACATCTAGACACGATCATTTTTATTTCTATTCAAACAAATGTGGCGCTGATTTATGTTCCTTATCTAGAACGTAGTTTTGCACAAGAGGTGGTTTGAAAAGTGGGCGCTGAGAAAATCAAAGATAAAGATTCCGTACAAGTTAAATTCCGCAACAAAAGTGCTGAAAAGTGCTGACGTCAAATTGGTGAAACCTAATCGGACCCGTTCATTGACGTGTAACTACGATGTACCGGTAGTACCGTAGCTAATCTTTGCTAATCCAAGACCCAGTCCTAATGTGTTTGTTCATCGACTTGCACCAGAGAGATGTGTTACCTAGCAAATTCATCAATAGAACTAACTCATCTGACAAGGTCATCATATCTTGACTGAACCAACCTTCATGCTGGTAGTAACCCTTCCCGTTGTCACGGGTACTACCAGTGCTGCAATCCAATGCCCTCTCAGCTAACATACCTCACGAATCACGACCAAGCAAGCACAGACAGGACTCACTGCCAAAGCAATCTTCCTCTACTCATACAACCGCAGCGTATGACTATACCTGGTACTACAGTACTAGCTTCCACCATAGCTGTCATAGTCGGGCTTGTCATGCAGTGAGCGACAACCATGTGATGACAATGGACAGTCCAGCAGTATATAGTACACCAAATCAGGCTGTTCAATGCAGAATGAGGACTGGTCATCACCAAGTAATGCGGGGCCTAAGAGCAGCAACAAGATCCTCTGATGACCAGTGTCAACGTACCAAACATGATGGATCAGCATCAGAGCAATGAATCCATTGGATCGAGGTTCATCTGTGTCATAAGATGTGAAGAAAGATTACAGCAAATCAGTGCAGAGAATAATCAACTGTCAACGGTGGCACCCCACAAGCAGTTCCTACTAAAACACATCCATTGTTCACGACCAGAAGGGATTACCATCAGAACTGGAACTGCAAGAAATGCAGTTAAAATCACTCACAAACTCTCCAAACAGAGCAAGAAAAGAATAACAATTGTACTGGTGGTTTCCCAATGCCAGAATGGGAAACAGTTGTGCCTTTGTATTAGCTAGGCCATTGGAGAAGTCTATCAAGTAAATGCAAACTGTTCACTGCAGAACAAACAGGGTATGATGACAGTATTGTAGTAATATGCACGACAACCAACATTTCTGCAGAATTATTTGAATCAGGAAAAGCTTTTAAGAGTATTTAGTTTGGATCTGGTTGCAGAATAGGAATTCCTACGGATCGAGTCCAACATTCAAGAAAACATTGCAAAAGAAACACATGGGCACAAACTCCTCCTGCGAATGAGGAAGAATGGATTGCCGCGAACACCAAGGTCAGCAAGAGCTTGCTTCCTTTGTAAATGTTGTGCTACTGTTACTTGAAATGCATGTGGAAGTTGGATGTATCCCGTACGATTCGTTGAGATCTCAAACATCTCAACAGATGCAGCCGAGCAAGTTTTCTCCAAAGGTTCTAATTGCAATACAACTATAATATGCAGCCGATTTTAGTCAAAATCCGGGTGTAGGCAGGACCTTTCTGTTATGTGTGCCCTATGCTCTATGCATACTTCTCGTTAACATACTTATGACAATTGGTTACTTTTGTTTGAAAATAAAATGAATCTGTTCCAAAGAAATCTTTTTGAATACTTATTGAACACACGTTGCACCACCTAGCGTTTTTGAGCTTTCTCTTTTCATAGCAACACACGGAACATACACGCTTCTTACACTTCCGACACAGTGCTTTGAAGGCTTATTGCATTCAATACAAGCATCATTGTTGTCACAAGCTTTCAAACTTCCTGTCATCGGCTGTTTTGAAGGTTTATTGCATTTAATGCAAGCATCATTGTCATCACCAGCTTTCCTCTTTCCTCTCACCGTACTTTGTTTCCCAAAGTACACTGATTTCCTTAGACAATCCCGAACCTTTTTCCTTACTTCTTTCGTGTTGATACCTTTCCAAACGTTTTCTCTTAAGTGCAGATTCTTGAAGTCCAATGTGCGATCAAGGTACGGAATGCATTTGCGTTGCCCCTTCCCACACAGTACATCCTTTTTTCCATGTTTTGCGATTATCAAAAAACTTTCATTTTCCTTTTCCAAATTATTGCGTATAAACTTCAACGCATTGTCGACAAATGGCAATGGAGACTTCTCGTGTGAAAGAGCAAGGACTTGCCAACACAGATTCTTCTTCTCATCTTCTGATGCAGCATTTTGGAAGTCCTTCTTGAAACTTGAAAGAAATGGAGCAATATGCTCTATAGACGATGGCACGAATTCACTTCCCTGCAAGAGCGCCGTGGTTGTATGTGCTCCATCAGTCATCTTTTTGTTGTCTTGAATCTTTGCTGGTGACATTGTCACCAACAGTGGACGATCTTGTTCCTCTACTGCCTTCGCTTCACCCTTTCTTGCTGGTGACTTCGTCAACGATGGATTATCCTGCTTTCGCTGTCCTAGACCACCCAACTGCTCTTCACCACTAGCCTTCTTCCCTTTGTTCTTTGTTTGTCGAGGCTTTCGCAACCGCTTCGCTACATCAACATTATTCATCTGGCACAAATCTCTTTCCCTGCCAACCAACAGTGCTTCTTTTGACAATGGTTGCCACCCCGATAATTTGGCTAAATCAGGAAACGCGTGTTCTGGGTCGGGCATCATTAGTTTCCCCCAAACGAAAGCAACTGTTCTAACCCCTTGCTGGGACGAAGATATTTTTTGTACTCATCTGTTCCTTCTCGAACCGACCCAAAGTTGCTGCTTGCTATTCTGTCAATCAGTTGAAACAAGCTCACGTACACGTCATGAAAATAGTGAGCAAACATTCGTCTTGATGTGGGAATCTTCCTGCCCATGCCCTTGACATTGCCATTGCTGTCGCAAGTGATGTCACCTTTCACGTCGTGCACCATGACACAAAAATCACGGATGAAAATCAATGATTTTAAACCACTTTGCGCCATATCCCGTGTCCCGTGACCTTGGGAAGCGCCCCTTCTCTATGTCACATATCTCATTCTCCTTGTCAGTGATGACACAACCAAAATTTACGCTTGTAGGGTAACACACGTATCACAAAGATAAACATGTACGTGTACTCACATTTCATACTCGTCTTGGAAAAGTATCCCTCGGCGCATCCAGCTGTAGATCCAGGTCTTTATTACTCTAACCTGCCTCTTAGCAGAATCATCCTTCCCTCTCCGATAACCCAAGCCTTTACAATTTCATCTCCAGCCTTGATCAACAAGGTGCCACCCACATCGAGTACGTACTGCATTGACATAATATGTGGAGATGGCAAAGTCAACTTGTGACATTTCTTGGGAATCACTGTCAGTCATGATAAGTTTCACGGAATGTAGTGATTGCACACCAAGAAGCACAGGAAGGGCTTCTTGGAAGAGCCAATGGAAAAACCAAGATCTTTCATTTGGGGCAAAGCACCTGACAATCACAGTTACCTTTGCATTTGAATCTTTCACAGAGAGTGTCAGCAATGGTCTGCTTTCATTGTTTGTCTCGTGAGTGCCATCATCGCATACAACTTCGGGAAAAGCGTGAAACAGGCGTCTGCCTTCTGGTAAAACCCAACAACACGCAATGAGTATATCCTGGTCTTCCCTTGCACCAACCGCAAGTCTGCTTTCAAAAGCATATTTCTTAAAAGCAGAAGTCTCTGCCACCTCCAGAGGTACTGGCTTCTCATGAAAAGGTGAAGTGTCATCAGTGTCATCGTCAGTTGGGATAACAGAAAGGCTGGTTAGTTCACCTGATAAATCATGAGGAATGGCTTCAGTGTGTGCAGCCTTTACACCGTTACCACGTAGTTCTTTTGATTTGCCATGATGATACAGACAGACGTAGGAGGCACCACCTTTTTGTAAGTAACTCAACATATTCTCACAGGGCGAAGACTCCGATGCTGTTGTGGTAGCATTGTTAACATTGGGGGAAGCCATGAAGTATTTTGCCATTCTTGTAAATCCTTGCACATATGCCATCTGACCACGAGTAAAAATCTGACCTGTACAAGTTTTAGTAAACAGAGCAGCTTGGGCGGGCTGGATGTTGGCAACACTCATTGCAGCGACAGTTTGCAGGGTGGATATGTCAAGAAAGCGTTTACGATTCCTTATTTTGTTGGCAACAAGAAGAGGAGGATGACCAGTGTGCTGGTTATCTCCAATTCCACAAACAAGGAAAAAGCTATTGTGGTCAATTCGGAGTGTGAATTTGACACGACAGGTGCAGGAGGTACCACGTAGAGTAGAATTGCGACGCTTCAATGCTATGCCAGAACTCTTGCACCCACGGGCATTCTTCTTATCACCAGTGTAGGTGGTAACACGCTAAGAATCGGTTCCAGTACTTTGGTTCAGTGTGCAGGACATTCCTCCTTGTTCAGACGAATACTTGCGGAAATTACTGCATTTCAATACATGTTGGTCAGTCAGTAGTACATCTGTGACATTGTTTGGGGAACGCAAACCATAACCATTGGAAACAAGGGCACAATTCCCAACTGATTTGGCAGCTTGGAGTAAGTCAGTGATAAGACTATGGCCTCCTGAATCCTTTCAAAATCCACCATTGATGGGATAAAGAGATGGACTGAACCGAATAATATGCTTGGAACCCTTGTACATGGAGGTAGTGTACTGAAAGAGGTTGTACTCGGTTTCCAATGATGCATTGAAATCATCGGTTGCATGACAAAAATGACCTTTGAAAGGCAAAGAAGCAGTCCATGACATAGCCTTGAGAGCAGATAGAGTCTGGTCCACTGGATGTGGATCCTGCATCAATGGTACTTCTTGTTGTGGATGATCCTAAAGAGAATGAAACATGGGGCTGGTAACAAAATAATTGGTAGGTGGGTGCTGTAGTAACGCAAGCAAAATGACAACAGATAGAGAGCAAACAAGAGCAAAAACAGAATAATGGCAACAAGGACTGATTATAAAACTGCCGCAACAGTACCAGTAGGAGCGTCTGTCAGCGAACGTCGCTTTTCTGTGTCGTTGGACCGAACGCTATCCGAACGAGGTTTGAATCTCATAACAGCAGTGTCCGGTTGTCACCTTGCAGCATGGTTTTTTCAGGGGGGCCGGTCACACCCTTTCATCATTGACTGTAATCTTGCCCAGGGCAGGGGGGACCTCCTCGGTGCAGGGTACTATCATGCGAGTCAACAGCTAGATCCCGGTACAGTACGGCATATCCAATCGTCCGATACAATCTATGTAAATGCAAGAGGGTTCGCCGTGTTTGTTGAAACCATCCTTCCAAACATCACCACACCCATCGTCTTACTGGTGGGCCAATATTACCATCATGATATACATTTGATTCCTGAAGAAACCGAAATGACATTGTTGAATACCTCATGCATTGTCAGACTCTTTGCTCAGAATCTTGAAGAATACTTTCATCAGCCGCACCATCCCAAACTAGCGCCTTGGCCCTATGGTATTCAGCCATATTCCTACGGCCCTAACCGTACGCATCCATGGCCGAGTGAATTCTTGAGTGAAGCTTTTTGGAGGCTCCAGAATGACATTACCAGCACCAAAACGAAGGGCATCATGCACGGGTATCTCACCCAACGTACTAATCCGAAACGAAAGAACATCCCGTCCGGTCCAAAACTTCACTATGCCGAGTATTATGACGAAATTGCCCGACACCGATTCATCCTCTCTCCTGATGGGGACCGACCCGAATGTTACCGAACATTTGAAGCCATTGCTCTTGGGACTATACCAATCACGGAGTTGTCAGCGTCGCTTCACCGTCATCTGCAACCCGCACCAATTCTGTTCGAAACGTCTGATTGGAATCTTAACGAGACGCAGGCCATGGAAAGAATGGGGGTATCCCAGTTTCCGACGGTGAACCGGATGTTAGTTTTGGAAGAGTATTGGTTGGACTACGTCGAGCGTGAGATGGGTGGAAGGAGCCTACGCTGGTTTGACCGCCTTGCATTGAAGAAAGCGAAACTTGATGAGTTCCAGATTCTCACAAAGGAGACGGATCTTTTATCCGGGGTGACGGCTTATAGGCATGGGTAAGTACGCCAACAGAATCAGATCAAATGTATCCCATTTAGTGATTCCTGTGTTAGATGGGGCGAGCTCGGTGCTTCGAATTTTTCTGTAATTGTGGTGGTGGCATTAGTTGTCCTTGCTAAACAGCTGTCACGATGAATTCCACACCGTATTTACATATCGCAAGTAGAAGACCATATCATACTAACTACCTCGTATCGCCTCGTCAGTTTCGTCATGTCTACATATCAGCTGGTATATGATAATGACAAACGCACAATTCGGTTGAACCACGCAAGGTCAAACGGCGTGGATCGAGAGAACACAAGTGGCTCCGTCGAACGGATTGTGACGTTCAGGTCTCATGTCTGTATGGAGGATCATTATTCCAAAACGAGTCGAAAACGGTGCGGTTGTCCGATGGTCGCATGTCGTGCATAACTCGGAGTGCCATACCAAACACCAAGTGGGAGCCAAACCCAAACTCGTGCCAACACATTTTGCATCAAGGCAACATGGACGACCCACAACGGATGAAACAGACACATGATACACAACCGCCTTGTTGTTGCTAATTTCAGTTTCAAAAATAATCACCCGTTGGAATTTCAGTTTCGAAAACTCACTCGCAGCGTGTTGGCTCTTCATTCGTTTCATCACTCTTTTTTTATTTTGGTTCACAAAAACACAAAGTATCTCATAAATCAAAGACCCGTCCAACGCCGCAATATCATGTTTCGATTCTTGTTTGCGTTCTCCGTTTTGATGGTAAGTTTGAAAAAAACGCGTGGAAGGACGCAACCGATCGGGTATCATCAATTTCAACCCCTCGTTACAGCATATTGCTCACGATTTGTTGTGATCCAAAAGCCATGCGTCGTTGCTGTCGATCCGTTGTCCAGGTGTGCCAACGAGTACCACAACTTGATCTTGTGCAGCAATCAGACCCAAAGTGGATGCAGTTTGTCGTGCACGCAGGGCGAGTTCGAAAACGTTTCCAAGTACACCACGGGATTCTGTGCCCAGAATGATGATTTCTGTGGTGTTTCCATGTGTTGCCCCGCATGTTGGGAATTGACGGGTGCCTATCAGGGATGTCTCTACGAACAGTACGGATGTGATACCAGTTGCAAGAAATTCCTTCCACCGTCCGCGTCGGGTCCCGTCGCGGCGCCATCTCCAATCATGGTGGTCCAACCTCCCAATGGAGGAGGGAATAACGATGATGACAGTGTTGGTGTTTCTCCAGAATGCTTGAACAAGCAATCGGCACTTGAAACGTGCTTTACTCAGAATTTTGAAAACTGCTCGGCATCCTTTTTCACGTGTGTGAGCAATGAACCACTCGAAGAAGCGACACTCTGCCAATCGTTGAGCCAGGTTTGTCATGATGCCACCTGCTGTGAGCCTTGTGCCACTGTTGGTAAGGAGTTTGTCGAGTGCGAATTGCGTGTCCGTGGATGCCGTGGCGACTGCTCCAATGAAGATATTGTCACTGTGACTGACAAGAAGCATAAAATGAATAACAACAAATCCAACAAGAAGACGACAACGGTGAAGAAATCGGATCAGATGAAGATGGCGATGAAGATGGCGAAAACTGATAAGAAGAAGAAGATGGCGATGGCTGCCGAGAAGGTGATGAAATCTGGCCATAAGATGGGAAAGACCAAGGGCGACAAGGGTGGTAAAGCAATGGACAAGAAGAATGGCAAGGTCCCAAAAGGACGTGAATAGAATTCTCGACAGTAGTTGCATGGTTCATGACTTGTTCGAGGATGAATCACCGTAATGAAGAATAGAATTCGTTTGCAAATATTTGATGGAATGGTAGTCTGTTCGTAGGTCGTTGGTGGGCGTAGTATTGATTGAGTTAGAGTTGCATGCCGAGCTCGCGCTGCCATGACGTTGCAGATTGCGATCATGGGCGAAGCAGTCGATGCTAGTAGATGGGTAGGGAAGATGGGAATCGTTGCAATGATGAAGAGCAATAAACATCACGGCAATAGCAATGGATGGCGAGCGATATCAATCAAAAAGTTCTTGTTTCATTAAAATAGAGAAGTCGATTTTCCTGTGAGTCATGCCTGGGGCGTCACCTGTGCTGAGTGATTCAGACGTCTAGCGCCTACTCACATCTATCTGCCACGCTGAAACTCTTCAGCGTGGTCGACTTCATTGGGGTTATCTCGTGCAAAGATGGCATGATAGTCCTCGTCCTTCTTGTACATTCCCTTCTGAAAATCCCACTTAGGATCTCGTCCAACATCTCGTGATCCAGAGTTATTAAATGCCCCTCGTCGAATCTGTGCTGCCGACAAACTCTCTTCCTTATCCGTCAATCGTCCAACCCATTGAATGGCAAGGAATGGAATGGAAAACGCCACGCCTAAAAAGGTTAATGTGCCAAACAATACTTTGGATTGCGATGGTCTCGTGGTTGATGTTGCTGTTGTTGTTCTTGTACCACCTGCCATGGAGGATGACGGCGTCTTTTTCACCAAGTGTCGTGCAAGCTCACGAGCCACATGCGGTGGAATCTTGGATGTCATGGTCTTTCGTTCGTCGTCGCTGAGCTACTTGCTACCGGTGGATGTGTGCATACTTGATGCGCGTTTCTTCTTTTTATGCGGCTGTCATCCATACCACCAGTGATACCCCGTGGATACGCACCCCACTACAAGCGAAACAGAGTACTGTACTGTACTGTAGTATGCATAATGCATACATACTACATAGTACGTTACCTCGTACATGAATTACAGAACTACTACTCGTACACTCGTACCCTCGTACAAGTGGTTTTCTACCACACATAGGGTTATCACTGACTCAGCCTCCATTCCCTTTTTACTGTAGTATGGAGTACTTGTACTGTAACCCGTACTCAAATACTGGAATACACCTACAGAGTAGACTTCGTTGATTCCTTTGTCATTCGACGACAGCGTCGGACCCATGAATTTATGGATTCCAAAAATTGTTGCAGACTCGAGATGCCCCAGACGTCACGAGAACACAATCACCGTGGAGGTCCATCGTACACATGCAACACACATCCATGAATAACTTCGTGCACGTCCATCAAAACATCTATGTATATATATATATCCATATCTCATACACACCATGCATTCACATTGATCATATAAATTCATGCGTGCGTCCCCCTTCACATGCGACAGTAATATATAGGCAGAAAGTGAAAGCAATTTGTGTCATGAGCTTGTATGTGTGACATATTCTTAGTACTATAGTCTGATCTCTGATCTACATGTTCTTTCTTCGATATATCATATATCTATTGCGAAATATGTAACTGGAAGTAGACTTTACAATCGAATCTGAGAACAATTTTGAATATTCAAATGTTTCTTGTTCAATCCAGGTATCCACACAACATTTGCAGCTGCGGACTGCGGACAACGTACCACTGTCGGTTTTATCGCACATCCCACGTTCCTCCACGACAACATGCCCAACACATTTCGAATGGCTGGGGATTTCCTGCACGTAATTGCAATGTGTATGATTCTTCATCGGCTGTTGGTCAAGAAGAATGCTCAAGGTACTGTATTGCTCAGGGATCGAATGTTGAATGTCGAGTGTGTCATGCTCATCGCTCAGGCGACAGTGCGCAGGCGCTTAAAATGCTTTCACTTGTCAGTCTCACAATGCAAACCATACACAACAACAACACACACAATTCACAACAGGTGTTTCGCTCAAGACTCAAGATGCACTGCTTGGTATCAGCATCACGCGATTCATGGTACACTGTTTCAGTCCTTATCCCTTTGCACCAACTTGCTTTGAGATGGAACTTTTCGACGGAGCAATCATGATGTTTTGCATTTTGGCATCACTTGTCATTTGTGCCTCGATTCGGCGTTACAATCAGCTCAAATCAACATGTCGACCTGAGCAGGATATGGCTGAATCAAGGGTTGGCACTACGCCGTCGCTATGGTTTTTATTTTGAGTTTGGCAGGATTTACATCGGCTGAAGGATTTCACATTCGGCCCCTTCGAATCTTGTGGATCTCCTCACTTTTCTGAGAACCACTTTCACTGATTCCACAGGTCATCCTGTACCGATGCTATCGTCAGGTCGAAGCCTTTACCGGGGCATCATTTCTACTTCTCATGGGGTTATACCGACTGGTATACCTTGCGGATTGGATCGTTACCGGCAACTACCACCACATGCATAAAGACGACTTTTATGCGCCGTACCGTTTCTGGAACGTTCTGAGTTGGGTTGCACAAGTATCGATTGCTTCGTGGGCACTATTTTGGCCGGATGGAACCAACCATGGTCACCTGCCCACGGCATGACTCAGGCGATGCACTTTTGGCGAGATGCGTACTGGGGCATATGCCCGCTACTTTTGCTCTTCATCTTGGCATGTCGTTTAGATCTGAGACAAGCGGTTGTTGAGGAGAGTAGTGAAGGAGCTACGTACGTATACGACATATCGTGTCCAGAAGATTGGACACATTATCCTGTGCAGGTTTGTTTTCTGTTGTTGTCACTTTCGCCTCTTCCTTGCCTCTGTTGGGGTTTTGGCCACAATGCAAGTTCCATGTCCGTCATGCTGTCCATGCTGTCCATGCTGTCGATGGGGATGAACTTGGCCTGCTCCACCGAGATCAAATAAACCAACAATCAAAACCAGACAGCAACAATTATGATGAGACTACAGCAACTTTCACATTCAGGATTCCAAATGACGCCGACGGGATCACCACAGTCTAAGATGGAATCATGACTTTTAGCTGCCTGGCTCTAAAGTAATGAACCGTTGTGGATAAGCACTGGATTTCGTTGCTTTGCGATCGCGCGCCACCGTGTCGCTCAAAGTTGGCAGGGTAAATACCATGGCGATACGATCTACCCAATGTCTACTTTTTCTTCCATCTTTGGCTATCGTTAACTGGGAGCATGGAAACTCGTCGAAACGCTGCGACGGCGGAGGTGCAAATGTTTCGGCCCTTTCCTTCGCATTGGACATTAATGGCCTTGACACGCCGGAGTTGAGGTCATTTCTCATTTCACTTGCTCACGTCCAAGTCCATGGCTTGGATCCAAGCTCTATTTGTCATGTGCGACATTCGCACTTCGGGAACATCTGGGAACTACCGACTTGGTAAGTAATGAAACAGATGTAGAAACTACATGGAAAACCCGGATGTTCAGGAGGTCCCACGGTAGTGGAGTTTGCGGATAAGAAACCAGAACGCAAGAGAACCGTCGATTGGGTGGATGAAAAGTCTCCTGGCATGACATCGGTGTTCTCACGATCACCTGCCACGTCGGAATAGACGTCATGATGGTTTCAAAGTCATCGTAAATGGAAAATATGGTTAAATGTTGGATTCTCCGATCTCGACACGTCGTATTCCACTTCATAAATAAAGATGCTCTACCTAAAGTAGGGAAAATGTCACCGTCGTGATTGAAGAGTTCGTAGAGAGAAAGTGCCCAGACTACGGCTAAACCTCTCGTTTTGTCGTGCATGGACGAGCGATGGCTATTTCCATCCAGAAATCTCTGCTATATTGTTTGGGTTCTTACTATAGAGTTGGGAATTTGCCACCATGTACAGGCAAGATAGTATGTTTCTACACAACCGTCGAATCACCATCCACTTGAATAAGGTCCAAGACAAAATATGTCATCCACTAAAAAAGCAATAGTCCTTCTTGTCTGTCGTGATGTGGGTGGACGACCACCCTACTTTCCAAATGATATAGTGAGATGGTACATCAACTCGAATACACTTCCACTCATCGACATCGCGACGCTTGTATTACTCGGGATATGTCGCAACAAATGACATTGGAACGCCTCAAACCCCGCCTGTAGGCACCTCTGTTGCCTCGGACAGCAAGACATACCTTCCCAAAGTCGACGAAGGACGAGTTTGCTACAGCCATGATGTTGAGCGACCGTTACACGGATGATGATGGTAATGAACCACACGTTACCACCAAAACAACAACAACTGGACTATCGTTAGATGAAAAGCGAAAAAGAAGGAGAAGGAGAAAAGAAAAGAAGAAGAAAAATAAGAAAAGTGGCATCACGGAATCTAAAAATAGGCGAGCGTCCATGGAATCCCATCAAGACAGCAACTTTACGAAAACAACAGCAACAGAGAGCTCAGCGTTTTTCAATTCATCGGCAGGGGATGATGGTATGGATGTTGACCACGCCATATGGCCTTTGGATCAGGAACACCAGTGGGATGCCACCACCAAAGGGTCCGATGTGGCCTCAATTGGAGGATTCAGTCACAACGAGAGATTATGGGCAGGATTGAAAACTGATCAAAGTGTTGTTTCTGCGACAGGGGAATCCGTCGATCCTAGAAAGGTATTCACTAAAATTGATCGTCAGGAACGAAGTAAGCGCCTTCCTACCACCATTCACGAATCCGTCGGATCGCAATCGGATGGCAGCGAGCAGCACACCTCGTGTCACGACCACCAGTCATTATAAATTCGCAATCCAAACGTCAGCGTGGGAAGAGCCGTGACGGAACCTCAAGGTCCAATCGGGAAAATAGACAAGACTCAAGGCGTCGTGAATCTCAATCGTCCGGATTCACGGAGACGTTGTCACCCAATGTAATGTTGGGTGATATGGAGAACGAACCCGACCCGTTGGTCCAATATCTGGTCTCGCTGGGATTCGACCATGGGGATGCGAGACTAGTCAGCGAGAGCTTCCTTGTGGAACAGGATACTGGGGCATCTGTTAAGAAGGGCTTTGCCTCCAAACCGAGCGACGACGGTTCGTCAAACGCGGCGTCGCGAAAAATGCAACACCTACATTCTCCAGTAACATCGTCGCCAGCGCGTATAATGCCGGTAAGAAGGTCCTTGCAACACTCGCTGCCGCCGGAGGATGCAGATATTGAGAATTTCAACCTTGGTGCACCAGTGCCACGCGAGCGTGATCCCGGGTTGTTGCAGGATGATTGGACGTGATCCTTCGGCGACCCCGGAGGCCATTCCCGTTGTGGAAGACTACTCGAACAAGTGGCCAATCATTTACGCCGATTCCGGTCCACTCTCAATGATGCACGCGTTGAAGGATAGAAATCTTCGACTCTGTCTCTTGCTCGGGATTCTGATTGTGGTTGCGGCTGTCACGACGACCGCAGTTGTGCTGTCAACCAGAGGCAGTGGGGACGCAAATAGTTCAGCAGAGACACTGGAGTCCACCATGTCCCCATCATCGTCACCAACCTTTATCAATGACGAAATTCTCATTGCTGCATCGAGAATATCTGGATGGGAGGCCCTCAATAAAGAGGATTCCCCTCAAATGAAGGCCGTGGGGTGGATGTCTACTTTCGATGAGACAGACTTTGACGAGTTTGGCTCCGCATTCATACAGAGATACTGTCTTGTGGTGTTCTATTTCAGCACCGGTGGGCCTAATTGGTTGAATCAGCACTCGTGGCTCGACCCCAAACTACACGTGTGCAGCTGGGGTGAAGGCACATCGTGTTTTCCTGATGGCTCGAACCAGCTGATTTTCATTGGTTTGGATGAAACTCGCAATGGCGTGTCAGGAACGCTGCCCGTTGAGCTTGGATTTCTTTCAGAAACTGTTTTCCTTCGGCTATCAAAGAACGACATTGGTGGCTCTATTCCTAGTGAGATTGGAAAGCTTAAACGTTTATCAACTCTTGATCTGTCCTCGAACATGATAACTGGTTCGATCCCCGAAACGATCGGGGATGCTGCAGAGCTTGTCCAGCTTGATCTATCTTACAACCGAATAAATGGAACTATTCCATCGTCATTTTATGATCTTGTGCGGCTTCAGTTGTTCGGTTTGGCTTCTAATGAAATCACCGGCCCAATTGAGGCGGACGTCGGGAAACTCCAGGAAATTGTATCCTTTGATGTCCGCAACAACAGCTTGACTGGAACTCTCACAGCAGGCTTCGACGAACTTACGGCCCTTGACTTTCTATGGTTGGACTACAATAAATTCACAGGTCAAATTCCAGCTGTCTCCGCAGTGATGGGTACGTGTGCTATGAAAAGCTCTCATGTTTTTGTTATTTCAGCGCTCGCCTTTCCTGTCAACTAATGTCTTTACAATTCTTGAGCAGCCAGTCGACTTGAGATAACCATGAGTCACAATAACTTGGCAGGAACAATTCCCATCGTATCAATGATGCGTCGCTACTTGCAGGATGCTGGAGGGTCTAATCCGTTTCGTGTTCAGAAGATTGACTTGTCGTACAACCGATTGTCTGGAACGATCGATACTGTAACCGGGTATCTTCCGACTTTGCGATATGCAGATTTCTCCGGCAACAACTTCGTGGGGCAGGTAGGACTCCCTTGCTGCTTCTATGTGATTCCTGTACTTTCCTCGTGGCTGACGAAACAACTCTTCTGATTTCAGTTCCCGGGCGATTACGGTTGGACTGGAATTGAGTTTCTAGGCATTGCAAATAACAATTTCAATGGGACGATCTCCACCTGGTGGCCGCAATCCCTAAGTCATCTGGATGTTGCTAACAACTCCTTGACCGGAAGCATTCCCTCGGAATTGTGCAATTTTCCAGGCCTCAAGCTGCTAGGGCTAGGCGGCAATGCGAATTTGACCGCCACACTACCTACGTGCCTCTTCCAGCTCCCCGTGCTGCAAAACTTAAATCTGGCCAGCATTAACCTAGAGGGAACTATCCCCGCTGAGATCGGCATGCTTACACTGCTTGAGTACCTGGATTTATCAGGGAACTCGTTAACTGGGACGATTCCAAGCCAGATCGGGTTTTGCTCGAATTTGGCAGCGATTGACTTGTCCAGCAACCAGCTTGGGGCGGGATTCCCAGTGATTTGGGTCAGCTCCATTTTCTCAAGTCGTTCAATGTCGGAGATAATGATTTGGTTGGGTCTTTGCCGCAGGAGTTTGGGAATTGCAGAGCATTGAGCATATGTCATTGCGTGGTAATGAGCTCACCGGTAGCCTTCCTGAAGGACTTTGTTTGTTTCCGAAGAACTGGTCAAGTGTTGACATTGGTTGTGGGATAGAGTGCGTATGTTGTGTGACAACCGGAAGGACTCATGTTGACATGCAGAAGTAATGCCAGCGCAACTTTTGAACGGACTTCGGTAGTTTTAGGACTCACGAGAAGTTTAGTATGTAGCCGGGAACCAAGGGACCCACCGTACTTTGACTGGTCTTTTGTGTCAAAACAGCTAGTGGCAATTTCTAAAGGGTAAAGGTAATGATTCATATTTACCCTGAGGGTAAAGGTAATGACTGGAGTTTTAACGGTAGCGTACAGGTAATGCATTCTCGTGAACTGTTAAATTTTAGCAGGTAAGGTAGTGCCTTTGATTACCTAGGTAATTACCTTTCGGCGTATATCTACCCATTAAGGCTGATCCATGTTAGTAAAGCAAGGTGCATCGTAGGTACTATGTTGGTACTTTGGATGTTGAATGTGATGGATATGCTTCATGCTCCTACAGATTCTTTGGAGTTTTGCCTCGCTCTTTGCTTGAAAGTGAAACAAAAGTTGACTCTCACATCTTGTATCTTGTGCCAAGATACCAGCTCAAGATTGGTGTATATAAAAATATTTGTAAAGCAATCAGCAAGGATGGCTGCCTCTAAGCATGCTGGTGCATCAACAGGAGATCAGCTATTGGGAGGTAATGACAGTGTTGCTTCCACCAATGATCCTAGTTATTCTCTTGCTACTTGTGACGGTCGTGAATAGCTAAGATCAAGATAAAGACAACATTCAAGTGTGTAGCACTCGCAAATATCGACGTACAAACTTTCCATTGTCGTACACACATGATTGGACACAGGGGGATTTGCCAAGACGACACAGCAGAAGACAGTGTGTAGTATGCAAGAAGTTGTTTTTGGTGGTGACCAATGATGAAGGATGGAAAGCACAGTTGCAGACCCAACATCATGTCCCCTTGCCAGTTGCACGCAACTCCAATGCTGATATGCAAAGGACATTATCATTGCCTGTAATCCTTCACTTACAGCAAACAATCAAGGGGCATCTTCCACCTCATGTGGTCCAGCACGGGTTCTTTGAGAATGCAATTGTTGATTTTTCAGCAGTTAGTGAGTACTCCAATTGATTGCAACGTGCCTCCAGCATCATCTCGAACAGTTCTCCGCAGGACCGTTGAATTATTCAGTAGTAATATTGCCCAACCGATGCTATCTAAATTTCTGTGCAACCTTGATGCTCATGTTTCTCCAACTATAGTAGATGGTTGTTCCAGCCAGAACCTGAAAGGGTTCTACATTGTAACAGTGCACTGGGTTGACACCTTTTCAGGTCAAATGAAAAGTTCTCTTCTCACCATCCTCAATGTCTCCTCAGGTACATATCTTAGCTTGGCATTGTTCACATACCTGGCATTGGACATGCATGGTGGCTCCAGCATTTCTGTCACACCAGCTTCTCCATGTTGTAACTGATAATGGCTCTGATGCTTGTGCTGCTATCAACCACCTGTTTCAGCTCATGAACAGCTATTAGGATCAAAGGTCATGCTCCCATCAAACCATGTGCACTATGCAGATCCCTCTGTGTAGCACGGTATCAGTTTCATACTTGCACACAAAGTAAAGGAGATCAATGAGTATCTTTGTAGCACGACACTGGTGAGTACTATCCAAAGATGCTGCAAAGATCTATGACAGGTATATCATTTGGAGAGAGAGCATGTGGGTTTTGCAAGTAAGGAACAGTCTGACTTGCTGGAACTCAACACATCAGATGCTGCATAGTGATGCAGCCACTGCAGAAGTGATGCACACATTCATACAATGCTACAACATTGCAACAATCTTGCTTCATGAGGCAGCAGGTTAAATTTCTGATTGGGAGTGGAAAACACTGGTGCATGAATAACTTTCCTTTGGAAGCCGCAATCTTGATGATCACCACAATGATCTTTGCCTGCTGCTCCTCTACCAGAATCAAGTTAGCCAACAAGATTTACTGTCCACAACTTCAACCAGCGCGAGTGCAAAGGGACATCAACAGGATCACCACAGTCTGGAATGGATTTGACAACAAGCCATTGTGTATAGCAAGATGCAAGGTTTGCACTAATGTGTCACCATATCACAAAAATTAAGACCGCATACTACCTACTCCATCAAAAACTGAAACTATCTTGCATTTCCACCAGAGGACTGGTTTGGCGGATCTGTAATCGGTTAACGGAGGCCTTCAGAGCACATCAGGTTTATGTCTAAGTTCAATAGTAGTGGTACCATACCATGCTCCTCACATTGCATTATGTAGAGTATCTGTCATTCACAAAGACTTTTGGATGAGTAAGGTGGATGGTTTACTATGTTCTGCGCGGCTTCAGTCAAAGGCAGGAGCAACCATAACCCTACTACAGCAGCCAAAAGACAGAGACATGAGGGTCAGCCAAATAGCCTGGTGCAGCATAGTATGCTGTGCAATATGGTCAGTATTTGTTAGCCACAAACACAGTGGAAACACATTCATTCAACAGTAGCTAGTATGTTGTAAAGTCTCCAGCATGCCTCCTGGTGTTGGCTGTAAAAATAGATGTGTTGAAATCATTTAGTAATTAAGATTGATTTTGGCCTTGACTCAAAACTCAATGAAATAATGTCACCTTTGCAATCAAAATAGAGTCAGACAATGCGTCCTTCGTTGAGTCAAACCTTGTGAAGCAAGTGACAGATTGTACCGGATGCTACACAGTACGAAGTACACAACATATGCAGTCTACACAAATTCAATCAGTTGTTGATTCAATCACACTTGTTGGCATCGGCCACTTTGATTGAGAATAAAAACAAAGGTGCAACTGCCTTGCATGCAGTTCATGAAACAGAAGGATTGTAACAGGGGTATGGAGGTGTCAGGGGTTTTAAACAGGCTCTTTTAAACCTTGAAAGTTTTTCGAAGTAGACAATTTGTATTATTGAATTCAAGATTAGGGTTAAGGTTTACTGGCTATGGAATTGAAGGCGGATGCACATAACTCTTCGGCGTTTTTTGTCATGTGCCAGTATTTCCACAACACCATTCTGCCATCATGGGACAGGGAATCGCGAATCGCGAGGTCGTTCAATTCTCACGACCAAGAAGTCCATGTCTCAAATGTCGTCGGCTTATATGAATGTGCGACGCACGTATTACGAGTACTCCGTGGAGACATCTAAAAACTCAAATGTGGTTGGGGAGGATGTCGCAGGTACTGAATTTTGCGTATAAGAATTGCGATCCCAGGTGAACAAGTTGTCCATGTGTTCGGCGATGGGGTCTCTTAGCTTGACATTGGCGTTCTCATGATCCCGATATGCGACATGCGTACGTACGGGCTAAGCAGTCATACTTTTTTTGAAGTCATCGTTCATGCGAAAGGAGGATAAATGTTGCCTTTCCGAGCTGTTGTAAAGGAACTGAAACGCTGCTCCTCGTACTCGTATGAATGAACAAGGATGGTCGATCCTTAGAAAACATCTGCGGAAAAATCGGACACACTCGGCGTCACCTTCGTGATTGATGACGTCGTGGAGAGAGCAAGTGTCTAGGCTAAGGCAAACACGTATGCACTCTTATGTACAATAAGTCGTATCTATTAGAATCAGATTGGGCATCCTTTACATGTGAACTCGGAGTAATAGATGTTTCATGACCCTCATTATCTGACCAAGAAGAACGGGTATCCTAGGTGATAACAACTGCCCACCACGGTCATTCTAGGTGATTTATCACCTAGAATACCGGGATGATCGATCAGAAAATTCTTCCGTGCGTAGGACATTGAGTACAAATGTACCAGGCTTGTTTTCTTCCAGGGAAGAAAAGGGTATTCTAGGTGTCATTTACCTAGAATTGATACAACACTTTTTTTCATACATTATTCCAGTCTCGCAGACATCGATTTTTAACGTGTCTGCGTAACTTCCTATTGAATCACGAATACCATGACGCAGAGGATCAGCATTCTCGATTACTCCTTATAAAGCAGAATAAGAAAAGCACATCAAGCCCTTCTTTGCAATAATGGAGACATCCACTCTTTTGGCTGCCTCACCGTGTGCACTAGGTAACAGGTGCCGCATGCAGAGAGATCAAAATGGGATGTTGCCTCTTGTCACAACAAATCAGGCGTGTGTTTGTTGCAAGAAGGTATTACATCCGATCTGCGGTCATGTTCATGAGCAGACAAGTTTTCTCACCTGTTCGTTGTGCTACGAACAATTTGGCAGGACATTTGAGAGTCCTGCATTGGCAGCAGCATTTATTGAGGAGATTCAAGCAACAACTGAACTACTATTGGCCGGCAAAACAGGAAACTACGGAACAGCAGATTATACTCCTCCTAGCAATGCAGCCGATGACGAGATGTATACCGGTGCAGATGAAGTAGTTAATCAAGTGTTGACGACCAATCACAGCTTAGCACGAGCACGGATGGTTCAAGATGTTTACGAAGCCATGACTCCAGCAAAGTGTCGGAAGGAGAATCGTTCCTTGTCAACAAGGGCAAAGAATCAGAGCGAGGCATGTCGGTTAGTTGTTTGGTTGTTTGGTGTCAAGAATAATGAAAGTGCAGATACAAAAGTTAGGTTGAAGGCTTTGATTGACAAGTGTTTGCTCATGGCTATCGAAATAGAAATCAAGAAAATTGTCGGCCTGCCAACAGAGAGCAGGACGACTACAGCTATTCGTGTGGCTACGAAGGCTTGGCTAGAAGACGAACAAAATCCAGCTCCATTTACATTTGCTGGTTTCTTGTATGATGACTATTCAAACTATCTCCGAGTTCAACTCAAGAAAGATGGTGTCCCTTTGAAAGGAAAATGTTACAAAAACAAGCGATCAAGTCTCAATAACCTTTTCAAAAGGTACAAGTATCAAGCATCTCCCGAGTTTGAGGAAAAAGTAAATGATTACATGGATGGCGTTGTTCGCATTGTAGCTGCTGCGGCCCAAAGTGGAATTGGTTCAATTGTCGTGTCTGGAAAAAGAGAATTGTCGTTTGAGGTGTATGAGAAGTTGATGGTCTGGTTTTTGCAGGAACGATCGCACGAAGGAATATTCTCACGAGCATTTCTATCCCTTACGTGGAACTTGATGTGTCGTGGTGTTAACACGTGTGTTTGTCTGAAGCATTTATTATGGAAAAATGATTGCTTTGGTTTGTCGTTCTCACATGTGAAGAATGACCAAGACGGTTCCAGGAACTACCACCCGAGGCACATCTATGCTAACCCAGACAGCTACCTTCTGTGCTGTGTAACAGCAATCTTTGAGTACCTACTATGTTATCCCGGGTTATTTAAAGATGAGCACAGCATGCTGTTTCCAGGACCAAGTCAGGAAGAGCGATTCAGCGACAACCTCACAAGAGTGCTAGAAAAACACAAGGACGAGCTCCTTGACTTGGGATATGTACCAGGTGACCTCGGTGTCCACTCAATAAGAAAAGGTGCTGGGACATATGCATCGAGTGGCACTACAGCTGCTCCTAGCTCTGTTGCTGTGAACAATCGTGGTGGTTGGACACTTGGTGGTGCTCGCGATGTGTACATGCTGTACGAACGTGCCGGTGATCAGTATGTTGGTCGTATTTTAAGTGGCATGAATGTATTGTCACCAAAGTTTGGTGCAAGTTGCCCTGACTTTATTTATCATCGAGATCTCTTGGAAGGGTTGTCTGCTGACGAAGAGGCTTCAGAGACTGAACGACAACAAGATTTGCTAGAGAGGCAGGTTTCGGAATCATTGATGTCATGTTTTGGGGACTTAGAGAAATTTATCTCAATAAGGCGAACTCTTCGATTTGGACTTGCATCGGTGTTGCATCACTTTGATGAAGGAAAGCGTTATCACGGTGCAGATAATGCTGATCCAACAAATGCAACCAGTGCACACCCTTTGTCACCTGTCTGTCTTTCTCCGGTGTATCGAAGCAGGAAGATTGGTGCACTGAAGGCTCGTGTGAGAGTTGTTTATCCATGGGAGACCGATGACGTGTCAAAAAAGTGTGTGATGAGATTGACGGGTATTCCACCTCACGTGGTACACCTTGCACAGATGAGACAACTTCAAGAGTCGATGGCAACTATGCCTCCAATGATATTAGAAGGAGTTGAGAAGATGCTTGATGATAGGACTGTCAGTGGGACAATGTCAGAGACACGAATGCGGGCACTTATGCATTCAGTGGTCGATGAAGGTCAAAAGCAACTCATGGAAGAGTTTCGACGAACTGGAGGAGCGAGCACGCATGGACCTGTAAACAACACAGACATGGCATCAATTGATGATGAAGCATTTTTTAGGCATCGAGTTTGGATGCACACGGGCAAATTCCGTCGTGTCCCTCCACTGTGGACATTCCCGAGGTGTAATGTCCATGCTGCATACAAAATTTGGCACACCCAAAATACTGTGACAGAGCAATGTGCGATGTTTTTTCTGAGACCTGTAGATGTCGACTTTCGAACGGATGGTCGCAGGCGATTGGAAGAATTCAGATTTTTGATGTGGCGGTTTGACGTTGTTGCCAGCGAGCTAGGTTTGTTGCGACAAAGGATGTCAGAGTTGGATTGCAGCACTGCAATCAACGCGTCAATAGAGAAGCTCGGAGTGCCATTGGAGACCCCAGCAGGTCGATGTCGGCATCTTGAGAAGTTGAAATGGCCAATATTCCTGCAGCTAATGCCTGATAAGCAGCGACCAACGAAGGAGGCTTTTAAAGCAACGTATCAGAGACTGCGGCCATGACACTTGCATACTACTGTAGTTGTAGTAGTAGCTACCCTGAGTACGTTGCCATAATTCAAAGTAGGAGTCATAATCAATACTATGATATCTGACCTCATTCAATTACTAGTCTGCACTGGTCAAGTAATACTCTAAAATCTTTCATGCCATTACAGCCGCCGCACCGCAATACCCAGGTTTCAACAAAAAATTCAGTTGATGTGTCGACAGCTTGCTGTTTGCAAAAAGGAATACATTCCAGGAGCCATAGACTATGCAGTTCTGCTTGCATCATGAGGGTACAAACCTCGGGTGTTTCTGCTTGTTCCAATAACCGCTCGCAAAATTAGTAGCTCAAAATAACCGAGTGGATGGATGACATGCTGATTGTTTACTGTAGCCCATGCTGACAGTGTTTACTGTAGCCCATGCTGACCGAGGTGACATGAATGTCCATCAGTACTACCAGTATCAACAAGAAAAGAGGATTCTGTTAACTGTTCCTCCTGACCGCACACTGTTGTTCCACCTATTACCGATACACTTGTAGTGAGCGAACACGAACAAATCTTGATACATGGTGTCACATGCTACGTACCGTCCTATACGTAAATTGTACGGGGACGCAACCCACATTCACCTTGCCGACCATCGGATGCCAAGGCAAGCGTTTCCCATTTGAATGCAAGAAACGATTAATGGAATGCCACTTATCTCGAGGACAACATAACAAAACTGTGTGAGTCCTGATTTTTATCCGAGTCCAGGCGCAATAAACTGAGAATGCGATGTGCGTTACGTTTGTTCGTAGTCTGGAGTCTGGAGTGCCAGGTACACGCAGGACGCAGTGTGCCATCGACCCATCCGTGACTTGATGGCTGTACGTAGTATTTGTACCACGGTTTTCTAGGTTGTGAATCACCTAGAAAACCGGTTGTGAAACAGAAGAATTAAAGCCCAACACGATATACTCCGTAATCTAAAAACCAATACTTGAGTATACAACTGGAACAGAGGCCGCCTTCATCCCTCCGGCGTCAGGACCACTCAACTTAGTCATACCAGGTTCTACATCCACCAGGATACCACCATCAGACTTATCGAATTGTAACGCCTTGGGGCTACATATTACAATTTGTCACAATAACCGACATTTGAATCTGCAAAGCCCCTCTGGCCGCCTCTTCTGCCTTTGCCATCATCAACAACAACAAGTCTTTCCCAGAATGGAAGAAAGACAAGAGCTCGATGCCATGATGTTGGGCGACAGTTATACGAATCAATATGGTAATGATCCAAGCATTACCAAAACAACAACATCGTCAAGGGTGAAGAAGGACAAATCTGAGATGACTTTAGATGAAAAGCAGAAGAAGAAAGAGAAAAAGAAGAAGAAGAAAAACAAGAAAAGCAGCAAGTCGGAATCCAAACAAACATCGTCCACGGGATCCCATTCCTTACAAGACAGCAGCGTTACGAAAACAACGGCAGGGAGCACGGTGTTTGTCAATTCGTCGCCAGGGGAAAGTACAGACATTGACCACACCATCTGGCCTTTGGATCAGGAACACCAGTGGGATGCGACCACCAAGTGTTCCGATGTTGCCTCAATTGGGGGATTCAGTCACAACGAGGCATTGTGGGCAGGATTGAGAGCTGATCAGACTGTTGTTTCTGCGACAGGGGAATCCGTCGATCCTAGAAAGGTATTTACTAAAATCGATCGTCAGGAACGAAGTAAGCGCCGACCATCCGCCAAACACGAATCCGTCGGATCGCAATCTGATGGTAGCCAGCAACAGCTCCTCATGTCACGACCTCCAGTCATTATTAAATCGCAACCCAAGAATCAGCGCAGGGAAAATCGACATGACGCAAGACGTCGCGCATACCGGTCCTCGGGAATTACGGAGACCATTACATCCAATGTGGGTGAGGTAGAGAACGAACCCGACCCGTTGGTCCAATACCTTGTCTCAATGGGATTCGATCATGGGGATGCGGAACTAGTTAGTGACAAGTTCGTTCTTCAACGGGATTCTCGGACATCAGTTCAAACGGACACATCCTCCCAACCGAGTGACGAAAGTTCTTCCAGCGCGGCGTCGCGGAAGTTTCGGAACCTACATTCGTCGTTGCCAGCACCAGAATATCGTACAACGCAGTCAAGAAGGTCCTTACAGCACTCGCTGCATTCGGAGGATGGGGACATTGAGAATTGCAACCTTGGTGAACCTATGCAACGCGAACCTGAGAGTGGAGTATGGCAGCACGACTTGGATGTGATACCTTCGGCGACCCCGGAGGCCATCCCAGTCATGGAAGACTCCTCGAACAAGTGGCCAATCATTTACGCCGACTCCGGGCCACTATCTTTGATGCACGCGATGAAGGATAGAAATCTTCGGCGCTTTATCTTGCTCGGAATTCTAATTTTGGTTGCGGCTGTCACGACTACCACAGTCGTGCTGTTGCGCAGAAACAGTGGGGGCGTTGCTGCGTCAACAGAGGCACTTGGACCCACCATTTCCCCATCATCATCACCGACCTTTATCAATGACGATATTCTCAATGAAGCAGCGAAAATATCTGGATGGGACGCCCTCAATCAAGCGGATTCCCCTCAGATGAAGGCAGTGGGGTGGATGTCTAGTCTTGATGAGACTGACTTGGACGAGTTTGGCACCGCATTCGTACAGAGATACTGTCTTGTGGTGTTCTATTTCAGCACCGGTGGGCCTAATTGGTTGAATCAGCACTCGTGGCTCGACCCCAAACTACACGCGTGCAGCTGGGGTGAAGGCACATCGTGTTTCCCTGATGGCTCGAACCAGCTGATTTTCATTGGCTTGGATGAAACTCGCAATGGCCTATCAGGCTCACTGCCGGTTGAGCTTGGATTTCTTTCAGAAACTGTTTTCCTTCGGCTTTCAAAGAACGACATTGGTGGTTCTATTCCTAGTGAGATTGGAAAGCTGAAACGTTTATCAACTCTTGATCTGTCCTCGAACATGATAACTGGTTCGATCCCCGACACGATCGGAGATGCTGCAGATCTTGTCCAGCTTGATCTATCATACAACCGAATAAATGGAACTATTCCATCGTCATTTTACAATCTTGTACGGCTTCATTTGCTCCGTTTGTCTTTCAATGAGATCACCGGCCCAATTGAGGCGGATGTCGGGAATCTCAAGGACATTGCAACTTTCGATGTCCGAAACAACAAATTGTCTGGAACAGTCACCACAGGCTTTGATCAGCTGAAGGCCGCTGACGTTATCTGGATGGACTACAACAAATTCTCAGGACCAATTCCTCCGTTGTCGGAAGTGATGGGTACGTGTGCTATGAAAAGCTCTCGTGTTTTGTTATTTCAGCGCTCGCCTTTCCTGTCCACTAATGTCATTACAATTTTGAGCAGCCAGTCGACTTGAGATGACTTTCAGTCACAATGACTTGACAGGAACAATTCCCGTCGCAGATGTGTTGCGTCGCCACTTGCAAGATGTTGAAGAGTCTTATCGTTTTCGCATTCAAAAGATTGACTTGTCGTACAACCGATTGTCTGGAACAATCAATCCCGTAAGCGGGTATCTTCCGACTTTGCGATATGCAGATTTCTCCGGTAACAACTTCACGGGACAGGTAAGACTCCCTTGCTTTCGCTGTGCACTATTGTGAATTCCTCATGGCTGACTGCAAAACTCTTCCGATTTCAGTTCCCGGGCGATAATGGCTGGTCTGGAATTGAGTTTCTTGGCATTGCAAATAACAACTTCACTGGGACGCTCCCTTCCGGGTGGCCGCGATCTTTAAGTCATCTGGATGTTGCCAACAACTCCTTGACAGGAGGCATTCCCACAGAATTGTGCAATTTTCCAGGCCTCAAGCTGCTAGGGCTTGGTGGCAATTCAAATTTGACCGCCACTCTACCTACGTGTCTCTTCGAGCTTCCCTTGCTGCAAAACTTAAATCTGGCCAGCATCAACCTAGAGGGAACTATTCCCACTCAGATTGGCATGCTTACACTGCTTGAGTACCTGGATGTATCAGGGAACTCATTGACAGGGACAATCCCAAGCGAGACGGGGCTTTGCTCGAATTTGGCAGCGATTGACTTGTCCAGCAACCAGCTTGGGGGTGGGATTCCCAGTGATTTGGGTCAGCTCCATTTCCTCAAGTCGTTTAATGTCGGAGAAAATGATTTGGTTGGGTCGTTGCCGCAAGAGTTTGGGGAATTGCAGGGCATCGAGCACATATCATTGCGTGGTAACGATCTCACCGGGAGTATTCCGGAAGGACTTTGTTTGACTGAGACGAATTGGTCAAGTGTTGACATTGGTTGCGGAATAGAATGTAGATGTTGTGTGACTACTGGGAAGGACTCGTGTTGACAGCTGATGTTTAGTCAGGGTATTCTTTAAAGATGCTCTACGACAGTTTTCAAACACACGAAGTACATATGAATTACACGGAGATTAATCCACCAAATCTATAGAATGTGAGCTAAAGGGCACCTCTTCGTTGGCCTTAACCAAATACATGCGCACGCACAACCTCCACATCATCGGAGAGAACTTGAACAACTGCTCGATCGGCTGGAACAACAGCAGCCGGGCCACACCCATCCTCGTTTCGCCTTTGAATGTAAAGTACTCCAATGATAATGAGAACAATCAAGGCAATGGCACCAACGATGCCACCGATGATGCCGACTGGAGGGCCGCTGCCTTTCGAACTAGAATAGGCACCGTCCGAATCTGACAGCATTTTTGCCTCGGCATAGTGGACGGATGCAATGGAGTCGAACTCACCACTCTGAACTTGTTCCAGGATAGTATTAGTGAGAGTGTCAAACATTGATACCTTCTGATCGTCCGTGGCATTGCCGGAATAATGAATCACAACGCTCGAAGTGACAACAGTGCAATTGCCATCTTTCGACTGTGTGCAATCTGTAGAGGTTGTGTAAGCGCAAGCGAATCACTTTTGTCAAAAAGCAGTTTGGATTACGTACTTTCGGAACTCTGGGATGGCTTTCCAAGTTGGACACCAAGTAAATAAACGGTCACATTCGCGTCTGTCTCGTTTCCTTGAAGTCTGCGGCCACCGCAGCCGACTGTGGCCAATTCCGTGTCTCCCATAAGGACACGTTGCATTTCAGGTACAAGATTTTCGGTCATGGATGTCACTTCAATATCCAACGTTCCATCAACTGACTCCTCCGCCGGAAAAACATCTTTTTCGAGCTCTTCACAGTCTCCCATCAACTTGATGGATGGATCTTCGCACCAAAGAATGAGCTCGTCAGGTGGTGGAGGGGGATTCGAACCATCGGATGCGTTTACGGGAGGCACCGGTGGTTGTTCATCCGGGATTTCTGGGGCTGTTCCATTGGCACTAGGATCCGAATCTCCATCGCCGACAATAATGATGTCCACCGGGTCCTCGCCTGATAACTTGGCCGCTCCCTTTTTGGTGCCATTCTTATCACGCTTCTTGCATTTCTTTTCCTTTTTGTCCTTCTTCTCCTTTTTGTCTTTCTTCTCCTTTTCCTTAGCTTCCTCACCTCCCAATGGACCAGTGCTATTTCCATCGTCTACTGTCGGTGGCTCCTTGGGGGCAGTATCATCGAAGACATCCCCTGTCCCATTTTGACCGTCTAGAAGGAGAAGTCGAAGGCCGCGCTTGCCTCCTTTAATAGCAACAGAACTATTGATGTTAAGGAGGAGAGCAAACAGGATAACAAGTTGACGGGCGACCATTGTGGCAATCAATTAGGTGGAGGTACTGATCAAAGAACGGAGGGGTGGTGCATCACACGCACAAAATGTGAGGATTTTACTGTGGGTTGTCCAAGATGAAAGATTTGTCGTGACAGGTTGTAGCTATCTTTTTCGCTCCTCGCCAAATTGGACTTATTTACTATGCGCCGGACAAGGAGGCCTAGCTCGACACCGACCACTCGTTTGAACTCTTCGCGTGATACAACACGGTTTCCTTCCTTCGCTTATATTTACGGAGCCAGTGCACCAGAGACGGGAATTTCAAACCCAGCCCACCCAAACCCACGGCCCACCCAAACCCATTGGGTTAAGGGTGGTTTTGGGTGAGCTCAGGATTTCATGGGTGGGTCTGGGTGGGCCGGCAAATCATAGCAAAAAATGACAGTAGATGTTTGCTACCGGTAGTAGTAGAACCATGTACTCCAGGACTGGCTACTGGGTTTGGGTGGGTTTGGGTTGGTCTTGGTAGATCGTATGGGTTCTGGGTGGGTTTGGGCTGGTACTTCCGTGAGCGTAGCTTTACGTGGGTACCCATGGGTTTGATGTTTTCAGAAATTCCCGTCTCTGCAGTGCACTATCCCACCAAGAGAACCTGTGTTTGTGTTCCCTGACTGCCTGCCATCTTTGACTCCGGTGCAATGAATGAACAATTTTGTTCCCACACTTTACGAGTGCTTTAGCATTCGACTACTCCGAGTACACTTTTTCTACTAGGAGCGATCAAGCGATCAATACCTACATACCTACATGCCTACATACCTATGCATACGATGGATATGACATGCATGTCAACCAGACTTAGTAATTAATACTCGAGTGCATAATTGCGGCGTCTTGTTAACCAACATTAATGCTTCCTCTCGCGTTGTTCTTGTATCCTTTCACCTGGAAGTTCATCCCAACAGACGCCATGTTGAAAAATGTCACAGAAAAAACACGCATTTTACCCATGTAAAAAAACCAAACCCTACAAACGTTACCCTCCAACTACGGACAAAACACAAACATGTCTTGTGTTTGCTCAATCGGCCTTACCACTCGCCCAGTAGGATTTGGCATAGTCTGGCATGCGAATGTGTGGTGGGTATTCCGACTTGTCGGATTCCAAATCTTGAGCCAACACGTGCATAAAGAGCTGTTCCATGGGTGGTTTGGGCGATGCCTTGGCAGCAAGGACCTCGTTCTGGACCATCTTGCGAATACGCTTTTCAATATTCTTGAGCTCTTCCGCGTCCGAGAAGCCGGCATCAATAATGGTCTTTTTGATAAACTCCAAAGGATCGCGAGTGGATCGAGTGAAGGCAATCTCCTCTCTGTTACGGTAGGTGGTTCCGGGGTCACTCATGGAGTGACCGTGGTAACGGTAGGTCATCATTTCCACATACATTGGTCCATTGCCATTCGCACAGTAGTCCTTGACGAAGCGCATGCCTTCAGTGACGGCCAAGACATTCATACCATCAATGCGAATACCAGGAATGGCATTTCCCATTTTGTAATAGTCACTGATACTGGAATGGCGGTCCATTGACGTTCCCATACCATAATGATTGTTTTCGATACAAAAGATCATGGGCAGTTTCCAGAGTGCTGCCATGTTTGCCGACTCCCAAATTTGTCCTTGATTGGCTGCTCCGTCGCCGTAGCAGGCAATGGCGACCGCCATGGGTTCACCTGGCTTGGCCTTGTACTTGTTGGCGAATGCCAAACCAGTTCCAAGAGGAACTTGAGCACCTACGATACCAGCACCTCCAAAAAAGTTGTTTTCTTTGCTGTAAAAGTGCATACTGCCACCCTTTCCCTTGGACATGCCATCAATGTTTCCAAAGAGTTCGGCAAGTACCTTTCCAACAGACCCCCCACGAAGGAGTGCCACGCAATGGCAGCGATACGACGTCGCCCAAGAATCTTCCAATGACAAGGCGGTATGTATTCCTGTGGCGACGGCTTCTTGACCATCGTACAAGTGACAGAATCCGCGAATGTTACGAGCCTTGTATTCATTGTCACACGTGATTTCCATGCGACGCATAGTGTACATGATTTCGAATTGATCCAAGAGCTGCTCTTTGGTGTATTCGACAGTTGTCGATGGACCTCCTTCAATGTTGTGAATCTGCAAATGGGTGGGCAAATGGACAAGAACATGATGAAAATGTGAGATGGTCGACAATTGACAAGTGGGCTTCTGACAGTGGACAGTATAGTGTACAGTACAGTTTGTACTGCAGTACCGCAGACATAAGATCCGTTCATGACTCGAGAATCCATTACATCTCCATCGTGATTTTCAGATACATCGGATTGGAAGACGCACCTCGAAGGATCCAGTCAAGTCGAATGTAGCGGATGTGGTCGAGGACATGAAGCGATTGGCCCAAAGGCCCATTCGGGCGGATGACCGTCCCAAGGTGGATAGCATTTTTTCGTTGGTGCAAGAATGTGGATTGTATGATGGAGTGCGGATCTGTGTGAGAGTGATTGTTTGCTAAAAAAGACAAATGGCGAGCGGCGAACGTGAAAAAGTGCCTGATGGGCCAAACTGCTGGCGTTGCTACTGTACTTGTGCAACTACTATAAACTTACGGGCAATAGTCGTAGCGGTGTCTAGGACAGACAGGCAACTGCAACAGATGAAGTTTCTTCGGCAGCGGCAGTCCAAAAGGCGGGCTGGAAATTTCGTCATTTGGGGTTCGCATTCTTACATTATAACATACTGTATACCTGGTACTGTACACCGTTACGAGTACAAACGCTCGGATTATATACTGCTACTCCAGTACCACCATGAGCTGGTGCATGACAACTGCACAAGGTCTGCAGCGTAGCGTACGGCCGATTGACAGACGGTTGGTAGCGACCTGTCGTAGCCGCACACTTCTATTCGTGCGCCTACCAATATGATGCCGGCTGCAGTATGCAGTACCTTGTACAAGTACCTCTACCACGATAGTCGCTCGCTTCAATCTTCAATCCACGCCCTCCAACGACATCGAGCATCTGTGCATCCACCATCCGCCACCATCATTGTGGCAGACCGCTTCATTGTGACCGTAACATACTTTATTACCAAAGTGCTTGGAGTAAAGTTCTCAGTATACCATTTGTCATTCATCATATCAAACTATCCATTACTGCATCGAAGACCAAGTCTACTCCCTACTCAATTAAAAAGAAACGCAGCAAGCAAGAGGACGGAACGGCGCATCATTATGTCCACGTCCACACACCCATCCACGAATGGCAATGCCAACAGCAGCAACAACCACGACAATGGCAGTACTAGTAACAACGATAATCCTCAAGCTGGACAGGGACGACCATTGCCCAAAAAGGAAGGAGATTTATTCAAAGCACTGGTGAAACAATACGAATCAAAGCAGTACAAAAAGGCCATCAAGGCTGCTGATACCATCTTGAAGAAATTCCCAAATCACGGCGAAACCTTGGCCATGAAAGGATTGACAGTGTACTACTCTTCATCTGATCGGAAAGAGGAAGCCCATCAGTTTGTCAAGTTGGGTCTTCGCAACGACATGAGGTACGTCACCGATTTTGTGATTTACAAACATGCTTGATCCAATTTGCGGTACATTAATTCATATGCATGGCCATCTCAACCATACATCTCTTCACGCTTTTCTACACCTCTGTTTCCCCCCTTTCATTTTTTGCAGGTCGCACGTATGCTGGCACGTCTATGGACTCCTCCACCGTGCCGATCGCAACTACTTGGAGGCAATCAAGGCCTACAAACAGGCCCTCCGCATTGATCACGACAATTTGCAAATTCTACGTGATTTGAGTCTTCTCCAAATTCAAATGAGGGACTTGTCGGGCTTTGTTGTGACTCGGAACGCCATTCTCAATTTGAAACCAACGGCGCAGACTAATTGGTTGTCCTTTGCGGTTGCCAAACATTTGCAAGGCAATTATGAAGGTGCCCTGCAGGTTATTGATATTTACTTGGGAACGCTCTCAGAAGGTAGTCCAGAACTCAAGAGAGATTATCAACCATCGGAACTGCAAATGTACAAGAGTTATCTACTGTTGCAAACCAACAACCCGCAGGCGGCACTGGATCACTTGGACCAATGTCGCGCTGTCGTCATGGATCGAGGTGCATGGCTGTGGTACAAGACGCGATGTCACATGGCCCTCCAGCAGTACGACGATGCCAAAGCCACCCTCTGGCAACTATTCCAACGAGGGGCCACTGAGGACTATCGAATCCATGCTGCCTATCAGTGTGCGACGCTCCAACTAACGACCAATGAGGTATTTGCGGGAATGGATACTCTTGCCACCACTCGGCGCTTAACTGCGGATCAAAAGACGCAGCTCTTGAGCATTTACGAGAATGAACTCAAACAAGAATTCCCGCGATCGCCTGCCGTTCAGAGAATACCATTGACCCTCCTGGAAGGAGACGCGTTGGCAACGCAATTAGGTATCTACATTCGCAAGTTGCTTGTCAAGGGAGTTCCCTCACTTGCTCTTGATCTGGGATCGCTTGTCTTGCAGGAAGACGACAATGGCCGTTACAGTCGAGTGTCGGACACGTTTGATTTCAAAAAATCATCCAACGTACACTTTGATTCGCAACTTGACGCAAGACTACATTGACAACTTGAGAGCGCATAATAAGTTCCATCCAGACGATCCAGAAGAACAGGAACCGTCAACGATTTTCTGGGCTCTATTCCTTCAAGCAGGTCTGCAGGAACTGGCTGGCAATTACACGGATGCCCTGGCTCTCGTTGACGAGTGTTTGCAGCACACTCCAACGGCAGTGGATGTCTACGAAGTTCTAGGCCGCATCTTGCAAAAATCAGGTGATTTGAAAGCTGCTGTGGAAGCCATTGACAAGGGTCGTGATTTGGACCAACAGGACCGTTACATGAACAACCAAACGACCAAGTACATGTTGCAAGCCAACATGCCGGAGACGGCTCTGGAGCGTATCGGCCTATTCACCAACAATGATGCCAATACGAGTCCCGATGCAACTCTCTTTGACATGCAATGCTCGTGGTATGAATTAGAATTGGCAGACTGTCTTGCGCGCCAAGGGAAGTATGGGCGTTCGTTGAAAAAATATGGTGAGTTTATCAGAGCTTGTTCGGATCGTGGCTGTTGCATGGAAGAGAACCTTGACTCTGTTCTCCTCTCCAAATTTGCATCTCATTGTGTGATTCTTTCATTGTAGCGGCTGTGATGAAGCATTTCGAAGACATTCACGAGGATCAATTTGACTTTCATTCCTACTGCATCCGCAAGGTTACGTTGAGGGCATATTGCGACGTTTTGGATTGGGAAGATGCTCTGTGGGGCCAACCCTATTATCGTCGAGCCGCCGAGGGAACAATTCGCCTCTACAAAACAATTTATGACGACCCCAGCATCCTTGCGGACTTGCAAGAACCTGATTATTCTGAAATGTCCGCTGCGGAAAAGAAGAAGGCCAAGGCGGTTGCCCGCAAGAAGAAGAAGGCGGCAGAAAAGAAGGCTGCAGATGGCGAAGAGGTCGAAGTAGAAGGAAAAAGAACTTTTGTTGAAGGATGCGCTCGAGGAATGTCGTAAGCTGTCATCGATTCTGTCGAAGCACGCTCCAAAGGAAATTTCCACTTGGATGATACAGTACGACATTGCGATTCGACGGGGTAAGGTGATGATGGCCATGGAGGTGAGTTACAATAGTAGTAGTCAGTCGTATCGATTGTGAGTGTCATCGTTTCCCGACCAGTTCTAACCTACCACCCTTGCAATCGCAATGCCTTTTGGGAACGTTAGGCTTTATTCAAAGCACGGTCCGTGGATTCACAATCGAGCGAACTTTTGAGTCGAATTGCAGACTTCGGAACAAAGGTTGAGAAATTCAAGACAGAAGACTTCCCAGCTGTTGTGAAGGAAGTCATTGACTCTGAGTTGCCCGCCTTGTTGAATAATCACGAATCTGTCGCTGAATATGTGTCAACTGCGGCGAAAGAGACTGCGACAAGAGGTCTCCCCTATCGTATCGCCGTTGCAAAGGCGTTGGTATTGGTAAAGAAAGCCACCGTGGCAGAGGCTGCCAAATTCTTGGTAGAAGGAGGACTTGATGGACGAGGTGTAAGTGTCGAAAGCTGTCGAGATGCTCTCGATGCCCTCAAGACGTTTGGTGCCAGCGATGCCATTAGTGCGTGGATTGGTATGGTGAAGGAACGATTTCCACTAATCACAGACTTTGAGTAACGTTGTTGACGATAATCAATAGATTTGTGTGACAATCGGCTTGAGGTCAGAGTTACACATGCTTCTTTGTACCCCTCACTAGTTGCCGAGACTGAAGTATGTACCAAGATACAGTCCGTCGTCTAGACACGACAGCTAGAGTAGGGTTCAACACTGACAACTCGAGTATCTAACTTAAGTTCGACCCTCCCGAGCGATTGCGATTTCGCATCATCAGTTTAGCTGGACAACTATGAACTCTCCTTGATGTGACCTGAATTGAGATGGTGGCATGCCATTGTCGTTTAGTGAAGATTGAAAGGTTCACCAGTCACCAAGGAATAAATCGCTCGCCCACCAAGTGCCACTACAACTCCAGACCAGACAATGCGCAAGGTGAGTTCCTTGGTATCCACGGTGACATAGTCAGGATCCAACCCCTGAATTCGGTAGTACGTCCAATCGTTGGGATTTGAAAGGTAATTGTCCATGTTGGCTTGCGCCGTGATTCGATCGACCTTATCGGTGGCCATGAACTTGAGGACTGCTTGTTCGTACGTATCGGGATTCGTAAGACGAGTAAAGAACGGCGTGGGTCCTCCACGAATGACGGTTCCCCAGATATCATAACCAGCCTCAGGTCCCTCGATCTCTGGCTTGTTGGTAACCCATTTGTCTTGCTTCTTGTCAAATTTCACTGCCTCGAGTTGCGAAACAGATGATGATTGCTTTAGACGCTGCTGCGGTGCAAGGGTAAATGCCAAAGCAGCAGGAAGACAGAGGAGAATAAGCGACAACAACGACAACTTCATTTTTGAAACGTGCGACATGTAGAATGAGGAATATGTGGAAGGCAATTAATACAGCGTACTCGTACTAAAAAATGGTGGATCCATAGTCGTCGACTGAAAACATGAGGATTTTCCCCTTGTCCATGCGTGTGTGACACGTCAGGCTAATGTCTTGTTGTTGTAATCCTGTACTCAGACTATGAATGCCACGGTACTGTCAGTACAAGTACCATATGATCATATGTATTGGATCCACTTCAATGCGATACCAACATTGCCGTGCGTGCGTGTTCCAAATGTACCCGGAGATCAGTTTATTTGGTTACGGTGTGTAGAGTACTGTACGTTGTACTGAACGTACTAACTCTAACGTTGCTACGTCATCCTAACAATGTACTATTGCCCCCTGGGAGTCGTAGTTTCCCATTTTGTGCATACGATGAACTTGGCAACATGGCCTCATTTTTTAGACACAACATTAATGATCGGCATTCGTATCTCCATCATGATCGCTCTCGTCGTCATCCTCTTCACCAGCGTAGTCAGATGATTCCGCAGGCTTCTCATGAGGCTCCGTATCCATTTGCTCTGTCTTGACCATTGCGTTGCCTCCTGGCGCATTGTCAAGTCCATGGAGGACGATTGGAGGAAATAAATCGCCTGTTTAAAAGAACGACAATGATTAGCGACTCAATGAAGGTCGTCGCAATCAAAGCAAGGGACGTACCATTTTCCCTCAATGTATTAATGCAATATGGCACAAGGAAGACATTGTTGAACAGATCAACTCGGTCTTGATGTGGCAATGTCGATATCTTCTCCCAATTGTAACGAATGGCCATTTTCAGAGACGTGCCATAATCTTGCAGCATTGCCGACGCCAAGATTTGCAGGGCCCTTTGGTCATTGAATTCCCATGGTCCCCACTTCACATATCCCTCTGCGAGACCAATTCGTTGGGCTACTTTAAAACTCAATTCGTCGCTCGATCCGTACGTATCCCCAATCTGATGTGGCAACGCATTAGCCGCAACAGCAAGGGCCCGATGAAGGACATTCACACCGCGAGGAGTAGACGGGAACCCATCTTGTACGTCATTCGGAAGGGCATTCCAAAGCGGCCAATAGGGATGAACCTCGAGGCAGTGATCCAAGACAGCGTTGATGGCACGCAAACTACTTTTTGATTTGGATGTCGACCACACCAATTCCGGGTGTGTATCCATTGCTGAAGGTGTTGTCGATGTTGATGATGCTGCTGCTGTGGCGGTTGTGATGGAAGGGTCTGGAACATCCCAGGCATTGAAGCGTGCCTTCTTGCAGACTCGACACAGAGCTCCAGTGTTCGGAGCGACCCAGGTCGACGTGTCGGTATCTGATGACGCCGAGCCTTGTCGACGAAATTCTGTCAATCCGGCCAACTTTGGTTCGACGGGACTCTTTCGGATCGGAGCTTTCGAAAGTAAGCTTGCAGTAGGATCCATGTCATCGTCGGGGTCTGCAAACTGGTCGTCCTGGAGAACTATTGGCCCTTCGTTTTGAGCATGTGTGGTCGATGCATTCTTAATCTCATGTCGCGCTGATAATGATGTTGGGGGTAACTTTAACTTTGAAGGTGCTGCTGCCATCGACCGAAGAGGAGCTGGAGATTTAGAATTCTTGAGATAACTCAACAACTCCACCCCTGGAGAGGCGATTGTCGTTGCAGACGAGGTTGACACTGCCGTAGTTAATGGGGAAGATGTTCTGTTGGTTTTGATCAACGAGGCGGATGGGAGTGGTCGCTGTCGTGCACGTGGTTCCGAAGGTCTTAGCTTAACTCGACCTTTTGCCATGGAATTTCTCCAAAATCGTGCCGAAACTTGTGTGACCACCGCCTCCATATCCGACGGTGCACCGGAATCGGTGCTGTTGTCGTTGCTGTTCCGTGCAAGAACAGGATCAGCTAATGCGGCAACCGTAGGAGTTGTAGACGACGGAGGTGGGGGTCGCGCTGGTAGTTGTAGTGGCACGCTGACTTTAATGCTCTTGTTGCCGTTATCGCTGGCCTTTCTCTTTTTAGACTGTTCTGGCACAATAGACGACTCTGCAATTAACGAAAATGACTTGTTGGATTGCCTCTTGACTTCCACTCTTTGGTAGTCTGGTTGTGGTGGCAAGATGAGTTGAGGAATACCCATCTCGATCGATGTTCCATTCGACCTTGCGTTCTTGAGAAGAATCATTTGTTCCGCAAGAGAGGCAGTGTCCTCTTCTCTCAAGGGTGAATCTAGATGTCGCTCTCGTTCTCGTAGCGCTTGAGAAGTCTTGTCAACAGATCGTTTCCAGTCCACAGGATACCATTTTCCGTCCTTTCTCGACTTTTCCAGGAATCGGCAGGGAGGACTTTGTGCGAAAACGTGATTCACAATGGCCTTTGCCACCAATATCTTTCCGTGCTTTGGGCTGCTTCGATAGTAGGGTCGGTTGGCTCGTACCAAATTTCGATACCACGCGTTGCCTGGATGGGTGTTGGTCAATCCACCTCTACCACATAACACATCGCGATCGTTTGGTTTTTCCACAGCTTCATGTTTATGTTGTTGCATGTGTTGTTGACCATCATCGGATGAACAGTCGCTACCAATATGGTCGTAATTCATGTGGAGCATGAGAGTACTGGAACCAGGTATCATACAGTACTGGAGAACAACCTTACTCTGTATGGAGTTCGCGTAGGCGGTACACAACTGTGAATAACCGAAATTCTGATCCGTGTTCAAGCTTTCGTTGCAATCTTGCTTTCTTCTGACAACTAAGGCACAAACGATGATCGTATCAATAAGAGATCAATCACCTGTTAGCAGAACTTCAATAGCGTAATGAACAACAAGAGATCCGATGATGCGAATGCAAAGCAGTAATGATCGAGTCACAATTGGTAGGACCGCCTTCGACTGCCCTGTACACGTGAATACCTGAATTTGCTTACGTGAGTGACGTAGATTTACTACCAGTCAACCAAGATTTCAATTCCCGTAGTATGTGACTGGCTTTGGTCGAAGAGTCGAAGTGTGTATTTTCATCCAAGGCAGGGATTCCAAGATTCCAACTGTCAAGAACAGCATACAAATACTCTAGTACCAGGTACTTGTACCATGAGGTACAGGTACTGTTGACGAAACTCAGAGTGCAAGGTGCAAGGCTCACTATGACATATATAAACGCTGTATGCAAGCAGGCTGCGTTATTTTGGGAAAGTTCCCCAAAACACCAAAATAGCTTATTTCGGGACATTTTTGAAACTTATTTTCGGAACTTTAATTGGGAACGTTACAGTACACAGTACAGTGTGAGTCCCATGTGATTCCTACGTGGATCGTCAGTACATCGATGATATCATACAGTACTACAGTAATTCAGTACTACTATGACCGAGTCCAGTACGACGCCAATCCCACAAAGATTCGGGCGATGGCCAGTTGATCTCTACTGAATCCTACGTATTCTACACGGTTTAAATCGGCAACTTTTAAAATGTTTAATTGGGAACAAATTCCCAAAATAAGAAAAAGTTCCCAACATATCACAGCCTGTGTCCAAGTACTACACCTCGTCCCTGGTACGACTATGCGTACCTGGTGCAACTGGTGGGGCTTCAGCATAAGACATTTGGTGGGAACTGGGAACACATTGTCGAAACCCAGGTTCATAAGACATTTGGTGGGAACTGGGAACACATTCGAAACCCAGGTTCGCCGCATATGCAAATTCCATTCCTGCTTTCTTCCGCATTATGCATGTGTATATCGTTATATGGGGTACTAGTACTATGCATACCGTACAATACCTCGTAATAGACACTCCGAGTACGATGGTATCGTTGTAGTCAGTAGTAGTACTGTACTAAGTACTCCAGCTCCAGTACCCCAGTAATACTGTACTAGTACCTCGTAACCGGAGTGTAAAGTACTCCCAGTAATCGCTGCTCTAGAATATGCCTGGGTGCAGCTTTTGTGAATTTTGGGTAGCCTCCGTAGAGACAGTATACTATTTATTTAGCTCACCTCCGACGTCCATGAGCTTATCTCGTTGATCCCCACACTTCATTGTTGCTGACCTTCATCAACTCATATCTTGTGTTCAGTTGTGTCTCCCGCGTGCACCGATAGCTCTATAGGTTCATCAAGGGCTCTTTGAATAGTGCAAGCATCGGTGCACGCGGGAGACGCATCGGATTGACATTTATCTTGTCTTGATTGCCGATGGCTTTAAGCGAAAGATTTGTTATAGCGGTCCATCGAACATGTTCTACTTATTCACATGCGCATGAAGTTTGTACCATTGTTAAACAACTTGCCGGCAACACAAGTTGCTGTATCATGGTGCCGCTTCAAGATGCGGAGCACGATTTTACAACAAATGAAGGTGAGAACATTTGAAGGCTAGAATTTCTTGTCAAAACGCAGACGTACTCACGTCACTTTTCGACAACTTTCGAGGAAGAAAGAGGCACCGCGACCGCATCCCAGTGTTGGGCATGATTTCGTTTGAAATCCAATTTCCTGCACGCAGGCAGTAGTCAACTACAGTGCATCAAAACGGAGTCCGAGGTGTCCTTAGTATTTGCAGTGCACGGCCACGCTTGATTTGTGTATGGTCTCTTCAATGATGCCATAGTGTTGGCCTGGTGGTACGCTGAGTACGGTGATCCCAACAGCGTTTGACTTTTCCTGTTGTCTTGTGAAGTGCACAAGAATGCTGCAGTGTTTTCACGCTGGCACTTGGAATCTCTGGATTATATTGCAAGGACGAGGCATGCTCCAGCATTTGCTGTGTTTGTTGCCAGTACTGCTTTCAGCATTATTTCTGAAAAAACCTATTGCTGCCATCTGTGATGACGGTCCATGACTGCCACATGACCATTGAGTAAAGGCCGAACCAGTACCAATTCAAGCGGAGCTGTTGTATTCCGCTTGCACTGTGCAGCTTTAACCTTGTCGCAAAAATGAAACTCTGCGATGTATTCGATATTTTCTCGACACTAAAGTCTCCACTAGAATTACTCTAAAAGAACCTTGAAGGTTAATCAACCATCGGTTGTCATCTCTTTCATACAACTAGCGAGTAGATGTTGCTACGTGTCACAAACCACATAATCATCCAAACAATAGAGGATCTATGAAACCTCGCAATTATCCTTAATGTTGGGCTTGGCAGCACCGTGATGTGAAGATACAAAGTTGACATTGAGTACAACTTCATCATGGGCATGCATATGATGATCTTTGTTCTTGTGATGTAATCAAATCCCATGTTGAGATGATCCAAGCTCCTGAGCTAGCATGCATTGCATAACAGCAGCAACAGTAAAGAAACGCGAAACTCCTCTGGCTCATCCAGCATATTCATTGTATACTAAATATTTCTACCATACTACGAGCTACTATGGCTACCCAAAGGATTTTTTTCGTGCACCCAGCCCCCAGCCATACCAGTTAGCATCCTTACGGAGTTGGACATATGATACACATTGTACGGCGTTTACTCCGGACTCCGGACTCCGGACGCTCCGGTGCTCCGGAGTGCCAGACGTCGCCTTCCCGTCGCCAGATGTAGTCTTCCCGCCGTACGGACATATGCGATCTTTGGTTAGTTGAACGTACGGTTAGATCCGTTATCAGCCATCAAGCCATCAACCACTTTTCAGACAAAAATCCGAACATCCGATCGATGGAATCACCAGGACAGCTCACACATAGACTCCCACACATCGTCACATTCATGTCAACAGTCAAATAATCGAATACTCGTAGACTTCTAAACATTGGAGACTAGAGCACCAGCAGGTTATTCATCAACTCATACTCATACCGTTGACACCTACCTGGTACTTCCTTATTGTTGTCATGATGAGCTGCGCCATTCTGCTTCTCCTATCGACCCTAGCGCTCCTGAATCTTCAAAGCGTGCTCGCCTTTTCTCTTTCGACCAAACCGGTTTCCCAACTCTTGACTGAAAAATCATCTACGATTGCCTCTCTGAAAGATCTTGCCGCAAAACTAGTCGACATCACACAAGAACCCTACTCGAACGACGTCTTTTTCCTTCGCTACTGCCTCGCCAACGATGGTAGTGACGATGACGCACTGCTACAGCAACGACTCGTATCGAACCTGGCGTGGCGCTCAGGAGAAGGCAAGTCCATTTGCGATTCCGCCCAGCGTGCGTTGCAAGCGGCAACTGCCGATGGAGGATGGAACAATCGTCCCGTCATGGACGCATCCCCATCGGCCGACCGAATCTTGCAATATTTGACTCCCAGTAACATTTTGACGACTGCCACCTCTCAAGGAGATTTGATTTGTTGCATTCGTGCCGGTGGTATCAACGATTCGGAGTTAATGAAAGCTGTCACTGTCGATGAAATGGTGGATTTCTTTCTCTACGCCAGGGAAGTTAATTCCTGTGTGGCCAATGCCCGATCGTTACAATCGGACAAGTTGGTGTGTCTGTTGACAGCCAATTCCTTGGAAGGCGTCCAGTTGGTCGGTGGCGAAGCCAAATTCCGATCGGCACTCAGTGCATCCTCCAAAAAGGCTGATCCACTCTACCCCAACTACAATGGTCCCACACTCCTTTTGAACCTTCCCAAATTGTTGGGTGCACTCGTCAAGTTGTTTACACCACTCTTCCCCGCCTCTGTGAGAGAACGACTTCGATTTGAATCTGGACCGTTGGGAGGCAACACGGATTTGACACAAATTTTACCAGGACGACCGGAGCATGACAAGTTTATCAATGATATTGATCGCCTTGTCTACACGACGACCGGGTAATGGTAGTACAACTTTGGTCAAGTCATTATGACGATGATAATGATGATGATTCATTTTATGACAAGAATTCAAGACACTTAACGCTATGACCTGCCCTAAGCTAACTGTTGGTATGAACGATAATGATTTTTTCGGAGTTGACTATTTCGCCTATATGATGCGCTAGGATGTGGATCCGGAAAGCACAGAACGTTGGATTGCAGAGTTGTTCAAAATCGTGGAACCGAGTTCGTCTAACAAGATGTACTCTAAGATAACTGTGTTTTCTTGTCGTAAACAGTGTGCTCCGAGTATACTATAACGGTCACGGTCGCACCTAACTCTTTAGCAGAGGGAAGACTCAACAATGGAAGAAGCCTTACGTAGTCTAATATAAGTGAATGCTACCGGTGCCGCATCGTAAGCTAAACACGACAGGAGCACTCTCTGCGATTATAAAACCCAATGTGCAGGTGATACGACGTGTACATAGAAGCTGGAGTCACCCGACACGATGTCCACATTTGATGGAGCAGCTATGGCACACTGGGGTGCTTGATGACTAGAAGAGGATGCAACGATTCAAAGCAGGTATCCAAGAAAGGTTCCTGGGCGTTAAGGTTAATGCATTAAACTGGATTTTGTACCTGAATTCATGCCATTGAAAGCAGTCGTATAGTTGCTGATATAATCATTCTCTGTCCAGTCAGCATGGTTGGTAATCTTGAGGAAGTGTAACCATGATGTGTGCAAGAACCTTCCATGCAATCTCCAAACCACCAAGAAATAGATACCATTCAGGAGAAGGCCCTACCATAGATTGAGAACAACTCCTCTGGTACATTGGTTTTGATTCAGGGAGGAAAGACTCATTACTTCAAATATAACCAGTTTCTCAAAGTCTCAGATGCATACATTGCTGTATGGCTGCATGTATACCTTGCCAATGAGACACCAATGCTTGTGCTCCAATAACTCTTTGATTTCTCACCCATTTATCTTACCATAGCTAACATGCGCTTAGCAAAACAAATGGAAAAGGCTTTAACAAAAGTCGTGCAAAAGTATCTTGAGTATTACAAATATGAAATTGCTGAAGTGAGCTACATATGGAACACTAGACCAAATTTATGGTCATTGGTACAGAAGACCGCATTGATTGGTCATTGGTACTGGTACCCATGACTGCATTTAATGGTCATGAATAAATAGAAGAAAGGGGAAATTGCTATTGTACCTGTTAACTTTGCAAACACCTGTTATCTTTGTTAATACACCTGTTTTCTACGTAGTTGTTGCAAAAATAAACGGTGGAATAGCAATTTCCCCTAAAAGAAATCTAATTATCTAGGTTTGCACCGTCCCTGATCTTTTGACAGAACCAGCGTGTGTATCCCGTCGTGGCCGTCCTGTATTCCAAGGCGGCGACGATCACGTTATGAAAAAATTTGTCAATTAAGTTTGTCGCTTCCCATCTCGACTCGTCTTCGTGAGGACGCCGATTTATTTAGTATCTTTTCCAATGGTTGTTCGCAGTAGCTAATGTCTAGTATTGCCGGCTCGGAGGCTATTCAATTGTCTGTACATTTCGGAAATCTCCGCCACCTCAGCTTCCCTAACATGTTGATTTTCTGAATCCTAACTGTCATGTATCATTTTATTCCTTGCCTTCCATTTTGTCTGAATGAGGATGTGATTGGCTTTGATAATTGAGTGGATTCGATAGAAACCGATGTTGGATTTGGCTGGTCTTGAATCAAACATGTCTTCTTCCGCCTTGTACCTCCACTCGATGCTTAATACCCTTTTACAGTGTTATCCCATCCGATAGTCTTCTGGTCTTGGAGTGCAGCGTTCGTGAACTTTAGACGGTGCGTATCTGGTCGGTCGGTGGATCATATACTTCAATTCCCTCCACCCAAGAGAGGATGCCATCTGGTATGTGTAGTATGATCTGAAGCACTGGATGGGTTCCTTTGGAGACATTATTTTTCTGAAAATGTTGAGTCCGGTATTGTGATCCGAATTCAAGCACCATTGAAGCACATGCGTTGTCGTCTCTTCTGTGTTCTTGCAGCAAGGGCCATGTCGGAGCTGTGAATCCTTTACTTGACAAACTCATTCCACCACATAACAGAAACATCATGGTGCATTATACCTGCATTTTCTTCTTGAATTGAGCCAAGAACATGCATTTGGTGACGGCAAGGAATGCCAATGCGCTCAAAGTGCATGCAAGAGCAGAGCAGAGAAGAATGCCATCCCGAGTGACAGACACTTTCCAAACCCTAGAGAAACACGGTATAAGCCCAAATGGAGGATTGTTCTCGTCGCGTTTTCCTGCAACCAGCCAGTAGTTCTCTCCAACCCTTTGACTTATGTACTTGCTTCGTAGCTTCCATTGTGCAATCACCAGACCCTCTCCTATGTGAGTTAACTTCTGCGATGTAGTGAATAAATACTGTGGTACTGTACTTGGTACTGTACTGATGCACGGTTGTTAGGTGTGCGGTTTTGTTGACCGTGCTAGTGTTACGGCTGGTTGCAATAAAGGAAAACTTATAGTAGCCCACGTAGACCCTAGTACAAAAGAATAGCATTAACCCTGTCGACCTAAAATTATCACGTAGAATTGCATGCTTCGTTCGTCTCACAATGGCGCTCAAAGATCTCTCAAGATCTCCCTGGTTTCTTGAGCTGCCGTATTTCCACGAGAGGTTATAGACTTGTGTTCAAGTCCATGAATGAAAACCTTTTATGGAAATACGGCAGCAATGAAACTCACAAAATTATGGCAACATCGGTTAACACGCAGCTGCGCTCATTGTAGAAATGCCACACGAGGGTCTCACGCGCCATGCTTTCCAAAAAAATTAACAACGAGAAGTTTAGTATGGCTCAGTGCGTAGAATCTTTAAATGTCAAATAAATCTATACGAGGGTCTACGCATCCTACTAAAATCATCCTCATGATGCAACCTGCTATAGCGATTGCGTGAGCGTGTGAACTTACTTATCGTAAGATCTTATCTTCTTTACCCCTTTTACTCTCACGTAACTACTTTAGTACTTAGTCTTATGCAAGTGAAGCGTTAGTGTGACGACTAGATTTATACAGTTTATCAGACCCATGACGATAGTTACTGGAGCGGAAGAAGCAAGAAGGAGCGCGAGCGTTTCCTTTATTGCGTTTGTCATGTGGGTGTAATGAAATGTCGTTTGTGTTATTTCCTCTGGATAATGTCGACGACGGTCACTAGGGGCTCCGAGGTCACACAGCATTGATGATGAGAAGGAATCTTCCCATACATCCCCAGCGTAGCGAGCGGTCAGTAGAGGCTGATCACCTCGATGACATTTAGCTTATATGCGTGTAGCCCCGCGTATAATAACCTAACGATGAATATCGCAGAAAATGGCTGAAGATCCCGTTGATCTAGTTGGTATGAACCATGTCCTTAATGTCATCGGATTTGAGGACATCAATGAAAGGGACAACATTATGGAGGCGGGACTTGCGCAGTTTGAGGACTTTTGTTACCTAGTTGAGAAGGATATTCGTGATATGGCAGATGAGTTTTGGGAAGCTTACGCAGGCAAACGGTAGGATTTTTTTTGGACTTGGCAGGACTAAAAAGTTAATTGGCGTAATGCATTGGGTTCAGGACTGTTACAGAATTCGACATGGAGTTGGTTGCCACGAACTCAAAGGCGGCGGACCCGGGAAAGCTCAAGGATGAACGTAAGTGGCCCAAATGGGAGAAAGCGTTTACTAACTACTTATCGGTCATTCCAGGAGTCAGTGGGATTCCTCTCTCTTTCATTGTGAGGGAGCAGGATGAACCTACTACCCCCGGGATGGAGTACTCTACTTTTAACGAGCAAATGGTACACCGGGCACTGTTGACAGGTCAGTATTTTATCGCTGATGCCAGGAGGGTGCATAACCTCCTGGTTGGGTTTCTGCAGGGCGAAAACACAGAGAACTGGATTCGCAACTTCGCGAAGTATCAGGACGGACGTCGTGACATGATTGCATTGCGACATCATTGTGCTGGTGAAGGTAATTCGACACGACGTATTGCAGATGCTGCCAAGCGAATTCAAAATATGCTCCATTACAAGACAGAGCGAGCGTTGCCCTTCAACAAGTTTCTAGATTCCCTACAGCGTATGTTCACGATATTTGAGGAGGAGAATGAACCATTAATGGAGCGCGCAAAGGTTGAGGAATTGTTGACAAAGGTCCAGAACACATCATTGGCGGCCGCGGTAGCTCAGTTGAGGTACCAATTGAGTACCGAAAGCATTTCTTTTACCGTTGCTGTTAACCACTTAAACTCCAAGATTTTGCAGACGTCTGACTATCAGCTGGCAAGAAAGGTAAGCGCTTATGGTACTGGCGGTCGTGGCACTGGTCGCGGCGGTCGGTCTAGCGGACGTGGCGGTCGACATGCCGGTCGTGGACGAGGCGGCCGCAGTGGACGAGGTACCAATGGATAGGCAGCGAATACAGGGTATTACTCTGTGGCGGAATGGGAAAAGTTGTCGTACGAAGAATGCGATAAAATTTGCAAGGAACGTGATAAGAAAGGAGAGCAGGGAGGTACTAAGCAAAACATTTCTGAGTTGACCACCAATCACCTGACCACAGCGATCATCAGCTCCGTTCAAAAGGCAGTTATGGCGGATGACTCAAAGGATGACAACACAGCGTCAAAGAAAACCAATAAACAAGCCGGTAATTCATTTGGCGGAAAGGGGAGCGTGAAACGTACGAAGACCAGTGAATGACTACAGGCCATTCCGACGGTGGCAGCGTATCAATCTACTCAGCGACGAACGGCGACAAATAAATTTGCGAACATCTCATCATACTCATCTAACATCTCTATCACCACAGCGCGGAATGAACTTGATTCTCACGCAGACACATGCGCTCTTGGATCTAACTTTGTACCATTGCATTACACTGGTCGCGTATGTGACGTCTCACCTTAAAACTCTAACACTTGCTTATCATCCTGAACGTGACGTACCCATTGTGACTGGAGCAACGGCGTACACGGACCAAGCGACAGGTCAGGTGTATATCCTGGTTATTAACAAAGGCTTATGGTTTGGCGAGATGCTCACGAACTCGTTAATTAACCCCAACCAGCAGTTAAGATACGCGGGCGTCGCAGTGCAAGATAACCCTTTTCATCCTACCGACCCCATGGCGATTACACACAACGATATTGTCTTTCCTCTGCAATCTCAGGGGACCACCATCTTCTTTGACACGTCAACCCCAACTCAATATGAACTCGATCACTCACCACATATTATACTTACCCTTGACACCAAATGGAATCCGCACACCGTACAGCTGGCGGCTGTGCAGTCTGCGGAGGCAAAAGACATGTTCGGTGGCACAGAGCCTGGTTTGCAACAGATATCCTTGGTATAATGTTTCGAAGAGATGGCGGAAAGTTTGCGGATGGAGCGGCAGATTTGCATGGTTGATGTTGAAGCGCACAAAACATTCATATCTAAAGAGCGACATCATGCGGCGGTTACGAGCGAAAATCTAAGCGAGAGGTGGAATATCGGATTGAATCAAGCAAAACAAACGTTAAAAGCTACGACGCAACGAGGCGTCAGATCTGCAATATTACCTGTGAGCCGGAGGTACCGGACGGACAGAATGTACCACCAAAAGAAATTGCGGAATCAGAAATTTTACACTGACACATTGTTCGGGCGATGCAAATCCATATCAAACAACACGTGTGCACAAATATTTGTGAACCAATCTTATTTTGTTATAGCTTACCCAATGGAGCAAAAGTGAATGGCTGGACAGGCGCTTCGCCAATTTATTCGTGACTTCGGAGTACCAGAACAAATCACCTCCGACGGCACCAGCAAGCAGACTGGACCTAAGACAGAATTCATGCAAAATGTGAGGAAGTATGACATTGAGCGCCACATAAGTAAACCGCACCAACCCCAGCAAAACAGAGCAGAATTGGTGATTCCGGAAGTCAAAGGCAATGGTTCCGGCAAATGACAAAGAAGCGAGTGCCCAAGAGACTCTGGGACTACGGTATAGTATATATATGTGAGGTCATGTCACTCACAGCAAACTCAAACTTTGCATTGGAAGGGAAAACTCCCTTGGAACAATTGACCGGCAAGACACCTGACATCTCAGAGTATCTTGACTTCAGCTTCTACAATTGGGTTTGGTATAAAGACAATGCCGGCATTGGTGACAATATGTTTTGAAGATGGCTTGGAGTCTCCCATCGTGTTGGCAACCTGATGTCGTACTGGATACTTACAACTAACGGTAGAGTTATTTCTCGAACCACAGTGCAACGAGTGACAAATCTGGAATCAACCACAACAGAAGTCAAGCAGCGGATTCAAGAATTTGATAAACAGATAGCGGAATTACTTAAGGACGATAATCATGTCATTCGGGAAGATAACAAACAACAACTACAGGACTGGGACGATCACAGAGATCTTGACAATGACGGTGATTTTGCACAAACGTTTGGCGAAACGAAGATATCTGAAGCGGACGAAGATTTCACACCCGATACCTTCGATGATCCATACGAATAAAGAAATAGCATTAGCGAGCGATGCGAACGAGGCGCAATTCGTTAGAGTGACTAAACAACTTCGTGATGCCGAAGGGCGTCAGATTGGGACCGCAAACGATAATCCATTGTTAGACACGAGAGAATACGCAGTCGAGTTTCGTGACGGTCACTCGGAATCTGTATCTGCGAGTCTTATTGCACAAAACTTGTACTCACAACTTGACGACAAAGGTAAGCACCACATCTTGCTCGCAGATATTGTTGACCACAGGCGAGATGAGCGAGCGGTCGACAAACGGGATGCGTTTGTTACTACGAGAAACGGAGTCAAACGACAACGTGAAACGACGCAGGGATGGCAGTTACTATGCGAATGGAAAGACGGCAGCTCCAACTGGGTTGCACTTAAGGATGCCCGTCAATCGTATCCGGTATTAGTCGCTGAATATGCGATTGCGAATCGAATAGAGGAACCAGCTTTCGCATGTTGGGTCTCTGACGAAACAAGAAGGGAGATCGAATCATCGCAAAGGTGAAGTCCAAGTATTGGCAGCGAACGCATAAATATGGTATAAGAATTCCTAAGACGGTACAGGAAGCGTTGGCAATCGATAAGGAAAATGGTAATATGTTGTGGTGGGATGCTATATGTAAGGAGATGCAAAATGTTTGACCTGCGTTTGAGAAATGGGAGAAGAGAGAGAGGGCAAACTTCCACCTGCGTATCAGAAAATCAAGTGCCATTTCATATTTATCATTTAACATCAAGATGGGCGAGAATTTCCGGAGGAAGGCGCAACTAGTGGCGAATGGGAACAAGACAGAAACGCCTGCGTCACTGACTTATTCGTCGGTGATTTCGAGAGACTCGGTAAGAATTGCTTGCTAGCATCGCTCAATGAACTTGAGGTGCTGGCTTGTGATATACAAAATGCGTATTTGACGGCGGATTGTCGTGAGAAAATTTATATCATTGCCGGACCAGAATTTGGATCCGAAGAAGGTAGTATCATGATCATTCGCAAGGCCTTGTATGGTTTGAAGTCCAGCGGGGCAGCGTTCCGGGCTCATCTTGCGGAGACGTTGTATGACTTGAGTTATTTGCCGTCGAAAGCGGATCCGGATGTATGGATACGACCAGCAATCAAGGAAAATGGATTTGAGTAATATGAAATGACGTTGGTTTACGTTCATGATATTATGTGAATCTCTCACAATCCGAAGGCAACTATGATGGGAATTCAAGCGACGTTCAAAACTGAAGGATGACAAGATTGAGAAACCTGAGAATTACTTGCGAGCGCAGATCATGCAGAAGGTAATTGACGGCCGGGAATGTTGGGCGATGATGTCGGAGCAATATGTTAAGGCGGCAATCGCGAAGGTGGAATCAACATTGAACGAAAGAGGTCAGCGTTTACCCTCGAAGGCCACGACACCGATGTAATCGAATTACCGACCGGAGCTCGACACGTCAGCAGAGCTTAAGTTGGAAGGCATGCGTTATTATCAGGAACTGATTGGAGTCCTGAGATGGGCGATTGAGCTTGGTAGGATTGACATTGCTATGGAGGTATCGATGCGTTCTACTCACCTTGCGTTACCCAGAGAAGGACATCTGCAGCAGGTGTACCACATATTCGCGTTTCTAAAGAACAAACCGAAGCGAACGATTGCATTTGATTCGCAGCACCCAGATATTGAAGAGACCAGATTTATCAAATGTGATTGGCATGCTTTTTATCGAGGAGCGAAGGAGCCGATTCCAGGGGACGCGCCGGATCCTCGTGGGAATGTTGTATCAACTCATTATTTGTTGATGCCGATCATGCAGGTGATCGTGTGACTCGACGTTCTCAATCCGGTATCTTACTCTTTGTTAACAGGGCACCTGTGATATGGTATAGTAAGCGACAGAATACCGTGGAGACATCCACATTTGGCAGCGAGTTTGTGGCGATGAGGTTCGCGGTCGAATTAATAGAGGCGTTGCGATACAAGTTGCGTATGTTCGGAGTGCCGATTGAAGGTCCTACGAACGTGTTTTGTGATAGCGAGGCTGTGACCAAGAATGCGATATTCCCTGAATCTACATTTAAAGAAGAAGCACAATGCGATCGCATATCATCGAACAAGGGAAGCCGTGGCGGCAGGAACGATAAGGGTTTTGAAAGAAGATGGGACGACGAATTTGGCTGACTTGCTAAGGAAGCCCCTCCCACAAGCGACTAAGGATTTCCTATGCAATCGATTCATGTATTGAGAGAGCCTAGGTTCATCAGACACCATGGGGTGTCTGGTTACCTCCTGGACATGCAAAGACATGTGGCTTGAATTTACCAGGTCGATTTGTGGCAAATAATACCTCGGTACCCTTGCTATTGTTCGAGGGGACTGAATAAATACTGTGGTACTGTACTTGGTACTGTACTGATGCACGGTTGTTAGGTGCGGTTTTGTTGACCGTAACACATGCACTGTGCTAGTGTTAGCGATAGAATGATTGCGTGAGCGTGTGAACTTACGTATCTAGAGATCTTACCTTCTTTACCCCTTTTACTCTCACGTTACTCCTATAGTAAGTCTTATGCAAGCGTAGCGTTAGTGAGACAACTACCGGTAGTAGATATATACACCATACCGCCCGAATTTTGCCATCGTCTGCTGCATTGCAAATTGCAAGTCATGATCATGGGACACTGACACGTGTGATCTTTTGACAAAATTACGTATACCTATATCATTTATCTCACCGGATATTTGATAAATCTCATGTGAGAATCTGGAAGTCTTTGAGTTTTGATCTTCTCAAGGCTATTCGGTCAAACCAGCGCAGGTCCCTTCCACCGATCTCACGCTCGACATAGTCCAACCAATACTCTTCCAAAACTAACATTTGGTTCACGGACGGATATTGTGTCACCCCTAACCGTCGCATGGCCTGAGTTTCGCTCAGATTCCAATCAGACGTTTCGAACAGGACTGGTGCGGGTTGAAGGTGACGATAAAGGTCCGCTGGTAACTCCGTGATAGGTACAGTCCCCAAACCAATAGCCTCATACGTTCGGAAGCAATCGGGTCGGTCCCCATCAGGAGAAAGTATGAATCGGTGTCTTGCAATTTCGTCATAATACTCGGTATAGTTCAATTGTGGGCCCGACGGAATGTTCTGCCGTTTAACATTGGTCATACTGAGATATCCGTACATGATGCCCCCTGTTTTGCTATGGTTGGTGTCACTCTGGAGCCTCAAGATAGCCTTACTCAAGAATCCAAGTGGCCAATGGTGAGGAAGAATGCCGTAGGGCCAAGGCGCAAGTTTTGGATGGAGCGGCTGGCGAAAGTGATAACCAAGATTTTGAGAGAAAAGTCTGACAATGAATGAGGAATTCAACAAGGTCGCTTCGGTTTCCTCCGGAATCAATTGTACAACATGGCGATGTTGGCCCACAATCAAGATGATTGGCAAGGTGATGTTTGGCAGAATTGTTTCAACAAAGTCTGTGAGCCCTCTCGTATTCACATAGATTGTATCGTAAGGTTCAATCTGCGATGACGTTTCCATATTTAAGTGTTGACTCGCATGATAGCCACCAATACCTAAATCGTTCCCCGGAGCTAGAAAACAGTCAACAACTGATGCATCCGATCCACCGCCATGAAAAACCCACGCAGTAAGGTGGCAACCTGATGCAGCCGTTATGAGATTGACACCCCGTTCGGAAATTGTTCGTCCCAATGACTCAGAAAAGCGACCGAGACTGACCGCTGCTCCTGCAACAGGTTCCTGGTCAGACTTGGCTTCTCCAGTCGCAGGTTTATGCTCAGTCGTGGTATCGCTTATAACTGTTGAATTATTTCCGAACTTGCGATCCGAGATCTCTCTGGACACAAAGACTTCGCTCTGCGTACAGTGCGTGCACTCTCCAAGTAGGGAAAATGGGGTCACGTAACCGTGACCAAACAAGAGTTGTCGAACCGCCTCATCCTTCTGTGGATTGTTGCCGTCCATCTCAATCACGAAGATGTCGACGGGAACACTCCAGTCGAACGTCTCAAGAACAGTGAGTTCCCCTTCCTCAACATCCAAGAAGAAAAGATCCACGTAATCAATCCCATTCTTCTCGAACAATTCCGGCAGCAGCATGCACGGAACCTCCACCAACGCAAGGGACTCGTCGATAAATCGTTTTTTATGAGCAGCACTCATATCCTTTGCAGCACCACCAACTGCACCATGGTGAGCGGGTTGAAAGGAGATGGATTTCCCACGACAAACGGCTCCGAAGACGTTGGTTGCGTTGGGTCGGTTGACAACCATCTTCGCATAGTTGTCAGCAGATGCTTCGATCAGAAGGGCTTTCCAATGAAGGGCGTATTCAAAGAACCAAGAGTTACTGAAGGTTATTCCGTCCAAGCCTCCAATCTCAACCACAACTCCACGGCACTTGGGGTCTTCAGCGTAGAATTTGTGGAAGATTCTAGTATCCTCCGAGTACTGAGAGTAGAAAGGACGCTTAGGTTTGCAGTGCAGTTCGTCGTAACTGTAATTAGATCAATATCAACTTCCTGGTCGGACTTGGCTTCTCCTGCAACAGGTTCCTGGTCAGACTTGGCTTCTCCAGTCGCAGGTTTATGCTCAGTCGTGGTATCGCTTATAACTGTTGAATTATTCCCGAACTTGCGATCCGAGATCTCTCTGGACACAAAGACTTCGCTCTGCGTACAGTGCGTGCACTCTCCAAGTAGGGAAAATGGGGTCACGTAACCGTGACCAAACAAGAGTTGTCGAACCGCCTCATCCTTCTGTGGATTGTTGCCGTCCATCTCAATCACAAAGATGTCGACGGGAACACTCCAGTCGAACGTCTCAAGAACAGTGAGTTCCCCTCCCTCAACATCCAAGAAGAAAAGATCCACGTAATCAATCCCATTCTTCTCGAACAATTCCGGCAGCAGCATGCACGGAACCTCCACCAACGCAAGGGACTCGTCGATAAATCGTTTTTTATGAGCAGCACTCATATCCTTTGCAGCACCACCAACTGCACCATGGTGAGCGGGTTGAAAGGAGATGGATTTCCCACGACAAACGGCTCCGAAGACGTTGGTTGCGTTGGGTCGGTTGACAACCATCTTCGCATAGTTGTCAGCAGATGCTTCGATCAGAAGGGCTTTCCAATGAAGGGCGTATTCAAAGAACCAAGAGTTACTGAAGGTTATTCCGTCCAAGCCTCCAATCTCAACCACAACTCCACGGCACTTGGGGTCTTCAGCGTAGAATTTGTGGAAGATTCTAGTATCCTCCGAGTACTGAGAGTAGAAAGGGACGCTTAGGTTTGCAGTGCAGTTCGTCGTAACTGTAATTAGATCAATATCAACTTCCTGGTCGGACTTGGCTTCTCCTGCAACAGGTTCCTGGTCAGACTTGGCTTCTCCAGTCGCAGGTTTATGCTCAGTCGTGGTATCGCTTATAACTGTTGAATTATTCCCGAACTTGCGATCCGAGATCTCTCTGGACACAAAGACTTCGCTCTGCGTACAGTGCGTGCACTCTCCAAGTAGGGAAAATGGGGTCACGTAACCGTGACCAAACAAGAGTTGTCGAACCGCCTCATCCTTCTGTGGATTGTTGCCGTCCATCTCAATCACGAAGATGTCGACGGGAACACTCCAGTCGAACGTCTCAAGAACAGTGAGTTCCCCTTCCTCAACATCCAAGAAGAAAAGATCCACGTAATCAATCCCATTCTTCTCGAACAATTCCGGCAGCAGCATGCACGGAACCTCCACCAACGCAAGGGACTCGTCGATAAATCGTTTTTTATGAGCAGCACTCATATCCTTTGCAGCACCACCAACTGCACCATGGTGAGCGGGTTGAAAGGAGATGGATTTCCCACGACAAACGGCTCCGAAGACGTTGGTTGCGTTGGGTCGGTTGACAACCATCTTCGCATAGTTGTCAGCAGATGCTTCGATCAGAAGGGCTTTCCAATGAAGGGCGTATTCAAAGAACCAAGAGTTACTGAAGGTTATTCCGTCCAAGCCTCCAATCTCAACCACAACTCCACCGCACTTGGGGTCTTCAGCGTAGAATTTGTGGAAGATTCTAGTATCCTCCGAGTACTGAGAGTAGAAAGGGACGCTTAGGTTTGCAGTGCAGTTCGTCGTAACTGTAATTAGATCAATATCAACTTCCTGGTCGGACTTGGCTTCTCCTGCAACAGGTTCCTGGTCAGACTTGGCTTCTCCAGTCGCAGGTTTATGCTCAGTCGTGGTATCGCTTATAACTGTTGAATTATTCCGAACTTGCGATCCGAGATCTCTGGACACAAAGACTTCGCTCTGCGTACAGTGCGTGCACTCTCCAAGTAGGGAAAATGGGGTCACGTAACCGTGACCAAACAAGAGTTGTCGAACCGCCTCATCCTTCTGTGGATTGTTGCCGTCCATCTCAATCACAAAGATGTCGACGGAACACTCCAGTCGAACGTCTCAAGAACAGTGAGTTCCCTCCTCAACATCCAAGAAGAAAAGATCCACGTAATCAATCCCATTCTTCTCGAACAATTCCGGCAGCAGCATGCACGGAACCTCCACCAACGCAAGGGACTCGTCGATAAATCGTTTTTTATGAGCAGCACTCATATCCTTTGCAGCACCACCAACTGCACCATGGTGAGCGGGTTGAAAGGAGATGGATTTCCCACGACAAACGGCTCCGAAGACGTTGGTTGCGTTGGGTCGGTTGACAACCATCTTCGCATAGTTGTCAGCAGATGCTTCGATCAGAAGGGCTTTCCAATGAAGGGCGTATTCAAAGAACCAAGAGTTACTGAAGGTTATTCCGTCCAAGCCTCCAATCTCAACCACAACTCCACCGCACTTGGGGTCCTCAGCGTAGAATTTGTGGAAGATTCTAGTATCCTCCGAGTACTGAGAGTAGAAAGGGACGCTTAGGTTGGCAGTGCAGTTCGTCGTAACTGTAATTAGATCAATATCAACCTCCAGAACGGTCTTGGCTTCTCCTGCCACAGCTTCCAGAACGGTCTTGGCTTCTCCTGCAACAGGTTCCTGGTCAGACTTGGCTTCTCCAGTCGCAGGTTTATGCTCAGTCGTGGTATCGCTTATAACTGTTGAATTATTTCCGAACTTGCGATCCGAGATCTCTCTGGACACAAAGACTTCGCTCTGCGTACAGTGCGTGCACTCTCCAAGTAGGGAAAATGGGGTCACGTAACCGTGACCAAACAAGAGTTGTCGAACCGCCTCATCCTTCTGTGGATTGTTGCCGTCCATCTCAATCACAAAGATGTCGACGGGAACACTCCAGTCGAACGCCTCAAGAACAGTGAGTTCCCTCCTCAACATCCAAGAAAAAGATCCACGTAATCAATCCCATTCTTCTCGAACAATTCCGGCAGCAGCATACACGGAACCTCCACCAACGCAAGGGACTCGTCGATAAATCGTTTTTTATGAGCAGCACTCATATCCTTTGCAGCACCACCAACTGCACCATGGTGAGCGGGTTGAAAGGAGATGGATTTCCCACGACAAACGGCTCCGAAGACGTTGGTTGCGTTGGGTCGGTTGACAACCATCTTCGCATAGTTGTCAGCAGATGCTTCGATCAGAAGGGCTTTCCAATGAAGGGCGTATTCAAAGAACCAAGAGTTACTGAAGGTTATTCCGTCCAAGCCTCCAATCTCAACCACAACTCCACCGCACTTGGGGTCTTCAGCGTAGAATTTGTGGAAGATTCTAGTATCCTCCGAGTACTGAGAGTAGAAAGGGACGCTTAGGTTTGCAGTGCAGTTCGTCGTAACTGTAATTAGATCAATATCAACTTCCAGAACGGTCTTGGCTTCTCCTGCGACAACATTATGACCGGTTATGTTATGATTGGGTGTCTTCGATGCTTTTGAGACAAATGATGAAGCACTCGTCATGGCAGATTTCAAGCTGTGCCAATTCTCGAAATGAAATCCAAGGGGTAATAGAAGAACAATTACCGTCAAAGTAAGTTTCATGCAAGGACGACTTGAAAGGGGGGCCGTAAAGACTTTTGGAGTATACTTCCTCATGACTGTGATAGATTAGCGTACTGTGTGGACTCTTGTTACCGTGCATGAAACCTGAGCGGCAACTAATCGGGTTTGTGAAATCAACGGATTGTGTCAATTTACGCGTATGGATTTGTTGGTAATACTGTCATACATCAGGGCTGTGGTTGCAGCCAAGGAAACGTTCCGCGAAACAGAACGCCTTGTGTATCCTGCGGAAAAAGGGTCCTTATGTTTAAAGGGATTCGTAGTACAGTGGTTCTACTGGATGATGCACTAACGGTACGAAACGAATGAGGTCGTCACGCGTACGAGTACTGACGTTCGATCCAAAGATCCCATGTCTCCCTGCTGTCAGACGTGAATGTAACAGGAGTTTCAAGTTTCAAGAATTCCTTCTCTCTAGATCATGTATCGTGCTCGAGTACCAGGTACTCCGTACAGGGTTGGTAGAATGTGTGCCACATCATATTGAAAATGTCTCAAAGACGAAACTATGTGATTCACGATCAGATCTCATGTCAAAACGTGACGCACCTAAGAGACTCTCATGTATGAATCATAAATCGAGAAATGATATATATAATCTGTTTGGCTATTAACTAATTGTGTCCTACCAATGTCAAGTTTACCGTCCTACACACGAGCGTGCTCTACAACATTGTGATTTCATTTTGTCATAGTTGGCAGACAATTGTTCGGACAAATTGTTTCCGAGCAAGGGTTACAGATAAAGGAATTGAGAAAGTTCTAGAAAATATAAAAAAACTTATTTTTTCTCATGACCGATTGAGAGAGTTTGTGATTATTAAGAAAATTTAAGAAGGAGCGATTTTATTACAAGTTTCATGTAGATTATTTAAGATTTTTAAAGCAACTCAAATCTTCCTAAAGTTTCGAGAAAACTTAAGAAAATTTAATAAACTGCTAGAAAACATACAGGTAGGTATCTTGAGAATTCCTAATTATTGATGGATTCCATTCGAATGCATCGGAGTATCTCAAGTTATTCCAAAAGAATCAAAAATGAGGAACTCATTCAATGGGTTGTCATCCCAGTCGTTACCTTTGCATTTTTCCAAGCCTTCTTTCATTTCCTTGAGGCGAATTTGTTGTACGTACATTTCTACTATTTCATATAGTATGTCAAATGCAAAATTCCGTTGGAAAATCACTTAACTTGTTTAACTGTTCTCACTTATCTTCATGTCGGTTGACATAAACGTCGAAAAGAAGATATTCCGGAACCTCCCGGATTCTTCCCCCTTCGCCAGTTCGAGCTCTACGTATAAAGTTTACTATGTACTCGTAAGGTGTCTGTCATGCACAGGAAGAAGTGATTAGATATATCCTACTCCTTTTAAATTTGGAGTGTGTGTGTGTGAGTGTGTGTGTGTGTGTTACGGAGTATGACCACTCTGGGGTACTGTTGTACTGTTACGTGGATCACATGTACTACAGGTCTACAGTACATAAATCGACAGTAATTTATGTTGGAACGACAGTGTCCTACCTTACTGTAGTACTGTACTGTACGTATTCAGAGTTACTGGACGGAATACTCATTGAATTCTTTGAAAACAGGTTGCTTCGCAAATGCTATATGAATACACTGTAAAACACCAGAATGTATCGTACATACTCCGATCAGTTGTGAGGAACCCACTAGTCTCATTCTATCTAGCTAGTATGTGCCCTACACGCAAAGTAATCAGTTTTTGTAGATTAATATGTAGCTAGTTTTTAAGGGGTAATAAAATTGTAGACTATAAAAAGTTATGAGACTAGTCAACAACAAGTTGAGATCAGTCCCATCCCTGGTGGGATTGAACTGATCCTCTTGGATTACCTAGGAGACTCAGTGAGTCTCCAGGACTTGTCAACCAGTTCTCATTTCTACTGGTTACTCACCTAATGTGTACGGTTGTACTGTTGTACAGGATCAGTGCTCTACTGTTGCACTGTACTATTGTATTACTAGCCTACCAGTATATCCAAGTACTATACATGGCCATAGTATTGTAGTACTGATACTAGTAATTGTAGTATACTGTATTGCTCTACACTAAGGGTACATTCGGTGTAGTACTACACTTGCTTCCCTAATTGGGCAGTACGTGTTCTTTATACTTTATATGGCATCAGTCGATGTATATTGACACGTTCATTTACAACACCACGTTGTGCATACTGTACCATTCGTATAGGTTTCAGTAATCTGATAAGGTCTCGTACGTGGGGCGGACAGTTGGAGAGTAGTCCTGGTGGTCTTTCCAATAGGACTTTTTTCAGGGATGGCAAAAACCACTTTCAATTACAAAGTGGTTTTTGGTCTGACCAAAAACCACCAAAAACCACTCCGTGTTAAAACCCCTAATAAAATTTTTCACGTAGATTTTGTACCATCGTACACGTAGATACGCTACTGTATCGATCCTCGTAAAACGGAGTACTGGAATACTACTAGTAGGTCTACCAGTAGTAACTATACATACAATAAAGAATGTACTCCGTACTAGAGTAGGAACCGAAATTAGAGGATTGGCAATCACCATCACTTTCAATGTAGTTGTAGTCATCTTCATCAACAAAACAAGTAAGCTGAGCTACACCCCATCACTTGGCATCTTGTTTCATGAACTGAACCAAAACCTGTATACAAGACCTATTAAGGTGATCGAATGAGCGATTTGCAATTTAAGAGTTTAGACCCAGAAGTTGTGCTGGGATGGTGTGTTGGTGGTGGGTACAAGACGGTGCAGGCCTCACTAAAGGTACGAGGTCTGCTATTTATTTAGCAAAAACCACTTTTTAGCTCGAAAAGGAAAAACCACCAGAAATATTTGCTAAAGTGGTTTTTGGGTTTAAACCTGGTTTAAACCCAAAAACTACTTTTAGCAAAAACCACTCGGTGCCGTCCCTGACTTTTTCACCAACACGGTACTCGTGTTCTATGCATTTCGCATTTTCCTTTTTATTGTTGGCATCAATGATATCTTGCTTACATTGTTGTATCCTAGCCCAATCCGTCTTTAATTGGATAGGTAACAACATATCATGTCCGAAGACTAACTGTCCAGGTGTAGCATCTAATGTAGTATGTACTGTACTATGTATTGCCCATGCAGCTGCACTAAGGAACGGTCCCCAAGGGTCATTTGTATTGAGTTCTTTATGTTTGAGCTCAAATGTCCGACATGCATTGCCAAGTACTTGATGTACTTGTTCTACAATACTGTTTGATTGCAGATTGTAACTAGATGACGGTTTTTCTTTCATTCCATAATTGTCGCACATTTGTTTGAACTGTGCATTGAATTCGGAACCGTTATCATACCCTATGTATTGGGGTTGTGGGTATCTTGTCAACCACGTATCATTAACAAATGCTTCCATGACAGTATGTGCATTTTTATCTGGTATTGCGATGACTTCAAACCATCCTGTTACAGGATCAATCATAGTTAACGCACGGAGTGTATGTGTAGACTTTGGAGTGCGTACAACGTAGGGTCCAATCAAATCTACGTTGACACAAGACCAGGGAAGTTCTTTGGCTTCCTTAGGTGGTAAGTGTCCATACTTTTTCCGTTGTTTCTTAAACAACTGACAGGTACGACATGTCTTACAGAATGTCTCAACGGGACTACGTAAGTTTGGCCACGCCGTGCATGTTTGACAAATTATTGCTTCAGTTCGTGATTTGCCTGGGTGTGCTAGATACTCATGATACCAGGCTACTATGAGTTGTTGACCTTGAACAGGAATATATATTCTCCCTTGGTATGTAATGACTTCAACTCCTTCAATCGTTTTGGTACTGAAATTCTGACTCTTAGCAAGCCTTCGTGCGTCTTTGTTTAAGTTTGTTATCTAACCGCTGATATTTGGCAATTCATCACAAGGTGGGTTTTGTGAGTTGATTTACTTTTAGTCATTAATCACGGTTTAAGTTTACTTATGTTGTTACATTTAGAATTAAATACTAGTTAATTCTTATACATAATTGTTTTTAACTCACACGTTAATACCAACATATGTTTTTCATCAAATTTTATCAGTGCATTCTCGAATTATAACCAATCTATATGGTTTGATGTCAACAAAAAAATAGAATCTACAAATATATTTCTGATTGAATCAACAAAGTTATGGTTATAACAAATTGATTTTCACCGTTGCAACCATTTTTTCGAAAATTTGACTTTGTGTTTTCAAAATTCACTGGTATGAGGCATACTTGCCAGATTAGGTTTCCCGAGTCACAGTGAATGACGTTGTCAAAAAATTTTACCGTATTTCTGGCATTTAATGGCTGTTGTTCAACAGGTCCAGTGATCTTTTGAGTTCATTTTTGAATCTTTGACAATTCTGTGCATTGCTTCTCTCCTTTCACAGATTCACATGCCGAAACATCAGGGAAGGCAAATTCGTGGTTTCAAAATATTTCTTTGGGATACTACCAACTACATAAGTTTTGGTTATTCAAAAAATATATTTTCATTGTAATTATTTTTTTGATAAGGTGCCCATTTAGACATTGATTTTTGTTATTAATTTATACTACAGGTATTTCTAAGATGCCCTTTCAAATCAAATATTTATGAGTAAAGTTCTGTTGAATGTACTTATTTTTATCATTATTGTAGTGTGTTGTAAGGAGTTATTTGTTTGACTTCATCACTCATGATCATGATGCTCTCTGTTGTTGTGCGTATTCAGTAATTCAGATGACATGCTCATTTCTACTAAACTTGTCCTTGTGGTAATTTTTGCGCGCCATTTTTTTGGAGGTTTGATGATTTGTACAATGTACCCTACCGTGTACCAAATATCCATGGTATAGTAGTGGTATTTGTTGCTCATTACTTTGTTTCCACTTTTGATCACTTTCTGTTGAATTTTGTGCGTCAGAGGTCCACTTTAATCATTACGCAAAGATTGTGTGATCCTATGTTCCATTGCTTCAACATAAACTGTTACCAGCGATTCAGAACCGAACGCGGTCTGCGTTCGCATCTGTGGCGTAGTTCTCTTTGTCAGGAGTACATGTCAAGAGCGTGGATTGATGTCAGTGTGGAAACAGTATCAACGTCGCGTCTTGTTGGGTATGGAGTTGAATCGACGCGCCTCGATTTTGATATGAACACCAACGTTCCATTGTACGCGCCATAAGAAGACTTGCAGTGCAATGTAACAAATGGCGTTAATGATCTGACAAACAAGGACTATCAAGTAGAAGAATTCGACCATGGACTGACCAATATTGATGAGGACGTGCCCAACACCGATTCGTATCATGAATTGCAAGTGCCAAGAGATTCTGACAATGCTTTGATTCAAAATGTTTCTCCATCTGCTTTTGAAGCTTTCATGGAACGAATGAAAGCCAGGGATCACCAAACAATGAAGATTTTGCAGCACGATGTAGAACATCGCAGTATTGTCAATCTTCTCAAGATTTTGGAGGACAGCCAATGTCCCGACTACATGTTGCAGTCAATCCTTGAATGGGCATACAATGCCAAGGTGGATGGTTTTGACTTCAACCCCAAGGCCACGACGAGGAAAGCAAACATTGCCTGGATGTATCAGGCTTTGGAAAAGTCACACCAGCTGTTGCTCCAGGTGGTGTCCACAGTACTTGAGGATCATGACGATGTTGCCAATACTGTGTGCTTTGATTTCACCGTCGCTCTGTTGTCATTGCTTCAAAATGACGCCTTGATGTCACCTGAGAATCTTGTGATCAATCCTGACAATCCAACTTCGATGTTCAGACCCGCCGACAACAAAGTTGGGGAGGCACACACTGCCCAACGTTACCGCGACCTTTTATGATGAGTTAATCACACGCAAGGATCAACTCTTGGTTCCGATCATTCTTTATCTCAATGGTACAGCAATCGACAGCAAGGGTCACCAAGCAGGGGATTCAAGAATTTGACGGACGGATAGCGGAATTACTTTATAAACGACAATCACGTCATTCGGGAAGGTAACGAAAAACAATTACAGGACTGGGAAGATTGCACAGATCAGGATAACGACGGTGATTTCGCACAAGCGTTTGGTGGAGTTATATCGGACACGAAGATATCTGAAGCGGACGAAGGTTTCACACCCGATACCTTCGATGATCCAAACTTGAATAAAGAAATAGCGTTAGCGAGCGGTGCGAACGAGGCGCAATTCGTTAGAGTGACCAAACGACTTCGTGATGCCAAAGGGCGTCCGATTGGGACCGCAAACGATAATCCATTGTTGGACACGTGAGAATACGCGGTCGAGTTTCGTGATGGTCACTCGGAATCTGTGTCTGCGAATCTTACTGCGCAAAACCTATACTCACAACTTGAAGACAAAGGTAAGCGTCACATCTTGCTTGCAGACATTGTTGATCACAGGCTGGACGAGCGAGCGGTCGACAAACGGGATGCGTTTGTCACTATGAGAAATGGCGTGAGACGGCGACGTGAAACGACGCAGGGTTAGCGGCTACTGTGCGAATGGAAAGATGGGAGCTCCTACTGGGTTGCAGTTAAGGATGCCTGTCAATCATATCCGGCATTAGTTGCTGAATATGCGATCGCGATTGCGAATCGAGGATGAACCACCAGCTTTCGCGTGGTGGGTTCATGACGTTATCAAGAAGCGAGATAGAATCATTGCGAAGGTGAAGTCCAAGCATTGGCAGCAAACGCATAAATATGGTATAAGAATTCCTAAAACGGTACAGGAAGCGTTGGCGATTGATAAGGAAAATGGTAACATGCTGTGGTGGGACGCAATATGTAAGGAGATGCGAAATGTTCGACCTGCGTTTGAGAAATGGGAGAAGAGAGAGGGCAAACTTCCACCTGCGTATCAGAAAATCAAGTGCCATTTCATATTTATCATTTAACATCAAGATGGGCGAGAATTTCCGGAGGAAAGCGCAACTAGTAGTGCTGGCAAATGGGAACAAAACAGAAGCACCTGCGTCACTGACTTATTCATTGGTGATTTCGAGAGACTCGGTAAGAATTGCTTTGCTGCTAGCATTGTTCAATGAACTTGAGGTGCTGGCTTGTGATATACAAATGCGTATTTAACGGCAGATTGTCGTGAGAAAATTTATATCATTGCCGGACCAGAATTTGGCTCCGAAGAAGGTAGTATCATGATCATTCGAAAGGCCTTGTATGGTTTGAAGTCCAGCGGGGCAGCGTTCCGGGCCCATCATGCGGAGACGTTGTATGACTTGAGTTATTTGCCGTCGAAAGCAGATCCGGACGTATGGATTCGATCAGCGGTTAAGGAAAATGGATTTGAGTACTATGAAATGACGTTGGTTTACGTCGACGATATTATGTGTATCTCTCACGATCCAAAGGCGACCATGATGGGAATCCAAGCGACATTCAAAACTGAAGGATGACAAGATTGAGAAACCTGAGAATTACTTGGGAGCGCAGATCAGGCAGAAGGCAAACAAGACTGCAAACCGAATCGTTTCTCCTCACTGCAACGTCATATAGCAAAGTTGTAATTCACCATTCTACCGGTACTCCAGTTCTCCAATACTGTTGCCTTGACCATAGAACTAGCATATTTTGTTGGTTATTTTTGTTGCTGACCACTGTTACCCACCTCAATCGTTGTTCTAACACCGCCGAAGAACCGCTTGTTGAATTATTCAAATGAATTGTGAAATAAGTGGAGCCCATGCCGCTGGAGATGCATGCATCCTGTGCAAGCAATGTCCCTTGAGGCATCTCGAGCAGCAGCTGCAGCATGCCTGTAAATCTTCAACGCACTGCACTAGTGGAATCAAGTTGGTTTTGCAACCTTGAAATGATGCTGCTTGTTGGCATGGATCCAATTGACAATTTACGTAACAACACTAATGTGAAGGAGCAACTCCAAGATCTTGGTTTTCATTCGAAAAGAAAAGAAGTCTACCCCCTTCGCATTGTTCTCCTAGAGAGTCTAATCGGGGTTAATATTCCAGCATAAGTAAAAAACCGTGTTCAATGAAATCCCCAATGTGTACGTGATCACGGTGATAATCTTCTGTACCGGCAGCCAGTTTACTGCAGTTAGTTAACTGCACAAATTGGTGCGTAGTGACTTGTGCAGGAAAAGATTGGTGTTCGCAACATTCTGTTGTAGTTGATCTTGTTAAAAAAACTCCACAACAAACACTCAAATCTGTCTCAACTAAACAAGGCAACGTCAAGAAGGCATCTCTGCCCGTTTGTTTCACTAAGCTCATTCCAAATGACCTTTGGCACCGAGAAGAAGTCGGAATTGAATGTTCTTTGAATTGGTTATGGATCACATCCTTAAATCAACCTTGTTGCCATGTGAAGATGGATCTCCAAATCTGCCCCAGCTTGAGGATATCATTCAGTGTATTGCTAGAGTTATGAACAAGAAGAAGACAAATACCATGAAAGTCAGTGTGGTAGCTACTCAGGAAACTCACAACACCACTGCATTCTGTCAGAGAGAACAACACCAGCTGGTTGTCAACTTCCAACATGATTGAGGGGTTCTTTGAGATTCAGAGCGAACTCAGTGCTCTTGATGATCTCATTCTCATGATCCCCTCACTCTTTGAAATTGCCCTAAAGCATTCAGTTAGGTTACTATGTTTCACTGCAGGAGGAATGCATCACACTTGTGACTGTGCGAGAGATGTTTAACACAGTTTTGGAAGACTATGTGGAATTGAGTGGTGGTCACCTTGGTGCTGATTTATCACTTGCTTGTCGTTGATAAGGCCTTGGAGAAGGCTGTTGTCCAGCTTGCGAAAGGGTAAGTACCAACCGACAATCAACAAGTTCGAGGCCAAGGTCTGCTGCGACCACCACAACTAAATGGCGGCATTGTTACAGCTGGCGCATTTAAGATTGATACGGAAGATAAACAATGATGGCATTGTCAGTCAGATTATGAGCCTTGATGTTTTATCTGGCACGTCTGGGAGTTGTGAGAGATTGTTCACAGCGTCAAAGCATGTGCTCACTGATGCAAGAAAGTCCACTGCACCAGCGGCATGTGAAGCACTGCTCCTACTGGAGGTCAATTGCTCAGAGTAGAATGGGCAGACAATGGCCAGGGCAACAGTTTGACTGGAACAATGTTCACCACTTTGATTGCTGGTACTCCTACTACAACCACTGGTAATGAAGTTGTTGAAACCAATTAGGACCCTGATTTGTTTATACTAATGATGACTGCTGGTAACATCAACATTTGGCAGCTGTTTTTTCATTGACTTCAAACATCAAGTACACTGAGTACAGCATGACAGCAGGTGCTTAAAGTGGGTTGTAAGATTCAGCTCCTCACATACAGTGTTTCTGCCGCGAAAACGTTGGTACCGTAGGTACTCACCGTACTGTCAACTATGCTACTACATCATCAATACTGTATGCAGTATAAGTGCAGTTATCCGTGAAATACAGAAAATACTGAATACCGAATGAACGAATAAATAAGTATTTCCATTCTCCAGTTATTGCTAATTCCGTATTGCAGTAACCATCTTAGTCACAGTATTAAGTCTTCGACTCAGATATAGCATTCGGAAGCCAGTACTGGTTGAAGTGTACTGGAGTAATTTCTAATTTCACCAACCCTGCTCCAGAATAACGAAAACATCTCAGTTCATCACAACCTGCCAGGGTATCAGTCCCACAAGAGTGATGGTACAGCAGTAAGTCCAGTGCAAAGAGGAGGTCCAAGACATTCTTATTGAAGGTCGATATCGCTCCAAATCACGCAGATATGGAAATTCGACCTAAATTTCTACGTTACCACAAATTGTCTAACCCTTTAAACAAAACGTCCTGGACATTGCACATACCTCCCCGTTTAACTAGATGAGGTCATCAATATTTGTGCGCCAAGGAATATCGAAGGATTCCCGGCCTTTCATAGCATTTAAACACGTATTCGTAAGTGTGATTTCGCTTTTCCGCTTAATACAAATAGGCGCAAACAAAATCTTTTGCTCCGACGAAACGTCTACACAAATATAGAGGTGCGATTGACAACCAGAGAAGCTGAGGCATCAACCATGTCTTCAATCAAGCCAAAGGGCATTATGCTTGGACGAGGTTCCACGTGCTACAATAACCCAGGCAACAAGGCGTTTCGCAAGGTAATCAAGAAACACGTGATCTATTATGGAAATCAAGCTAGTCGGAAGGAAAAGGCTGCATTAGTTGTGTTGTTTGTTTCCAAGCTTGAAGCAAAGGGCTATCGTTTTCTTCAGCAATCCACAACTGGAACCTGGGTTTTAGCGCCTCCTCATCTTGCCGAGAACAAGGTGGCTCACAGTCTTCGAGACGCTCGAATTGATGCGGCTAAAATCAGCTGCGACGTCAATGTTCGTCCTCCGCAGGACCTCTTTCCCGATAGTACGGAGCCAAAGCACAGAGGACGGAACAAGGCATACATCGATGGGAGAAAATACCAAAGAGGAAATGATCAGGAGTAAGTCTGACAACACGGCCGTGATCATCGATGGGTGGGCAACTTGAGAGCAGGGATACCAAATTATCAATACAAATGCACTTCCAGGAAGTGCTCACAGAAGTTCACATGAGTCTTCAGGATTGTGAATTTGGGTAAGTGGAAGGACACCACAATAGCCTTTCTCCAGATGAAGAAGAAAACTTAATGTGTGTTGGGCTGATTTTGTTGTATCAAATGTTTGCACTTTGTAGATAGAGAGGCTTCAATTTTGAGAGCTAGAAATGCATCACCTCATCACACTTTGTAGAAAAAATAGTTTCGACTCTGAGTGGTGAGAAAACACATCACCACTTCATCACACCATGACAGACAATGACGTAATTGATGAAAGCATCGTCGTGACTCTGAACAAATTGTCCGTTACACTGCTCTGAAGGCAGATGCCTCTTACTTGAAACTTGCTAACCACCAAATTGAGACCACCCACAAGGCCATCCCTAGTTAGAAGATAGAAAAATCAAAAATACATAGATAATGATTCAAGGAGAAACACACTCACACCTGATGTTGCCAATCTTTTATAGTCTTAGAGACATCTTTTGCTGTACGGGTCTTAAAATTGTTTGGATGGGCCCATGAATTGGCAGTGTACTCAAAACCATTGACCGGGGTCAATGCAGAGTGCACTGTCCGCTTATCCTCTTCGCTATGACGATTGTCCAAGCGTTTGTTGCCATACGACGGCTCGGCCCATTTGAGGTTGAATCGTAATGTTGAGAAGCAGAAACACGGTGCTGCCGCCTTGTTCGACGTCAACACAAACACGGTCACGGCGCGAGGTCCGCAAGATCGATCTTGGCGAGTGCCATTGAAATTGCTGTGACGGCGGCAGAACTGGTCCGGTTTGTGTCGTGCCAATCGAAGTTACTCAAAGTTCTCGTTTGGGCAGATTCATCGAATTTGCCATTCGATGGGTCACCTCATGAATCACGTGATCCTCTCGGCGCAATCAGTTTCGCAGCGGATCATTCATGCATTGCATGCATTATTGAGTTTTGACACAACATTGCCCCGATAGTCCCGGAACACGTCAGTAGGTATTGGGAGAAGGTTCTGCTCATTAGCAAGGACTTGCATGCGCCGGCACCACGTCAGGAGTCAAAAAGTTGTCCAACAGGATCAGCCAGGGTCCGTCGGGAATAATGGATCCATCCGGAGCGGTATTCGTGTCTGCATTTATGGTGGGCATGGATACAACCTGGTCCACAATGATTGAAATTGCCGTCGGTAGGAGAATAACACCATACTCCGCATAACAATGTGTTATCCACTACTCCCATGCACCAAGCACCACCTACGCGAGTCATGCGTACCTTAATCAGTCCGTTCTTTGCAAAGTTCATGAGTGTCATTGCAGGTTGCAACATAACGCGCATCATCGTCAACGCGAAGTCCATCCACTCCCACTTCGCATGCCTTCGATTCAGCGTCCGCCGATGATGCCAATATCATCACAAGCAAAGACAAGAAGAAGTGGTACTTGCGCTCCTTGTCAACTACTCCAGTAATATCATACAGTATGCTGTACATCCAATGCCAGCATGAACGGACTATACGGTGTGGTACAAGTGCCTCAATCCGAGTAATTGAGTAGAACATCTGTCATAACTCCTCCGTTGGCTCTGCTGAGGGAATCCTTGGCTTTGCAGGATGTTTCTTGTCATTAAGACCCAACTTGTATTGCCCTTGGTTCTGAACTATTAGAATGAAAGTGCAACAACGGTCTCGTGACGTGCCAAACGTACCAAAGGAAGTTTCCACTTTCCACCAACCATTACGCGGGAAGGAAACGTCCAAATATAGAAGAAAAGGCCTGAGCCCAGCGGCCCGGTTGGGTAAAGTTCTTGGCATGACTGGGCACTACTGCCCATATGTTCCATGGATGTCTCTTGAACGTATGTACTTAGGATATGATTTCGTTGACTCAGTAATGATCCTGCAGAGTTTATGATTTATGATTCCAAACCGCCACAACCTGATGCCATGGTTAAGCTCGACTATGTACTGACGAAGCGAGACAACCTGTTCCACACCCTGATTTGTCGAAACATAAGTAATTGTAGAATGGTATACACATAAAATTATCAGACACCTACAAAAGGTTTTCAAATATCGAGAGCAGTACAACACTATTATTACCATGCGTGTAAAGTCGACCAAAGTTTCAACGCCCGTATAGACTTCCGATTGGTCGGAACCCTAACAAATCATCTCGAGGATCGTGAATGAAATGCACGCCTATGCCCGGACTTCGAGAACTGAGACATAATTTCACTCATTTAGGTCATTTCTACCGATAGTTCGGATGTAGTTCCCCAGCAATCGCACGAAGTAATCTACAGTACGTACTACTGTATAAGGATTCTCTGCCTAAAAAAGGGCTTAAATCTTAAATGGTCCAGAATATCCAGGGATCGCCATATCTACAACAACCACGTCGGTAAAATGTAGATGCTGTATGATGAGAGATTTTCTTATCGCGCGTACGCAACAGCTGAATCTAAACTCGTGCCCTCGTAAAGTACAGGTATACTTCAAACATTTTTGAAGTAGGAATTTGCGAACAGAGTCGAGGCTCCCACCATGACTTTGATCCAGCCGACAGACATTTTGCTTGGACGAGGCCCCACGTGCTACAACAACCCAGGCAACAGGGTGTTTCGCAAAGTGTTGAAGGAGTACGTGGTCCATTACAGGAATCAAGCACTTCGAAGGGAAAAGGCAGCCATAGTCAAAATGCTGGTCCAAGCTTGAAGCGATGGGTTATCGTTTTCTCCAGCGATCCTCAACTGGAGCCTGGATTGAAGCGCCTCCTCATATCGCCGAGAACAAGGTGGCCACGGACTTCGAGACCTCCGCCTGTCAATTGCTGAGTTTAGGGACGACGTGAATGTGCTTCCGAGGAACTTCCGACCGTCATTACAGAGCAAAATACGCAGACCAGGTCATGCCAGTTATCACTGGGAGGCACATTCCACGAAGGAAGTGTGCAGCATGAGTCAGACAACACGGCCGCGATCACTACGGACGTTACCCTCCTTTACACGTTCCCCAACAAACCTACGGATCAATGCCAATTTAATTGTAACCTCCCTGACGAACATGCCTATTGGATTCAGTTCGGCGCTGTGGGAATACCCTCTTGCTGATGAAGAAAGGGAGGAAGCGAATCTGTCATCCTTTGCCTATGTGTTTGAAGAAGCTTCAGAGCAAGGGGCACATGAATCTCTTTGCTCCCCTTGCTCTGAGCTCGAACAACGGTTGGAGCATTTAGAACGAAGTTGGACGGATACGTTGTTCCCAGCGACTGTTTCAAAAACGACTTGGGCAACTAATGACGCTCACGGTCTGGATTCTGTGGGCGTGGCCTTCGACATGTATGTAGCCGTCAACGGTCGGTCTATTGGCAACGTCTTTGTTGGCGATCCATATCAACCATTGGGGTGCGATTTGGACGATGCGCAGAGCCTTTGCCGCTGGTTTAGTAGTCACCTGTCGTGATTGGAACAGCGCTGTTTGTATAATAAATCGAGCAAGCCGTTTGTGAACATTTTTAATAAATGTAGCCGCTCTTTGTCTAAGAAATCGTGTTTCAATGCACGGTCACCATTGAAGTCGTCTACGAAGTTCTCGCCCGTCGATATCGACGGCAAATAAGGAGTCCACAATCTTTTCGCATCCACAGGATCAGCACGGCACGGCATGCATGTAGAGATGAGCGTAGTGTATCCGTCGTAAAATCCCTTTGTGCAATCTCGCCTCCTGTTCTGTCAATTGTAACGGTGGATCGTGAGAACCATGTCGCGTGGGATCGGTTTGGCGGTAGCAGATATCAAGAACCAGTCCGCACAAGGTTCGTCAGTGTACACAAATCCGGGGGTGGACAATGGACAGTTTGCTTTTGCATTGGTGGCATCAAACCACAGTGCAAGCATATCCTTCATGTGCAAGGCTTGCGATCGTGTGAACAATACTGATGGGGATCCAAAATGTACAGAATACGAGATTGCTAAGTTGCTCAATGTCGTGAACTCGATCAAGGCAAACTCAGGAACCGTGTCGTTAGAGAAGCTTCGAAAGCTTTTCGTCGCAGATTCAATACCATTGCGTTAATCTACCTGCACGAGTACCTTGTCTCAGAAGCTTTGCTCTAAAATAAACTGTGTTTAGCTTGGGGTTGAAAAGTGTATTCCGTCGTCACAGTCACATCCAACATCTGTATCACAGGCAAGCCTTTAAAGTGGATGAAGCCCGAAATAACCCTTTTTCTTAATTGACAACATGTGATCTTTCTGCGGACAATGAATAACCATTTCAGTGTCCATGTGACGCGACGTGTACCTCGTCGCTGCAGTCACCAGATGTGATCTGAATGGAGGAGAATAAAGGTACGAGTATCGTGGAACCACTATCAGTGAAAATGGCGCTCAAATCCGACACCGCCAATCGTTTATAGTCTTAGATACATCCCTTGCTATACGGGGTACCAAAATCGTTTGGGTGAGCCCATGAATTGGCAGTGTACTTCATACCATTGATCGGCGTCAATGCAGAGTGCAGTGTCCGCAAATACTCTTGACTGAGACGATCGTTCCAAACGTTTGGCCATACGGCGGCACAGCCCATTCGAGGCTGAATCGTAATATTGAAACGGAAACTCGGTACCGCCGCCTTGTTCGACGTCATTGAGGTACAAAAACACAGTCAAGGCCCTAGGTCGCACGATCTGTCCATGTGAATGCGATTGACATCGCTGTGACGGCGGCATGACTATCCTGGTTCGTGTCGTGCCAATCGAAGTTACTCAAAGTTCTCGTTTGGGCAGATTCATCGAATTTGCCATTCGATGGGTCACCTCATGAAGCACGTGATCCTCTCGGCGCAATCAGTTTCGCAGCGGATCGTTCTTGCGTTGCAGGCATTATTGACTTTTGACACAACATTGCCCCGATAGTCCCGGAACACGTAAACAGGTATTGGGTGAAGGTTCTGCTCGTTAGCTAGGACTTGCATATGCCGGCACTCGTCAGCAGTCAAAAAATTGTCCAACAGGATCAGCCAGGGTCCGTCGGTAATAATGCATCCATCGGGGCCTATAGTCGTATTCATGTCAGCATTCGTGGCGGGCATGGATAGAACTTTGGGTTCGTATTCTTGATAGTATTCCTCTGTCACTATCCGTTCAAACAGGAGATGCAAGTCTCCGGGTTTGAGCGCTGGAGGGACGCCCTCGTCCATGGGACACCAATGCTTGTGATCCAATAACTCACAGGTCTCACAGACCGGAGCGCATTCTGTTTCCACGGACCCTGTACATTTTCCCTCCGCCTTTAACTTGAAGCATTCTGGTTTTGTGTTTTTGCATCTGTCTCTGACTTCATCGTACTTTGGATTCATCTCATTTTGAACAAATTTTTCCATGTAGAGCGACATGTTCGTTTCGATTTCTTGTATTTTCTTGGAATCAAGTCCTTCTGTCACTTGAGTGATCCCATACGGAGTTTCGAGTAGACTTTTGTCTCCCAAAAACGGCATGAAGACGATAATTGTAATCTGCAAGGTTTTCAAGTTTGGTTAAGACTCCTGGCAGTTGGAAAGCATACACCATGAGCTGGCATCACATTCACCTGTGTCGGATTGTGGAAAATGGCTTGGATATTGCGCGCGCACTCTGACTAACGTAAGCACTCGGAGATAAAAGAATAGGAAATTGCAATTCTCGAGGTCCATGATGTTGCTCGGAACCCCAAACCCCAAATTTGCATTCGCAGTTGGAGACTGTTACAATGACGGCAACAATTCTGGAATGCAACATGGCCCACAATTATCAAAAGTGCCGGCGGTAGGAGGACAACACCATAATCTGCATAACAATGAGCTACCCAATACTCCCATGCACAACACATCACCTACGCGACTCCTGCATGCCTAAATCAGCCCATTCTTTGCAAAGTTCATGAGTGTCGTTGCACTTTGCAACAGTACGAGTACCATCATCAATGCAAAGTCCATCGAATCCCACGTCGCATGCCTTCCGTTCCGCGTCCGCCGATGACGCAATTATCACAAGCAAAGCGACGAAGAAGAAATGGTTCTTCCGCTCCCTTGTCATGTATGCCGTTATGCTCGGTCCCACGCCAGCTGAACGGGGTTTCCGGATTGGTAGCGGAGCACACCGATCGCAAGTTTGCCGCTCACCAATCGAAGTAGTGTATTCCAAGGTGCTGAGTTCTGGGTTCGCTTCAAGTCTTTACGGATCACAATTTCATGACGAAAACAATTATAGGCCGAACCTCCAAGGTCTCGTTGTCAACGCCTCTGAGACTGACCTCCTCCACTGACTCTGCCGAGGGAATCCTTAGCTCATGAGGATGTTTCCTGTCACAAAGACGCAACTTGCAGTGCCCTTGGCTCTGACCTATTCGACTGAGTGCAACAACGGTCTCGTTGGTGACGGAATCACCTCTTGTGAGGTGCCAAATGCACCAAGGGACGTTTCCACCAATACGGAAAGGAAACGCACTCAGGAAGAAAGGCGTGGAGCCAAGCTGCCCCGTTTGGAAAAGTTCTTGGCACTTGGCACCAGGTACGGCTGGGCACTACGCACTGGCATCTGTTCCACCGGTGTCAGTGCGCAGTTGCCCAACCATCCTTGTATGATCTATGTCTCGTAAACTAACTTGAATACGTTTTCGTTAGCTCCAGTAATGATCCAACGGCGTCTTGATTGCGAACCGCCACAACTGTTGTACGCGACGAGCGACGAGGGTCGAAGATTGCCCATCCGTGACAGAACAAATGTGCGTATGTAGGGTTTGTACCAGCATTTTCTAGGTTGTGAATCACCTACTCTAGAGAGTAAAAAAAATTAAAATAAACATCTAATTTACGTGCTGCCGCTTCTTTCAAACGTGCAAGGTCGACCCGCACGGCTGAACATACCTCCCTCGAGAAAGCACGTCCAGGAGGTTCCGGAATTTCTGCTCTATCCTAGTATTTCTTCTACAGGACTTTTTGTGTATCAGATTGCCACGCGAAACGGACAAAATAGACTGATCGAATTGGTTGGAGGCTGTTGGTATTCGTAGGTACTCAAGTACAATGGACAATTATCATTTTCTGATTTGACGGATTTTATTATAAAAGAAGAAAGTCCGCAGATTTCTTTCTCCTAATTTCTTTCTTCTACTTAAGCAAATTGAAGCTTCTTCAATTTTCTTCTAGTTTCTCCCTTTTTCTCCTTTTTCTAAACAGCTTCTCCTATTTTCTCCCTTTTGCTTCCTTTCGCTTACTACGTTGCAAGTCGTAGAATTTTAGTTTCGTTGATACGAACTCGAACATATAAAACGTGTCGTACATAAAATTCACCTTAGTGCTGCAGGTATACACTGCTTTAAAGCCTATTTTGGACCATGCCACACGTTTCCAAATGAGCGAGTAGAGCTTCTCTTTTCTTCCTTTTTCTCCTTTTTCTTCACGGAATTTTTCTTTCTTCCTTTCTCTTCTTTTTCTTCCAGATTTTTTCCTTTCTTCCTTTTACTTGCTTTTTCTTCCGGGGTTTCTATGAATGTATATAGAACTTGCATATGAATCGATGGACTTGTTTTGCTCATCACGTTTTCAATTTCGGTTGATGTCCAAGGTTATCACGTCATGGCACGCAGAAAAAAAGAAACGGTTTTGAAAAAAGTCCTTAAACATGAAAGAAACACTAGTCCGAAAGCAAATATTCCGGGACCTCCAGGATTCAGGATGCTCTCAGTATGTTACTGTCTTACTGTAGTACTGTATGTCAGTACATTGAACGTGCAGACATCAGTACTGTGACGTGGGCGCTGACGTCAAAAGAGTGAAACCTAATCGGACCCCGAGATGTAGAGCATCTCAAGACCAAAACTCTACTGGTACAAGTACCAGGTACAGTGTCGGACTGCAGTGAGTACAATTGTAACAGTTCATGCAAGGAATGCGCTTCAGTTTTAGTTAAAATTGATTAAAAAACGAATAGTTTGCACTTAATGGGGTGGCCATAAATAACCGCAACAAACAAAGCACTCTCTGCATATCTCCCGAATCCTCTAATCGAAGATTAGTGTTCAAAACTCCGGAATCCAAATGTTTTCGGTATTCTCGGATTTACGCTCTCGGATTTCAGTATGCATACCAGGTACGCATTTTTGTATCAGTACAGTGCCGTTGGAGTTCGCATGACACACATGGTCACATGGTATTTCGACTTCCATCTTCAGGGTTCCCCAGCCGTCGGCCGTGTTTATCAACGACAAAGGTCAAGCAGTATACCAGGTACTGGGTCTACTGGGTGGTCTTGACACAGGTCCACACAGACAACCCGCGCACCTCATTATATGTATTCGAACCAATTCTTTGGAACGAAGGAAAGGGTCAAACAGCAAGAAGCAAGCAGCGTAGGTGCTTGTAAACCCATTGACTACATTCCTACTCTTGCACCAATTCCTTGCTCTGTAATTTGGCGAAGCAGTATTGAGTTCTGGGAGGTTCCGAGTGCGTTCCTTGTCCATCAAATCCAACCCCTAGTTGCTGTCTCGACTCCTGACTAAACAGTGCTGAGCGGACGAAGCATAAGGGCGTTGATTTGCAAGTTATAAAGCCGAATTTAGACCAAACAACAACCAGAAAAGAAGACAAAGGAAAAGATTATGATTCGAGAAGACGAAATGCCGGTACGGCCTCCGCCTTCCACTTGAACTTGCCAGGACATCATTTGGATGGCAAGGATGGAATACCGTACATTACCAAGTTTGCGCAGGAAAAGGCGCGTATGATTCTCCGACTGGCACATTCGATTCAGTTGACGGAAACACTTTACATAAATGAACATACTTCTTCAGATGATGATGAAGAGGTTGATATGGATGATGATGAAGTCAATGGAGGAGGACCCCATGCAATAACGGAGGAACATACTCTGGTGAGTGTAGACGTTGTTGTGTTCGCAGGTCTTTTCAATCGATTTGCACTTTTCTAACACTCTCGCACCAAGAATTCCATCACGCAAAAGTGTACACGGTTGCAGTCACAACTCTCTACCCTAGAGAGCCTCAAACATTGTGGGATCACCCAGCGTGAGCTATGTCTTTTAATTCTGCATATTCTTCGCATAGTTTCGGCCACCGTTACCTTTCAGTATGATGAAAACAATCAAAAGAACAAGGCTGTATTGCATTATGAGAATGTAGGATATATCTGGAATGGCACTGACGAACAATATGAGAATGTGAACCTGCCTGAGCAATTGGAGGATGAGTTGCGTTACAGCTTCGCCTTACCATCACCAGCCAGAGAAGCCTTGCTGTCGGTTCTCGTTTCGGTCATGTCGAAAAAGAGTCTCCTGCGAGGTGTCTCAAACAACGCATTGTATCCCGATCCTGACGACAAGAAGCGATTCATGCTTATTCTTCGTTGGCAACCGTTGTTGCGCATGTTGTTGCGCACCTGTCCTTATCTCGATGAACACAAGTGGGCCAGCCCACCCAAGGATTCCAATTCCCGTCAAAATACGATTCAGAAACGAACTGTGCATGTTATTCGCCATTCTCGCAAATTCTTCGATCAAGGTTTTCGACCCTACGGTCCACCAGGGCGACTCGATGAGACTGCTCGTGATATTTGGGACATGGTCAAAGATGACATCAATACAGTCAACACACGCATGCCTTCTATCGATCCCTGGTCATGATGTACCTATTTCAACCCTCAAAATGTTCTCCAGCGTTTTATCTCGAACTCATGCCGCAATGGTTTGACTTTTGGACCAGTTTAGACCGGTGCCCAGAAATTGATTTTTGTGGCTTGTATTTTTCTGTCGAGCTCGCAAGTACCTATCGCCGAACTCTTACGATTGGGGGCCTATTCGAAGGAGGCTCTTGACTCACAGTCAATACTGGTACGTGCTTGATGATGACTACAGTGCGACTCCACCTAGCACGTTGCTAACTCGACACATGCGTGGTACCACCTTAGGTTGCAAATACCCATCGGCGGAGCCTCCATGGATTCCACCTTTCCCCGTGCTGCGAATCCCCGAAGCCGTAGCTGTCCCGCACGCTTGAAAGCATTCGTGGGAACTGCGTCGTCGTACGAAGAAGGAATTGATTTTGTGGCCAAGGTCGCAAAACTTCTGGTCATGAATCTTGGTGTCGACTCGCCAGGGACAGACAAATCCGGTATTTCTGAGGAACTGCCGATATCTTGCGGATGCTTCACTTTGTGACTCCGTACTTCAACCCGTCAAACATTGGAACGTGGACGTTTACTCTCAGAGCGTTTTACACTACTTCAGTTATGAAGTGTGCCGTCAGGTTGGCATTTCAGCTAGTTTGGAAACGTTGAAGGAGTCGCAGCCCACAGTTGCTGATGTCCTGATGAAAACGAGCTGTATCTGGCGGACATAGCCATTCCTCCGAAGGAATTGGTAGTATTGCTTGACGCCCTCCTCCCCCTTTGTCAACAGGCCTTATACAGTAAGAATGGCCATGTTGGGCGTGCTGGTGAGGCAGCTCTGGTGTATCTTTCCCAGATTGACCCTATTCATGTCACCCCTCCCTTTCTTGATTTTGCCACTCGTGCTCTGGACATTTCCGCCGTTAACCTGGCACACCAAGCGCCTGCAGCCCTATCTGCCCTCACGAGACTGGTCCAACCCTCGTTGCGTCGACAGCCTTCGATTCTGCTCAGCAGACTTCCAGAATTGCTTCGGCTAAGTTTGGCTGGTGTGGATAGCAATGACCAGAACAAGACGATTCGAACGCTTATTCTCTACCGCAACTTGACTTCGTGGATACCTGTTGGATCCATCGGACGTCATTCGGACGTAGTGATGGGAGATAACTCCGATTTGAATGGAATGGTTCATCTGGGACACGATCTTATGGGGTTTAGCTAGAGTTTCCGAGTCGGAAGAATACCTAGCGGCAATGAAAGCGCTGCCAGCCACGTCAATTCTCTCGCAGCCAAGCCTCCTAGCGGATGGCGAAGGAGTCACCGAACTTCTCTACGAGGAAGCCGATTCGGCCATGGCGGATTGGGTTCTTGGATTTCTTGATCGCATATACGATTTGCTCCGAGCTGCTGGCGAGCGCGAAAAATCTGGAAAGAATGCTTCTGGTGTTGCCTCACGTCATTCGTCTTCCGACGTCCAGCAAGCTCGAAACGTCTCGCGAATCATCAAAGAGTGCCTCTCTCAAGTCTTTTGTTCCATGGATGAAATGATTTACAAGCAGGCTGTCAGATCCGTTGCGCAGTTTCTATCAGAGGAGACCCTTACTGCTGCCGCAAAGGATGCCGCTGCTCTTTGTCAGGCTGTCTGCGCTGCTCGATCGGGGAATGCCGGCATTGTGGCGGAAGGGCTCGATGCCCTAGTCCCTGTTCTTACCGAGGATTTAGAGCGCCAATCAAATAAGACGCTAGTTTACCGCATCCGGTGCCTCTCGGGGGCGGTTCGGAATGCCGGTAAAGCTGTGTATGGTTATCGGGATCCGATCACGAAAGCCATCACCGTCGCGCTGTCCAGCAAGGACAAGCAAGTACTCAAGATGGGATGTAAGCTGCTGCGTCATACCCTTGCATCTCAGAGTGATTCATATCCAATCAGCACGTCGTTTGCGCCTCGTCCGATATCCCTATCTGGCGTCGGTCCCGGCCTTGGTAGGAGCGCTGAATTGTCCGGCGATGGTGTCGAGTGGCACATTCCTGATGGCGAACAGGTCCAATTCGTTTTCTCGTTATTGTGGGCTCACGTCATGCAACCGATTGCGGACTTGAAAAGGACGAGTTCCGACGATGAGGCCATGACTGACTCAATCGGCACTGCTTCGTCAAGTCCATTTGATGGTTCGAAACTCAGACGTTGCCTGCGGGTCATCAGGTATGCTCTCCGCGGTGGATCGGCCATGCTTTTGGACCTCCATGATGACACTTCCGAGGACCATATTCACAGCTTGATTCCTCATGAAGAAGCCGTTCAGAAGCTGATCATGTCTGGATCACCCGAAAGCCGTGAAGGCCTTTTCAAGATGCGCAAACAGATCTGTGCCTTCGTCGTGATGATGTCCTCTATCATTGCGTCCGAGACCGTTGACTCGGAGACGGAACTGAATGGAACGCCAGGGCCTGCGGTTCAACAGAACTACCTTGCGCGGCCTAGTACAGACACCAAGATCTGCAAGGAAGTATCAGAGATCGCCATGTTACTTTTGACGAGGCGCGGAGCTCAGTTCCGTTGTCAAGAAGGAAAGACCATTTGGAAAGCGCAAAAGCAATTAGTTTGCGACTTCGCTCTTTCCTCGCAGAAAGACCACATGGCTGCGATTTTGCAGCGAGCCGGCTCTTTTGTCGATTCTCAGTTCGTTGCATTCAAAGATGGCGAAGATGGAGGCAAGGCCACCCCGCGAAGACTTTTAGTGACCCGAGTCCAGCTTTTCTACGAAGCCATTCAACGAAACTCGAGCTTCGAGACTCCCCGTAGACTCCGGCGCCTGCAACAGGACAACGGCACCGCATCGAAAAAGCTCTTTTCATCGAACACTAGCATGGAGGCTGAGTTCAACGAGATAGAGAAGATTTTCGATACTTTGCGAGCCAGGGCGCTCGATGGGTACGAGGGTATGTTGGATGGCCTCTTTGCCCTCTCATGTCACTCGAACACGCAGGTCAGAGCTGCCGGCATTGGAGTCGTTGACTACGCAGTGACGCGTTTTGGCTGGTTGGTCCGATCCAGAGTGCCTCGTCTACTTTCAGCTCTGACGTTGAAAGATGGTGACCAGAAAGGTGTTTACGGCATACCTTCATGTTCGCAGCTTAGCAATCAGCTAGATAATCAAGGGAAACGGCGCCGCATGGCTGAAGTCATGAAGGGCGTCTGTTCTTTGCTTGGGGTTGGGCGGACCGTCAAGGAACTCATGGGCAGCGAGAAGAGTCGTCTCAGTTTCGTACAAACAATGTGCGAAACGGACTCTGTCATTGCCAAATTTCCAACAGAAGAAATGCAGAAGATGGTCCACTACTATCAGAGTGTGTTCAATCCTTTCAGATCGAAGTACTATTCACTGCATCGAACGAACGAAAAAGAAAGAGTCATCCATGGGCAGATCCTCTCATACCTGATCAATGTCTTACGTAACGATGTCCCTCCAAGCAATGGGAGCGACAAGGAAGATGCAGCCGCAGCTCCACATTGGCGACGACGCCTCTTGGTTGCTTGGTTCCTGACGTGCTTCACCGATTATGAGGACTTACGAGCGAATCACAATGGACTTTGTTCGCAGTTGTGGAAGCTCTGCTTTCAACTTCTCGAGCACGAAGTTGGGCAACCTCTCCAGCGAATGGCCCTCGGATTATTCGGGCGTCTTTTATCGCTTGCACTTCATGACCTACCAGATGAATTTTGTGCTTCGTTAAAGACAACCTTAAGCGCGAAGATTTCTGCAAGGTCATGACGAACGCACTAGTGCGACCATCGTGAAGACGCGAGCGTGGGAGGTGGCCACGACGCTCAATGGTCTGCTGGCGTGGAAGACTTGATTCGAGACGCCGGCAGAAATGTTGCTCCAAAGTCTCTTTTCCTTTCACGAGAAGCGGCCAGAGTTCTGGGGTCTTCAAAAGTACACATGCACAACTGGTGGAACTCATGGTTTTGAAAGCAGGAGCTGAAGGAGCTCGCGACACTTCATCATTCCTTCTCGCCGAAGCCAGGGTACTTGCAGCGGCACCGCCCAACGAAGACCAACGCAACCAGCAAGTGACATCCGCTGAGATTTTCGCCGGGGTCTCTCGCGGTTTGTTATCGCTGTTTGAGGACGATGTCACATCGCTTTATAAAACGATCCTCTTGCCTTTCTTGGAGGAGGTGATTCCAAAGATTCCAATATCTATTGCGGGCGCCTTCTTTGACGCGTTCCGTTTTGGAATTCAGTTCTGCGACTCGACACGATTTCTACCACTCACATCTTGGGTGGTCGAGAACGTGGAGTCATCGTTGTGGCAAAGTACCAGCGAAGAGAAGGATGAAAGCATGGTCGGCAGTGGTGAGACTACAGGCCCAGCAACGGTTGGATCCGAGGGTTTCACCCTCCAGTCGAAGTATCTCTACCTTGCAAGTGCACTTCTTGTCGAATTAGATGCCTACATCGGAGGTCGGGCTACGTACCCTTGGTACACCAACAAGCTTACCCGGGGTCAGGCGAATACCAAGCCATGCAGCGCGATGTCGCCTTCGTGGATGGCGGAACAAGAGAAGCTTCTGAATCGGTTGCTGTCATCTGTAGGACATCCATATGAGAATTGCAGAGATCACATTGCTGGTTGCCTCTTTCGCATCTATAATTGTGAGAAACGGCGTCTGCCGCTCGACAGCTCAGCGTCACAAGAATCAAAAGTCGCTAAAATGATTGTTGACAGACTGGCGAAGTCTGGCGATGCATCTGGTGTGTCTTCGAAGGAACGGTACAATGCTCTGATAACAGCACGGAAGTTCATTTCTTATTGCATCTTCCTCGGAGATGTGAAGCGAGACTTCTGTGACATCATTCTGCCATTGCTTCCTATGACGTTTGAAACGTTGCAGACAACGGTAGATAGTCAGGGTGAGGGCCAAGAAGACGTGGATCCTGCAATCCGCGCTCTTGAAGCCGAGGTTTTCAAGGGGTACCGTTATACCGTCGCCGAAATCAGTGTATCATGCGTCCTATCTCATGGGCGTAGCGACGACCTGATTCAAGTTCTCAACGTCGTCAAGGCAGCATCGAACCACCAGTTCTGGCAAGTTCGTCAAGGGGCTGCTCACTTTTTGCGTTGTTTCGAAGGCTGCCACAAGTTTCTCTTCAGTGACGAGCAATCAAGTACTGCTAGAAGTATCATTGCATCCCTTCTGGCCGACGAGCGGCGCGAGGTGTCGTCTGCAGCAATGTCCGCGCTGACTGGAATCCTGGCCGCCACGCCCGATGATACTGTGGCGACACTTGTGGAGAAGTACGTTGCAATCGCTGGTAGGTCGAGAATAAAGAAAACAAAGAAGGGCCTTCCTGAGCAAAAGCTTACCGATGAAGAAGAAAGGTTGAGAGAAGAGAAAGAAAAGAGGCGGTCGCGAAACCAGCAGACCTCCGTTTTCTTCCTTTGTGCTGCCATTCTGGCTGAACCGTATGACACACCTCCTTATGCGCCAGTGGCCATTGCTGCTGTCTCTAAGCATTCATTTGAGAAGAGTGCACCACTGGGAGTGCGTGACATTGTCAAGAAGTGCTGCGGGGAATTCAAAAGAACCCACATGTCGGACAATTGGGAATTACATCGAAATGTCTTCACTCAGGAACAATTGGAATGTCTGGAAGACGTTGTCAGCACTCCACACTACTATGCGTAAGGCTAATGCAAACTAGGAATCGCTTGATGAATGGGTCGTGCTAGGTCGACGATCACCTGCTCATGCTCGATCGGTCTTTCGCTTACCGAGCATGAAACAATTTCAAATTCGGTCAGCCAAACGCATCGTGAACTGTGGCTCTCCGATTCTAATGGCATAAATGTATGGCGCAGGCTTGATACTCTATCTGACATCAGATCTGTCGTTGTACGTACGATACCTTTTGATTTGACTTCAAACATAAAACAATTATGTATGCCCAACGGCACAACAGGGGATGAAGTCGCTAGTCATCCGATTTGTGCCGTTGTACCGTGTAGTACCACAATACAGCAATTGCAGCGCGACCGTCTGCCATTGGTTTATCGGTAATAGGTTATACTGTAGTACGTAGGATAATAGTCTATAACTGTCATTTTCGTTTCCTCACAGCTCCGTGTTTGCCTTTTCGGCTGCCATTTCTTCAGATGTTTTCCATCGTGGTGGTGGAGGTGGTGGGAATTCTCCCGCTGCGATCCGGGACAACGTTCCTGGCATTCCCAGAAGGATTGTTTTTTCAATGTCTCGTGATTGAATGTATTCCACCCCCGGCGGTGCACCCGCATCTTCTGCCAATTTGGAAAGGATCGTGGCGACATCTTCTAAGGATCCTAGAGTTAATGTTGTTGTAATAATGATAATCAAATGTGAGGAGGGCAATTCAGGTGGGTAAAATCCATACTGAGGTGTGAGTGACAGCGAGACAATGTATTATTTTGCTTGGATGTCAGTCGTCATCATATATCTGTACCACACACGTACCATATTTGTCTGTATTGAGCTTGACTTTGACAATAACATGATCCTCCAACAATTGTCGCAAGGAGTTTCCGTGTGATTTGCTAAATCCCTTGCTCCCAATCCGCAACAGCGGTTTCTTGGCATGGCGCCATGCCTTCTCGATATTCGCCAGAGGTGGTGCATCAGCATCCGCAACTGGTGCGACGGGAGCTGGAACTAAATTTTCATCATGGTCCGATGCATCCTTCTCCAAATACAAGACATGAATATTTCGTTCGTTGATTGTTGATGTTGTTGCAATTGTTCGACTCAACGACTCTATTCTGGAAACAGAAAAGGCTTCGGCTGGATTCCAAATGATGAATTGAATAAGAATAAGTGTAATACGCATGGCCATGCTGTTGTCGACGCCCGAAGGGAGGACAAGGACAACGTGCTTGATGCTGATTGCCTTGAGGTGGTTAAGTTGTTCTCTGTATGCGCCTGCAGATTTTGGATGGTGACACTAACTTTTTGAATTTTGATGGATGGCGGATGGCGGGCAGGCATCTTATGAGGTTTTTTACGACACACTCTACTGGTAGTAGACAAGCAATAGCAGTATGCATACTTGCAGCCTCTGGTACAGTACCAGTACATACCAGGTAGTGCAAGTAACCGCAATATGCATTATAATCCCAGAGGCCAGAGGTACCACAGCATTGAAGTACTCGGAGTATTGCATTACTCCAGTATTGTAAAACTCTAGTATTCCAGTATTCCTGAGCGTTCGTACTCCGTTGGACATCAAAACCATCTTGCAACTCAGTCTCACTTGTGTTGTTCACACTTCGCACCGCTACGATCATCATCTTGTCCTATACCTTACCGCCGACCAGCAACCACATCACTCACACTTCATTCTACCCTCTACTTGTACCCGGTAGTGCCTTGCAGTCATTCTAGCTAGACTCCAGACTGGCTCCAATTCGGTTGAAAATGTTCAACTCCAATACCACCTCCAACAACAACGGTGATGCCTTGCAAACCGGAAGAAATGACGTTTACGTTGGAAATCTTGCCTTCAATACGACAGAAGAACAATTGAGTGAAGTATTCTCGGAAGTGGGACGCGTGGTGCGTGTTCGAATGGCCACGGATCCAGAAACCATGAATCCACGAGGCTTTGCATTTGTGGAGTATCAAGATCCACTAGCGGCATTGAGTGCTATTCGCAACATGAACGATTTTGAATTGAATGGAAGGAAGATTCGAGTCAATTTCAGCAATCCAAGTCATCTTGAACCGTTGGCAGGAAAGCTAGGTATGGACGTGCCCAGCAGCCAAACGCTACAGAAACAAGATATTGGCGCTGGAACGCTTGCGGTGGCTGAAGCTCTGAAAGGCATGTCCAAGGGAGAGCTCTATGATGTTATTGCTGGACTCAAGGTGATATCTGATCGAGATCCAGATGAAGCACGGAGGATTCTCAGTGGACATCCACAACTACAAGAAGCCATACTCTTTGCCATGTCCAAACTTGACATGGTCAAGACTCCCGTGGCAGTAGCCAGTGCAGCCGTTGTTGCTCCCGTCATGCCCGCGCCAGCACCAGCGGCGCAAATAGGAGGAGGAACAGCAACAGCACATGCCTCGGATCCACGATTCGCAGCTGCACATCATCAACAATCACAGCAACAGCAGCGCGTCGATCCTCGAGTTCGCGTCGATCCACGATCACGAGATCCACGACAACGCGCTGCACCACCCACTTCGACGGTGTCCAATTTGGATCCTGCATTGATACAACAAGTCATGTCCTTGACACCGCAACAAATTGCACAATTGCCTCCAGACAAGTATGCTAGCATCATGGCACTTCGGAATCAAATCTTGGCGGGAGCAGCGAGGTAAAGCACGATTGTCGTATTTTTTTTAACAACATCTAGCAATGGAATTAGCCAGGTTACTGACTATTGTAGACTGTTGTGATCAAACAGTGATTTCATGTCTTCGCAACAACATATTCTCACTCCACCTTTTGCACCGGTTTGTACTCGTATCGTTCCCACTCAAACAAGCACCACCGTTTCAAGTATAAAGGAATCGAACCATATCCAATCATGGGAATCAATGGCGACGTCCCCTGTCGATACTCAGTATATTCCTTCGCATACTCGGATTCATAATATCGTTTCAAATTCTGGCCTTCCGCATTCCAAATGCCCGTCCCACTCATGGACAATAAGATAACCATGGTAAAGAGTGGTGATGCTAGTCCGACGTACCAATGGCACAGTCCTGCCGCACACCACCATTGTAAGATTTCACCAGCATAATTGGGATGTCGTGAATACTTCCACCATCCCACGACAAAAGCCACCCACTCGGCCATGCTGGATCCACTTTGTTTTTTGAACATCAGACGAAATCTCCATTATAATGCCGACGGCGAATCCACTCAGTAGCATCCAATCCATGGTGGATAGACTACTGTAACTGCTTCTGGTGGTCAGTTTTGTATCTTGCTGAATGAGTAGCAATGGTAATGAAATGATGTACACCCAACAACCTTGGACCATCCAATACACAAAGAATAACATGGGGTTTTGAATCACTTTTTCGAAACGAGCATCACCTTTCCGAGAATGAGCTCTCCAGGCCAAAAATACCAACAACCACCCTCGACTAATGACAAAGAGAATTGTCATGTAAATCAGCCGTTGTGATCCGTGATCCTTGCCGCCATTGTCGTCGTCGTCGGTATCATTGTTATATCCCACAAGGGCCAAGAGCAAAAAGTTGATTCCACCCAGAACATCGTAAAATGTTTCAGTTTGAAGCGTGTAGGCCGCCACAAATCCTGTCAATTGCAAGGCCAAGGTGTAAATGGCAGCGACTGTCACTATAGAAAAGGTAGAATCGCTCATGACTGAAGAGCAGCAACCAGTTTAGTGTGAGAAGATCGCCTCTGAGTAATGATTGTTGATGTTAAATTCTCGAATCGACAAGTGTCATTTTTTCTAAGTTTACTGCTTATTACGTCAGTAGTACGTAGTACCAGTATTTCAGTTGTCAGAAGACAGGCGTATGAGTCAGTCTTCCATCGACTATGCATGCTACCGGTACGAGTAGTGTACCCAGAATACCAGGTGCTACTTCTACCCTACTACGATACTCGGAGTCCAGACTACATTACGATTCAGTGTGTACCTGGTACCTGGTACTATGTAATTTTGTGTGCACATCGTACGCATACCCAGTAATCGTGCATGGGGGTGCATTTGATCATTTGATCACACGTCCAACAAGACATATGCCGTTCTGTGTGTTATTCTGTGTCCTTCATTTCTGTTCCTCTGCTCGGATCCTTGATCATATGTGTGGAAAAATGCATAGGAACAAAAAGATCCAGACTCCCACCATCTAATGCTTCCCATTGCGTTCCGCAAAGTACTTCTCATTCTTACCACAATAACATTCGCAAACTCCTTTACTTCCCCTCCAACCCCGACGACAATTTTCATCATCCTCAACGAATATCATCATGGCATCATCAACATCGTCGTCATCGACGTCAGCTCTCAAACCACCACCGGCCACTGCGGATCTATCCGTCGATGAGATCTATGCTCTTGTGGATGCCAAAGGCAAACATACCACCTGTGCCCACCACAACAGTGGCTGCGTTGTTTCTATTGGGAGTACCAACATTCTTGGCAGTGTTGCCTATTTCGATTTTCTATCAAGTTAGCAAATCGATTGTTGGGAAACTAACAACAACAACAAAAGATCTTCATTTGACACCGATTGATTCTGGAATTGAAGTAGCATCAAATGATATCATTCCTTTTCATGATCGAAAATATGATTTGGTCATCATGGGAGCTACTGGCTTTACGGGATCTCTCTGTGTCCGACATTTGGCCAAGACGTATGGCGTCAATTCTAAGAATGGCATCAAGTGGGCCATCGCAGGACGATCGCAATCCAAACTGAATGAAATCAAACAACGATGGGCTAAGGAGCTTGGAAATGACGATATCTTGACGGTTGATACAATTGTGGTGGATACGAGGTGAGTATACTTATGTTGTGTGCGTCTCGAGAAGCATTTTGTGCAATTGTCGTTTTTGTTGATGTTGTTAAGTGTTTGCGTGCTTTGCAAGCGCTGACTTCAATCTTTTCTTTCACATCCACATTATGACATATATTACAATTATATATACATAGTGATCCATCCACTCTCCCCGGATTGGTAAAAAACACACGTGCCGTCTCATCCGCGGCGGGGCCCTTTGAAAAGTATGGTTCGCCGGTTGTCGAGTATTGTGCCAAGTACGGTACCAACTATGCTGACATTACCGGCGAATTCAATTGGTCCAAACACATGACATTGGCATGGGAAGAGACGGCACAGCGGACTGGTGCCAAGATTGTGTCACTCTGTGGCAGTGACTCGATCCCATGGGATTTGTCCACCATGGTCATTGAAGATTCGCTTCCAGAGGGAGAAACGTTGACCAAGGTCACGTATATTGATGAACTGATCAGTCAGGCATCTGGTGGTACGATTGCTACAGTGTTACTGAGTGTGCTCGGTCATTCCCGAGGAGAGCCGGAAGGAGAGTTTGATCAGTTCTTGCGTCTCCCCGACGGATCCAAGAGTCCATTGAAGTTTACGTTTACTCCTCCCATCTTCCCCAAGAAATTCACCGAACCTGCGTATGTGGCTGGAATGTACGGTGCCTTTTTCGTCATGGCCGTCTGCAATGCGGAGGTGGTAAAGAAGGGTGTGGCACAGCGACAACGTGCCCCGGAGTTGAAGTATTACGAGTATGGTCTTCATCCTGACTGGAAAAGTGCCATGGCAGCCTCATTTGGATTGCCATTCGCGATCGTCATGTTGATGAATCCAATTACCAAGTTTATTCTCAACAAGTTTATTCCTAGTCCGGGAGATGGACCAACTATGGAAGATATGGAGAATAATTACTTTGGTTGTACTATTGGATATGGTGAGGGTTCGCAGGGAACCAAGGTGGAGACGGTCATGTACTTTCCTCAAGACCAAGGGTATCTACATACGGCTCGAATGTTGGTGGAGAGTGGACTCTGTCTGGCAGCGGAAAAACATGAAGAGAGAAAGGGTGGGTTCTTCGCTTCGTCAACTGGCATGGGAAACGCATTGTTGCAACGATTGCGTGAGACTGGAACCTACTTTGGCGTCAAGACGACCAAGTCGACTTCCTCCTAAGAATGATTGATTGGAGGAATTGGATGTACACTGTACCTGGTACGATGAACGCGAACTTAGATACCTTTATACCTTTTTGAAGCAAAGAGTTCATAGTAACTACTATAGGCGCTCTACTAGAGTACTATGAAATGATTCCGCGCGCAGATGGCAGCATCGTCGTCAGCACAGCGACGAACGAACTCCAAGCGATGCTGGGTCGCGGTTTCGCTCGGATGCAATCTGTTTCTTGTGCCATCTTTTGGTTGGCTATTCAGTTTTGGTTGTTTCTCATTTAGGATACCGGTACTCAGTAGTACTACAAGTTATTCGTGCCTGTAGTAGTACAGGCATTTGTTGGCGGAAAAAGGCTGGAGTCTTGTTAGTTCTGAGTGCGTGTTCGTGTGTACGTCACTCATACTGCGTTCATGCGGATTCTACTTACTCGATTTGCTTCGTTTTTCTCCAGTACCGATTATGGCAGGTTCCCGTCTGCGGAACGGAAGTTCCGGAGGAATGGTTTCGACGTACTTGTGGGATATTTTTTTAGCAAGGCGAAAAATGAAAGTGCAGCATTGGGGTCAAGTATAATTCTACAGGATTCACTAACACTGGAAGTTAAGACACAAACGCTACGCGCAATTTCATTTGACGACACTTTAAACGTCGCATCCGTGTGCGTAATCGGTTAGTTCCTTGACTTCAAGCCGCAGTTTCATTCCCACACGGATTTGTCTTGTCGGCACGTGTGTGAAGCAGTGCAGAGTGGTGAGGAGCCGTCTCGAAGGTATCGGATCACAGCACACACAAAAGTACCCCCAACAGGACCCAAGTGTCACTGCACACAGCATCTGCGGGTGAAGGGGGGCCTTCGCAATCAAGCGAACCTTCGCTCGTGTGCAATTTCAAACGATGCACTTTTCTTATTCTCCTCCTCCTCTTGACGCCTCAGTGTCTGGATATCATCACGGTGGTCACAATAACAACAAGAGTTATCATCGCAATCGCCAGAATCTATATCAACGTATACCCCTAAGAGCTTGCCGCTTTGATACCTGCACTGACGATTATCAAGAAGAAGGAAAGGAAGAAGAACAAGAAGACGACTGCATCATGATCATTCAGGAACTCGATTCGGACAATTCAATGACCGATTCATTTTTGGGACCTTCCCAGAGAATTTACCGCCATGTTCCTTCCCTCTCGTCATCGGACTGTTTTGGATCCACCGCACCTCATCCTTCTCAAAACGACATGAACGGCATGATCAACAACGGCAATACTCGAATCGAACAAGCTCTTTCCCAAGAACAACTGCCACAAGCGTCTTACATTCCACAATCATGCGACGATGCACCACAGCAACAACATTTTTCAATTCGAACCTCCATCAAGAGAGATTCCTGGGCTGTCGATCCATCTCCATGGGTCGTTCCCATTGCGCCATGCGAATCGGCGAAACGGATGCGTCTTGCTACTGGCTACAGCTACAACAGCAGCGGATGAGAGGCAACCCAATTTTTGAAAGCAACAACGAACAACCACGCCACTCTGTTGTTGTACATGGTTTTGTTGTTTGCCATCCCATTTTTGTACATTGGTTCCATTTTGACTATATACTCGGAGTATGTAATTTTGGCAGGTCCCTGCCCCAAACAAACAACAAGCACAGTTAGCTAATCCTCCATCCAATCTTGGATGTAATGGATATTTTAGAGCAATTTTGAAAGTAACGTAATACATGACGATTCTTTCGCGACTGTTCTTGTACAAATACGACTGCACAACCCCTTCGACGAGTCCTAGTATAGTGAGTGTATCTCTCACAATACCTCATGACATAATTATCGAAAAAACTTGTATTCGACTCAGTCCACGCATTGTGTCTGGCAGGATCGGTCGTATGATCGTCACCCGCAATCCGCAATGGTTCATTAGATACCATCAACAACACAACCCTACGACATTGATAATTATAATGATGATCATGATCAGTTGTTTGGATTTCTGCAGACACACACAAATTGACACTCTGCAAACGCAAAAATATCAAAATCAGATCCCTTACAGGATCATCATTTTGTTGCAGTACACTCAGTACATGGCAGTTTCGGTCGTAGTAACAAACCAATCGCGTATGGATTCGCCATGCCACTCATCGATATTGGGCGGGACGATTCCAGGTATGCACTAAGCTGCACACACACACACACCCTTTGGCATGGAATGAAACAAGAACGAGCTGCGTGCAACACTGTGATTGATCGCGCGCAAGTGTCAGAAAATATCCATTTACGCTCGAAGAATGTCATCAAGGCAAATGGGAGAAAAAAGTATCATTAAAAACCATGGGAACGGATTGAGGTCAACACGGATTCATGGTAAATCCTGGAGAAACCACTCGAAAATCGCAACATTTTATTGACAGATTTGAGATGCCAAACAATTGAAGAGGGGTTGGGGACGGTGAAGGAAGATCGTTCATAGAAGGAGTGCTGAAGAAAGTTATTCTGGGAAGCCGTTACTGCCACTTGCACCACATATTGTCACATCATCGCAATTTTGTGGTTTGTGGCGCCCAGCAGAATAATCACTTCTGCTCACCATTCCCTCCATCGGATTTAAGGTCATTGGTCATTGGGAAGGCTCGGTAAATGACGGTTTGGGAGTGGAGTGATGGGCGGATGTTCAGCCGAAGGGCATGTTTTCGAACTTTAGCTGGCCACGGCAGCTGCTGGTAACGTATGAATAGCAGAGAAGGACAGGGGAAGACGTGTTCGGTGAACAAGAACCTTATGGAGATGCGCTGTGGGAATAGAAGTACCGGTAGAACGATCCAGCAGAAAAACTGTTCTTGGAGCGACGTTTCAGCACTTTTAAGGAATGCATCCGGACTGTCGCAGCAATTGGTTCACGACCAGACTGGCACTGAATCGAACATCAACATCGATAGTGAAATTGATGCGACATTCATACAGCCTTGGCAGTTTTTTTTCTTATGGGCGCAGCTGGAGGCTTTGGAAAAACCAAGGATCATCATGTCCTTTTGAGCTCGGAGCATCGCAGGCATCAGAAGTGAGTGTGGTCAGTGGTAATCGAGGATCCGCCACGTTTCCTCATGATCAGCATGATCATGGGCTTTTATCGTTAGGATCATTGGTCATTGGCTCAACGCTGGCATAACATGCACACTCGAACATTGGCCGGACTTGACTTGTGAGCGAACGCGAAAGGTCAAATGGCGCTGACGATCAAATGAGTTATTGAAGATCGTAACTTGTAGGCCTTATGCTTAAGACCTACTATCTTTGTTTGTACAACTATGACGCGATTATCACGTTATACTCAAACCCTGATTTAGGGCCTTCAGTAGGGTTGCAGCAGAACGACGCCAGAACCATGACACGGCTCTCGATTCCGGAAGTTTAACTCTGATCGGGTTTCGCGATGGTACTGAGAAAGCAAAATGTCATGCCTTGACAAAGCTGCCAAGTCTTTTCGCCAACAAGACCCCGAAGCAAGATGTTGAGAACTTCCGTCATGTTGGCATACAGCGGATCGCCCTCTCGGTGTTTGCGCGTGCATGTTCGCACTAGAGCCTTCACTTTGCGACGCATCATCACGTCGGTCTTGTCGAGATGGTTGGTTAACATTAGTAGAAGAATACAAAAATGTTTTCGTCGCACCAGCTCGTCCTTTGTGATGATGACTATGGACGACGTAGCTGGAGGGCAACACGACGATCGTTCTTCATCCAGCTCCGAAGTCTTGATCTTCAGCAAGTCCTCGGCTGAGAATTGTTGCATATTGATGATTATGCTGTTGCAAGATGAACCAAGATGAAATTATGTCTCTTCCTGCACATATATCGTGATTTTTTGGTTCTCGACGGAAGGGCTATGCTGGTGGTACGAATGTCGTAAAATGTTAGATGTGGTCGTGGATTGACGATATCTCATTATATGACAATTGCGTTACCTCTTTTGTGTCGAAACGTCTTCGGCAAAATCGAGAACGCATCGGTTCTCGTTCTGGGTCGAACTTAAACATATATGTCATCTGTTATGACCGAAACGAATCACGTGGCCGTATGCCCACACCCGAAGTTGACTAAGTAAAACAGGGACGAGTCTACATATGTCCTATGTTGAGAAATGTGCCATTCCATCACGGTGGTAGATATGATTTCCTACTAGTGCCTGGTATACAATTGTACTGTCTCATGTCTCATGTCAAATATGAAACACACAGTATATAGTATATCAGTATATCGGATTTCTATGTGAAAAGTCGGAGAACGATTCTCTACTTCGGGAAAATGTGTTCCACGATAACCCCTAACAGTACATGTTCGAGTACTGGAGTACTTGTACTTGGGAAAGGAGTTCTACCGGTAGACTACTCGAGTATGCTACATGTACAGTAGCTAACATGTGCATGTACAGACCTACAAGTACCGGTTGACCAATATCTAATGCAGTATGGTACCGTACCACGGCTACAGTCCTGAGTGACTCGACCAGAAGCACTTCAGTGCCGAGTTGTATGTATATATGTTGAATGCCGTATGAGGTATGAGACATGCCATGCTATGACATACAGTACAGGTAACAGGACCATAGTTGTACTTGTGACTTGTGTATGCTGTGGAATGGCCCGAGGGCATATTTCCCGTCACAAGCATAGTAAAATGTGTGGTATGAAGTATCAAGTACCAGGTACCAAGCATGTTCGCAGCTAGAGGGAGTAGCAGCAACAGTTGTTACATTGGTCCTCTCGGACGACGTGACAAACGGGCGATGACTCGCTTTGTGTCTTCGCTGCGTTTTGGACCAAGTTTAGATTTATATTTACCCTAAAGTAGGTGCCGATTCCTTGAGATGACAATCTGCTTTCACCGAGGTTCCGCTACAATTGTTATCTGCCGTAGGCCGGGTGGACCTTTCACAAAACTGAATCCGCGCATACTCAAGTTGTCATGCACTAGACTACTATTCGAGTATAATAATTTGATTTTGGTATTAGTGGTTAGACGTCGCCTTCGTTTATGTCGAAGACCAACAAGTTCAGTTTTTTTAGCCAAGCTCACAAATTTTAGTTCTAGTCGTACTACAGTATCCCGTTTTCAACCTCTTCAGTATTGATGTCCAAGAACATTGCTATGGTGTCAATTAGGAGTTCCCAACCAACTCACTCCATCCGTTCGTCACATTACACGTGTTCTACTGGCAGTGTTCAACGCCTCAATGGTTAGCCGAAGACGTGAAAAGCAAGTCCGATAATGGCTAATCTGCAAATGCGAAGAGGCGAGCAAATTGGAAGTAGCTACCAGAAGTTCTGTCCCCCCCCCCTGAAGAAGGCGTCACCTGGAAACGCAAGTCTTGCAACGAATTGTCATATGATGGCTACCCTGACCCCAATATGACGCTGCCAAGGAATTGAAGCAATCAACAATCAACCTTCCAGGTCTCCAGTTCGACATCGGAATCTCGAGAGAAATAAGCGCGTGGCGGTCCCTCGTACGAGAATTATTGGTGGTTTCCATTTTGATGGACATCGTAGCTACACTTGTGAACGTGAAGCTTTATTCTTCAGAACCCCATTTCGATGGCTTCGGAAATGGTGTTCAAGATGTACTCCACAGCACTTGGATACTCCTTACCGATTGGCGTGCTTGAAAATGGCATGTCCACGTATTCAATAACCCTGCATTTATTCATGAAGATCGAATTGCGGCGACGTACGCTGCCGCTCCATTTCCTGCCGTGTACCCTGTTGACCAACAATTCATAAAGTTGAACCCGCCAGTGACGCCGTCGACATCAATTATCTCTCCGCAGAAAAATAGGCCTGGGCACTTCTTGCTTTCCATTGTTGTCATGTCAATTTCCTTCAGTGAAACACCTCCAGCAGTCACAAATTCTTCCTTGAAGACCGACTTCCCGGTAACATCCATTTTGCAATCAGATACCATCCTTGCCAAGACGCCAACCTTCTTTTTGGGGGCTTCATTCCAAATTGTTTCCTTGTCAAATCCACTTTCCGCAACCAATGAAGCCCAGAGACGTCTAGGAATGGCCGATGATTGTTCGGCAAGCATCAGTGGGCATGATGTCGAGACCGCTCGCTTTGGCGACATGGTCTTGCATTGCCACAACTTTTCGGCGATGTCATCGGCAGAGCCCAGTTCAGGCGCCCAGTGAATGGAAACATCACCACGATAATTGACTTTATGAAACTCGCGAGCAGCGAAAGCGGATAAGCGCAGTGTTGCGGGTCCCGAAATGCCGTTGTGAGTAATCAACAGAGGTCCCTCTTGCGACAATAACTGTTTCTTCTTCTTATTCTCCACCTCCACCTTCAAGGTTACTCTCGCAAGTGGAACTGAGACTCCGGACAAGCCATGGAGCATGCCACCCTCTTGAACTTGGGTTTTGGTATTGAGTGTGAATAGGGAGGGAACTGGATCTACAATGCTGTGACCCAGACTTCGTGCAAAGTCATGTCCTGCAGCGGCAGACCCAGTTGCCAAAATCACAGCATCGAAGAATTCGCTTGAATCCTTAAAGTCCACCGAGAACTTGCCAGTCTTCTCATCCTTGCAAATACTGAATACCTTCCGTTGACGTTGAATGTCGACGCCCGCATCATCGGCAGCCTCCAATAATGTATCGATAATCGTCTGTGAGCTATCACTCGTTGGAAACATGCGACCGTCCTCCTCTGTCTTGAGTTTGACACCTCTCTTTGTGAACCATTCCCTGGCTTGTTGTGGCGTAAAGTGCTTATGGTACATTCCTCGCAATTCCTTACTCCCTCGCGGATAGCTTGCTAAAATGTCACCCACAGGCTTGGTTGTGTCATGTAAAACATTACATCTACCACCTCCACTAATCTTCACCTTGCCCAATGTCTTGGGGCCGGCCTCCAAAACAACCACTTCGGTATCTCTATTGAAAGATGATGATAATGTTGCTGTAGCAGCATCAGCAGCTTGAATGGATCCAAAGATCCCACTGGCTCCACCACCGACCACTGCAATACGCCTCATGGCGGCGGAACCGGCATGAGCCGTAGGATGACTCATGGCTGCGGCGGATGTAACTGATGTAGAAACATGCAATAGACTAAGCCAGCACCATCGACGATGACGGTGGTGGTGTTGCTCTCGTTGTTGATGAGCGAGCCGCCGTAGGACCACCATCCTTGGCCTAATAATCACTTCAGATGGGACTACTTATCATATTGGAGTTTGATGGAAAAGCAAGACGGCCGGGATGGATGGTGGATGGGAGATGAAGGAGTGGATGAGAGATAAATATAGTAAAATGAATGAATATAATTTATACGAGACACAGTACCATATTGCATATGGTACAGCAATTGGTCTGTACTGCAGTACTCCCTGTAGTACTAGAGTAGACAGTAGACACCATATCATACCTTCGACAGATGGAGACTGACTACCAGGGGGGTACCAGTACTGAGTACGGTCGTTCATGCCCCTGCAATCAACTCATCCAAGACATTTGTGTAAACTACTGTACTATGCTACAATTGAGTAGTCTACTGGCGTACTACGTACTCCATGCACAAGAATTTACTTGTAGACGACTACCATAGTACTAGTACTGTACGCTTGAGAACAATGTATGATGCTTGTACTGTACTCCGAGCTCCGTGTATGCATAGCTTGTGTAGGGTGGTATTAATCCCTGTACGCCAACCGAATTGCATATGACAGATATGACATATCAACGCATACAGACTACAAGTCAAGGTACAGCAGCTGACAGCTGTTATTGTGCCGTTATTGACGTTGAAATTTCGTCCCCGCCAGCTGAGTCCCATCCGGCTTTGGATACGAAGATTCTCACGCCAACTGTATACGGCGAATCGCCAGTACGAAAACTACAGTTGTCCCGGACTGCTTTCCGCCCTCATAACCTTCTTTTCTACAACAACAATTTGTCCACATTAACCCAGTGCAATTCAACTGCAATTTCCCTTCATGTGCCAACTAATTTCCAACATGTGTCCCTCATCATGTTGGCTAAGTCTGGCCATGTTGCAACAGTTGTTGCGACCGTCAATTCGCTCGTGAAAGCGGAGTTGGTCCTGACATTTCAATGCCCTTATCAGTGGGATGAAGGCTTTGAATGTTCACTCCCACAACCCTCTAACTTCGCGAAAGTAGATCGGCAAGATTCAATCGGACCTGGATTGAATTGGTTCCTTCAAAGTGAAACCTAGAAATAAGCTCATAAGTTAAACAACACTAGAATTAATAACTCTACGTTTGACCGAACCCGGATTTCTACGAACTAGTACGCAGCCTTGATCACGCCGTGTACTTCGACTGGTTATTTTCGCCCAATAATAAGACTTACCCTCTAACGCACTTTCCTCTCCGGCAAGCTCGTTTCAAGTTCCTTTCAAGGTTACGCTCCGCGTCAAGGCAGGTCTCCTCCGGTGATCCTGCGACAGCCCCACGTCTTCCCAAGACTAGGCTGATTCATTGCTCTCTGCCAACTCGAGTACGCAGTCAGCAATCTGTTGAGTGGTTGAAGATCTGCTTTCCAAGCCAAGACTCCAATCATCATGTCGGTTCCACCATCTGAAGGCTCTACGTCCCCGACGAATCTTCCAGACGAACCTGTTGTTGGAATCCTCGGGACTGCTGTCGAAGGCCGCGGCAATCCAGAAGGATTCGAGATCTCCGATCCTGTCGACGTTCGCCTCACCGAGGCAATCGCTCAAGCCAGGACTCTTGCTACTGATGAAGAGTCTGTCTTGGAGTTCCCAACTCAATGACTGCCCCAGTGGAGCTCCCAGCTCCTTCAAGCTCAAGCCTCTTGTTCCCCTCATTGGGGAATCACTTTGGTGACCAAGGATGAATGGTCTGCTTGGACAGGTGGAAAGCCCAACCACACCTGGACAGGTTTGGATGGCTCCATTGCTCTCCTAGAGCACACCTCTCCCAACCAGCTCCGCCCTGTCTATGTTTCTGCAGCCCAGAAGGGCTACAACTTCAGGAGAACTGGGCACAAGATCTCCTTCAAGCCAAGTGATGATTTGATCAGCTTCCAGAATGTTGTCTGGGATCATCTCAAGGACACTGGCATGGACTCCATTGCTTACCTCAGGGACCCAACTGACGACGCCAAGATGACTAACGTTATCAAGGCTCACGCCAGGTACACGGTCCAGTCGGCAAAGTTGTTGGCGGAAGCTCAAGTTCAACGCTACGACAAGTATGACAGGACCAACGACATGGCAGCCAGGACCTATTTGCTTGCTTCACTCTCACTGAGCTCAGCAACAAGGTGACTGAGAAGTTGGATGATTCTGACTCCTTCCCAGTTGTTTGGCTCCAGTTCCTCAAGTCCATCCAGTCCACCTCCATTGAGAGGTTTGAAGATCTCAAGGCCATCATCAAGGCCAGGCTCCCAAGTCAGTACTCTGGAGAGAACCTTGAACAATTGGCAGCTCACTTTCGCAAGGATGCAAATGAGTTGACAACTGCTGGCCAGTATGACCACAACCTCACTCTGGCCATGCTCAAGATCTTTCTTTTGGCTGGTGGTTCTGGCAATGAGGACTTCCGCTTCCCCCTGAGATCTGTCAAGCAGAACTTGGAGCAAGCTCTGTTGGACATTGGATTCAAGGACAAGGAAGCTGCCAACCTTCACATGCAAGTCAACAAGCTGACCTACAAGGACATCTGCGCTCACGCAGAGGATGCCTACAGGACGCTCTTTGACAGGAAGGAGTGGCCACCTGCACGTCACACTCGCGACTCCAAGGCTCCACCAGCTGCATTCGGAAACATGGCAACTCCAATCACCAGAGCTGAGGTACTCAACCTCATCCAGTCCAAGGCCTCCAACAATGGTGCTGGACTTGCCAAGAAAGGAGTCTGTCACAAGTGCAACAAGCCTGGACACTGGTCGCGCGAATGCCCAGAGAACAACAAGGGCAAGGGCAGGAATGGGAATGGCAATGAAAGACCAAAGGATGTCAAGTCCTGGAAGTCTACTCCTCCTCCATCTGGAGCACCTCAAGTCAAGCAAGCCAACGGAAAGGCTTTCAACTGGTGCGCAAGCTGCAAGCGTTGGACCACTACCCGCAACGGCAACGCACACTGGCGTCAAGAAGAGCTCTGAGGGCCCTCAAGGTGTTGGTTCTGCAATCAACAATGTCTCCCTTGCCTTCGATCCATCGGTGTGGACCACGGAAATTGAGGTCGTCCCAAGTGTGACTGACGCGCTCTTTATCCTGCGCACCATGGTGACCCGGATCCTCCCGTACTCGTTCTACTGCTCACCTACGTGATGGCAATATTTTCAGTCCCGTTTGCAAAAACTATGTGGACCTCCACGCTGGAAATTATTCAACTCGCCATGGCGCATTTTAACGCCGTCGATTGGAGCCAAGTCATGGCAATCCTTCGAGCGCATGTCATGGTCGTTCGCCCGCACGTCTCGCAATTTTGGAGGCTCACCAGGAGGCGCTCATTGCTCCATTGCTTTGGGCCTTACTGGCCATGGTCGTACTGTTCTGGCTTCCTAAGCCCAGCTCAACATCGCCTGAGCCTGATCCTAAGGAGCTACCTTCTCGCCGCCATCGTCGTGCTCTCAAGCAACACAATCGCAAGGTCACACGACGCGCGAATGTTCCCAAGCCGGAAGTATTCGCTCCCATGGACTGCATCGCAGGTACCCCATTAACTTGCGATCCATGGGACGCTACATTCGGAGGAATGCACCAACGTTGGTTGAACAACAGCAGCAAGTGCAGTTGAACGACCTTCACTCCAAGGTTGCAACTCTCCTTCAGCGTGTCGACTCGCTCAAGCGCTCCATTCCGCGATCAACTCACTGGACCTGCCGCCACTGCAACGATACAATCGTCCATGGGCCAACTGAACCTTGCCCCAAGCTCCGTAACACATCCCGCTCGCCATCGGATTTGTCGACGCAAGAGGAAGGGCCAGGATCAACCACTGCGATGTCAACGACGCCTACCTCGACGCTCCGCTTCGCCAGCAGCGACGCCGCGCTCGCAGGCTTCCCAAGTCCAACGGCGTCTATCGCCCCGTCTCTCCCATTGGCTTCCAAGGCCTAGGGAACCATCAGTGGACCTCCAAGCAACTTCAAGCTGCTCGCAAGATGGCAATGCAAGTGAACATGGCTAAGTTTCCAAACGGCAACTACTCCACAATCCTTCGCATGGCTCTCCAGTCAACCGACCGCTTCCGCGAATCCCTTCCCAAGGCTTCAACGTTTCCTGTCATTTGGGACTCTGGTGCAAGCATCTCGATCACTCCTGACCGCAAGGACTTTGTTGGACCCATCAACACCCCTGGCCCTATCACTCAACTGCAGGGCATTGCAAAGGGACTCAGGATTGAAGGCCAAGGTCATGTTCTGTGGGCAATGCAAGATACTCTGGGCAACCTAAGGATGCTCAAGGTCCCAGCATACTTGGTGTCTTGCATCAAGGTCAGGCTCCTATCCACCACAAGCTTGCTCCAAGCTTACCCTGGAGAGACCATCACCATTGAAGCTCATCAACTGACCTTGAGTGGCACCTCTGATGAAGCCAGAGGGCAACTCATTGCAAGAGTCAACCCTGACAACAACTTGCCTACCTCTGATGCACACCGCAGCTCAGATACTCCCAAGGCAGTTGCAGCTCTCAACATTACTCTCAACACTGTTCATGAGAGCAACCTCAACTTGACTGAAGCTGAGAAGGAGTTATTAAGGTGGCACCACCGCCTTGGACACCTTTCCTTTCGCAAGATCCAATTCATCATGCGAACTGGAGTCCTGAGTCGGAGTGAGTCGCATCGATCACTCCATACTGCTGCTTGCCGAATTGTCAACCCTCCCAAGTGTGCCGCATGCCAATATGGGAAGCAACATCAGCGACCAGCTCCTGCCAAGATCACAACTGTTATCAAGGATCGAGCTGGAGTTCTCAAGGCAGACAACTTGCTCCCTGGACAACAAGTCTCCATTGATCACTTCATTTGTGGAACAAAGGGAAGGCTCTTCTCTTCAGCTGGAAGGAGCTTGAACTCAGACATGTTTGCTGGTGGCTGCCTCTTCATTGATCATGCTTCCAACTTTGTGCATGTTGAGTTTCAGAAGCATCTGAACACTCATGAGACTCTGAAGGCCAAGCAGAACTTTGAGTTGATGGCAAGGGACAGTGGAGTCATTCCACAATCCTATCTCTCTGACAATGGTGGGAGCTTCACCTCAGCTAAGTTCACTGAGCACCTTGGAACTCTGAAGCAAGTTGTCAAGTTTGCTGGAGTTGGAGCTCACCATCACAATGGCCATGCTGAGAGGGCAATCCAAACGATCATGTCAATCGCTCGGACAATGATGCTCCATTCAGCAGTACATTGGCCAGATGTGGCTGATGCAACACTTTGGCCAATGGCAGTCTCCCATGCTATCTTCCTCCACAACCATGTTCCTGATTTGGCAACAGGTCTCTGTCCAAGTGATGTCTTCACCAAGTCCAGATGGGAGCAAAGGAAGTATCATGATCTGCATGTGTGGGATGTCCTGTGTATGCTCTTGAGAAGACCATTGCAGATGGAAAGAAGCTGCCTCGCTGGAAGCCTCGGTCCATCCGCTGTGTCAACATGGGGCTCTCAAGAAACATGCAAGCACAGTCCCCTTGGTTTTGAATCCAGAGACAGGGTACATCACTCCCCAATATCACATTGTGTTTGATGATTGGTTTGCAACAGTGGCTACCAATGTGGATGCCCTCCCGGATTTTAATACAACGCGTTGGGCCCGTTTGTTTGGCGACTCAAGATATCAGTTCCCATTCGATGACGACGACGACAATGATGCTACAGAGGAAGCGCGAATGGACTCCCAAGCTACAGAAGCCATCAATGAGAACCAAACAAGAGTTGCTGCCTCCATGGATGAAGCTGTTGCAATTGAACAACTCCCAGTTCCTCCCTTGGCTGAGGCTCCACCCAGGACACCAACTGTTCCACAGCCATTGCCAAGTTCTCCATTGCTCACTCCAAGGCCTCCAACTCCCATGATGTCTCAAACGAGGAGCAGTCTATCGATCCTCGGTCTCTCCAGTCTCCTCCAACGCCAGACATCAGAACTTCACCTCTGCAACGCCGTCCACACTCCAGCTCACAAGCCAAGGAAGAGACGCCACGCAAGGTCCCAGCTACCCCGATCTCCCCAGTTCATCAGCCAATCTTCTCCCCAGTTCGGAGCAGACCCCAATGTCTGAAACGAGGAGAGTCCTGTTCCAGACAATGCATTCGCCCTTGACTCACCACGTGACGAGCAACCAGTCAAGTCGCCTCCGCCACCAACGTCTCCGCGCCGGTCCAACCGCATTCGCGCAGCACCACAACGCCTTGGATACGATAACACTCAAGGCCATGGATACTTTGCTTCTCCAAGTGCTTGGATCTTTGAGGAAAATGGAATCATCCTTTCCCCAACTGCCTTCAAGGCAGCTGCATCTGATCCTGACACTCTGAGCTTTGACCAAGCTATGGCTGACATTGAGCATGTGACCAAGTGGATGGAGGCAGCTGCTAAGGAAGTGGCAAGCCTTGAGAAGAATGGGACTTGGAAGGAAGTCAGTATCCTTGAAGCCAAGACCAAGATTCTCCCAGGGACTTGGGTATTTCGGCAAGCGATCCCCAGATGGAGAAGTCACCAAGTACAAAGCGCGCTACTGTGTTCGAGGCGACCTTGAAGAAGGAGAACCTGAAACCTATGCCCCAGTTGTTGCTTGGAGTTCAGTTCGATTGTTCCTTGTCTTGTCCCTAACATTGGGATGGCAAACTTGCTCCATTGACTTCAGCAGTGCCTTTGTCCAAGCCAACCTAACTGACCCAGTCTGGATCCACATGCCAAGAGGCTTCAAGTCTGATCAGCCAAGCGACCAAAGGACTTGCCTACGACTTGTTAAGAGCCTCTACGGTCTCTCGGTTGCTCCCGCCTTTGGTATCAACACATTCGTGAAGCACTCCTCCTCCAAGGATTGAAGCAGAGTGCCACAGACTCATGCCTCTTGTACAGCAAGACCATCATGATTGTTCTCTATGTTGATGATCTTGGGATTGCCTACTCCAACAAGAAGGATCTTGACAAACTGTTCCAGGATCTTACTGATTTGGGTTTGGAGTTCACTCGTGAAGGCACCTTCACTGACTTTCTTGGAATCAAGTTTGTCAAGGATGAAGTTGCCAACACTGTCACCCTAACACAAAGGGTTTGATCCAGAAGATCATAAAGGCAACAGGACTTCAAGACTGCAACCCCAACCACACCCCTGCTATGCAAGCATGCCTTGGGATTGACCTGATGGAGAACCCATGGATGAGTTCTGGAACTACCGCTCTATTGTTGGAATGCTCTTGTACTTGTCAACAAACACAAGGCCAGACATCACATTTGCAGTAAGTCAAGTTGCCAGGTTCAATCATTCTCCCAAGAAGAGCCATGCCATGGCAATCAAAACAATTGTCCGCTACTTGCATCGCACTGCTGACAAAGGAACTATTGTGACTCCAACTGGAGACCTCTCTCTTGATTGTTATGTTGATGCTGACTTTGCTGGCCTCCATGGTCGTGACCCTGATCATTCTGACACCAGCGCCAAGTCCCGCACCGGCTACATCATCACCCTTGGAGGTTGTCCAATTCTCTGGAAGTCTCAACTACAAACAGAGATCTCCCTGTCCACATTGGAATCTGAGTACTCTGCTCTCAGTGCAAGCATGAGGACTCTGTTGCCACTTCGTGATCTTCTTGGAGAAATCTGCAAGGAATTGACTCTGCCACCTGACTTCAAGTCTACCATTCGCTGCCGCGTCTTTGAAGACAACAACGGTGCTCTGCTGCTCGCTACCAAGCAACGCATTACTAATCGCACCAAGTACTTCCTGGTTAAGTGGCACTTCTTTTGGCACCACGTCCGCAACGGAGATGTCGAAGTGCTCAAGATTGCAACCACTGACCAGTTGGCTGACTACCTTACCAAGGGCCTCAATCGAGAAGTTTTCGAACGCATTCGAAAGCTTGCTCAAGGTTGGTGACACGCGGCACCGCCGCACTTGTGTTGGGTGGATTTAAGAGTGTTCCCTCTTATCCTGCAAGCCCATATGTTTATTGTTCATGTCCTACATTTTCACCACACCATCACTAATCTATTTCTTGTTTCATTGAATGAGAGGGAGAGTCAAGGTACAGCAGCTGACAGCTGTTATTGTGCCGTTATTGACGTTGAAATTTCGTCCCCGCCAGCTGAGTCCCATCCGGCTTTGGATACGAAGATTCTCACGCCAACTGTATACGGCGAATCGCCAGTACGAAAACTACAGTTGTCCCGGACTGCTTTCCGCCCTCATAACCTCCTTTTCTACAACAACAATTTGTCCACATTAACCCAGTGCAATTCAACTGCAATTTCCTTCATGTGCCAACTAATTTCCAACATGTGTCCCTCATCATGTTGGCTAAGTCTAACCATGTTGCAACAGTTGTTGCGACCGTCAATTCGCTCGTGAAAGCGGAGTTGGTCCTGACATTTCAATGCCCTTATCAGTGGGATGAAGGCTTTGAATGTTCACTCCCACAACCCTCTAACTTCGCGAAAGTAGATCGGCAAGATTCAATCGGACCTGGATTGAATTGGTTCCTTCAAAGTGAAACCTAGAAATAAGCTCATAAGTTAAACAACACTAGAATTAATAACTCTACGTTTGACCGAACCCGGATTTCTACGAACTAGTACGCAGCCTTGATCACGCCGTGTACTTCGACTCTACAGACCCTTCGGTATCATACAGTACGTCCTTCAACCTACAACCATCGTACTGGAGTACCATGTACTGGAATACTAATGACACCGTGTCACAGTGTCACAAAGAAGATTTCGCGACAGTCTTCTCAACGATGATGTCCGTTTCCTCAGTCGGTCGTCGGCTTCCACTCCTCCTCCGGCGACAAGTTCCTGCTGTTGTTTCTCTGTCTTCATTGAATATTAACAATGAGTGGCACTGTCATGGACAATCAGTGACAATGTTGCTGCACCAAAAACAACATACGAATCAACTAAATCAGACACGACGATGGTTCTCTCGCAAGGGTGCCAAAATGGGTCAACATTTGGATTCCCTACGTGAACAGGCTCATCGAGTATCGCACGAGGAAGCAAAGGAAAAGAGGAATAAAAAGAAGGGAAAGAAGGAAGGTGGTAGTGCTAGTACCATTGAGGATTCTGATGATGACGCATTCACTAGCGAACCCGAGCTTCATGACCATCATGACGTGGATGATGATCACAATGACGGAACGGATTTAGATGATGCTCCAGCACTCCCTGAGCCACGCGTTCTTAAAGCGAGCATGATTAAGGTCGTCGATCGACTCAAGGAATCCTTCAAATCCATTCGAGGAGCTGAACCAACTCCAGAACTCTTTGATTCCATCATGGTGGATGCCTATGGTGACACGGCACCATTATCCACGGTCGCCCAGGTAGTTATCGTGTCTCCGACTTTGGCCAACGTCACATGCTTTGATCCCGCTGTTGCCAAGGACGTATCGAATGCCATTCGAGATTCCCTCGAACTTAATCCACAACTGGAGGAAGATGGTGTTGTCAAGGTACCATTACCACGTGTATCCATGGAAACACGTCAAAAAATTGTCAAGCAACTAAACAAGCAGGCAGAAGCGTCTCGTACTCGCATTCGGAATATAAGGCGTAAGGCCATGGACAAAATCAAGTTGGGTAAGGAAGGGAAATTGGAGGGCATTAGCAAGGATGATGCCTTTCGTGTGGCCAAGGAGCTTGATGCAGTTGTGGAAGATGTCATCAAGCTCGTTAATGATGCTGTCCATCAGAAGGAAGCATCAATCATGGCAGTGTAGTCAACGAATCCGATAAGAATGGAATTAAGCTAAACTCATGAAAACCGAATTCGTTTCAAGGCAATCATAACGAGCGTGTCGAATTAATCGCACTCTCGCAACCGAATGTGCCAACGATTGAGGTTAAGAATGCCATTCTGACAGAAATTGTCGATGACACGAGGAACGAGGGCCAGAAGTGAAATGACAAAGCTGGCTCATTGACAACTTCTAGTAGTGGTCAAGAGTCCATGTGCAATGGGCATAGGAGCAGACAGACCACCTCGTTTCGTTGAAACCTTGAGGCGGGCGAAAGGTTCGTGCTCCATCCACGAAACGAAAGAAACATTCTGGACGTGTTTCCAATTGCTCCAGGTGCCTCAAACGTGACATCACCTCCAAACTAGGCCCGTTTGTCGCTTTCCAATTTTGAAAACGAGGAAAATTCCACGATTGTGAAGCTAGCATCACCCAACTGATGTAGACTTTGATCACGATTTAATACCACACAAACTGATCATTCGCAGGAACACAAAACAAAAGCATACAGCTCCAAAGTAAGGCTCTATACCATGACCAGAAACTCTCATGTCACAACATTTGGACCACGGTACCGATGGAACAATCCTTCCGATCTCATGGACATCACCCACCAACTACGAGACCGTTTCGACCTTGAAACTGGGTTCCACAAAGAGTGCGGCATCGTCCATGATGGCCATGAGAGCGACGCCCACGGTTCTTGTGGTGTGACTCTTGCGTCATGCCATCGTGTCGTTACCCCCAACGGCACACCTCCATCGGCGGTGGTTCGTGACGAGGTGCGGAAACAACACGAATGGGTACAGCAGGACCCTTCGCCAACATCGGTTCAGTCCGACTTGGTTTTCACAAAGGGTGTTGTAATTCCTCCCAAGAGTCAATTCTTTCCTTTTGACACGAACGACGCGCTCGTGCTGCAGACTCACGTTGATGCACTTGCGAGAGATCTCGATCATGTCGTTGACAATAAGCAATCCCTCCACGACGATGAATGGTGGATTCGTCTTGAAGAAGGGTTACATATTTGTGGCGACAACCGAGTCCAACAGCAGCAACATGACGAAAAGCCAGCATTATTTTGGAACGGAGGCAACAGAGAATCACGGTGTGCGACGTGATAGCAAACAAAGTTGTGCCCGGTAATTTTCACCTCCCGCTCCTATACGCATGTGCTGTCCAAAAATTGAACTGGTGTGAATCAAGGCCTTGAGTGTATATTCATGTAAATAACAAAACTAGATTGGACTCCTTGACAAACACGAGAGCTACGGTAGGGAAAAGTCATTCAATTAATGCCCTGGGAGCAAACTTGAAAAAGCGATTAATGTCAATTACCGCACTTACCATCTAGGCAGCTGCTGATCGAATCCACACCCCTGAATTCGCGACACTTGAGATGGTGAGAAGGCGCCCCCTCCCCGCATCCAAAAGAAGATTGTTTGCAGGAGTCTCGAAGGAACTGGGAGTCTACGACCAATTTTTTCGCCAATTGTGCATCCACAGAAAACAACTAGCCCTCTATTCTTCCACAGGCAATTCCCACGCGAAAATAAACTCAATAAGTTCGTTGGCCAGTGCATCCACTACAGGTCTTCCTCCCTTATAAAAGGACGCACGCTTCTTGTCTCGTGACAAGGCGACAATCATATTGTGTCCAAGTGGCCACGCGATTCGATCAAGATCAGGGGCCTTTCGTGTGGCCTCGGCAACCTCACCGGAACCAACGACTTTTCTCGTTTTGAGATTCTTCAATGGAGACATTTCATCATCTGAAAGGTAGGAAGATGCGCCTCGTCGTAGTCGCGGCAGGTTCACACCAACTGGAATCTCGTTTCGAAGATCGACAAACACTTTCTTCCATCCGAGGGAATCCAAACTCTTCGACATAATCGCGAGGTCATCGGCGTGATCCGCAGTGGCGCTGCCGTTCGACGCAACATCCTTTGCTCCATTACCGCTGCTTGCGTCTGGCTGACATGGGGTGTGAAAAACGGCAACAACCAGTCCGTTACCATCCAGAACAACACAACCTTGATCATCGAGCAGGATTTCGTCGGTTTGGTCAGGGTGGTGCGGAACATAGAATCTGCATGAAGAAAGGCGGCAGTAGCAGTCGGAACAGGAAAGTCGGTGCCGAAGGCATTTGCATAGGCAATTCTCTTGCGAAAGAGCTCAAGCGGTTTCAAAAACTCTGGAGAGGTTGCCATGGTCTTTAGCAGTCCATTAAGACGAAATCTGCGAGAAAAGTTGTGAGCGTGACCTAAGAGACTCACAACACTGCCAAGAAGAAATACTGACTTACAGATCTTTCCCAGTATCTCCCATGGTATGAGCCATGCCAACCTCGGCTGCTCTTGGTATTGGAAAGTACGTGTGTTTCGATAGACCCAAGTGCGGCGTCGCAGTAGTGCAGAACACTCTAAAGTGCAGCTTGAACGCACTGTCCAGTACCATGTTATCGGTTCGTTCCATCAAGCGTGCAATTGAATATCGACAGTAGATCCCTCCCAGTGAGTTCCCGAGGAGGGATATTGTCACGTGCTTGAGCTCCGTATTTGAGTCGGCATCGTTCTTCTGGGCCATGGTGGAACGTATGATCTTTAACATTTCTTCCAATAATCGCTCTCCACCCTTTTCGACTCCATCTTTGGTTCGATGTTCATTACATGTTGAACAATGGACTACAAACTCATGCCGAGTTTTAGAGCTTGCCTTGACCAACTGATGTTTCCGCTGTTCTGCCAGCAGGCGCATCACTGTCTCTAAATACGAAAGGTCCTGCACCATACACATGACACAGTCGAAACGACCAATACACGTGAGAACGATTCTCATAAAGCAAACATTCCAAAACACCCGCCGCCCATCACTCGTACTGAATCCCGTGTATCCGTGCACCAGAAAACAGAAATGTGTAACATGGGGTGCTTGTTGATGATAGTCCTCCATGAGTTGTCTTGAATGGTCAGAATTCAAATCTGTATATACTTCTCCAAAGGATTCCATAAATAAAGCATCTTCGTGCCATATGGGTTGTTTCCGTCTTGCAGAGAATTGATCTCGTAAAGCGAATGTGGGTTTGGACAAGAGAAGCCCCGCCAGGACTATTGAAAGGAGCGCTGTGATGAGTATCATGATCCAATTCTCGGTCCAGAATGACTCCAAGGAAGGATATGTCGAGAACAAGGCAGCTAGAAGTTGATTCTGCATAACAGATCACAGCAGACTGACACTGTACCGTTTGATCGCTTCTCTTTGGGTATGGTAGATTGGTTCAAAGAATCAGTACAATACTGTATCGAATCTTGAAAATTGCAATACCCGCGGATCTGAAAAGAGTGAAACGAGGAGATGGAGGGTATAACTATTTTGATGGGAAATGAATTGATTCAATTCACAACTGGCTGAAGGTGTGGAACAAATCGGTGCAAATGGCAATCCCACGGACCAGCAGACGCATCGACGTGTCCGGGATTCAGTCGTCCAACCATCACGTTGTTCGTTTTTCGCCTACATGTACTTGTACCTCGATGTGATGGAAGCACAAAGCATATAGTGTACTTGTACCTGGTACAACGTGTATGACAGTATGACATATGGTCATATGGAGTACTTGAGTACAAACCTTCCAATTTTTATCAAATGCGACCGTTGAGCAAAAATGCAGTACAGTACTCCGGTAGCCGTGAATGCGTAATACTGGTGTAGTACATCTACACAGGACTAGCACTAGCATGTCATGTTAGTGGTGGCCAATGTACTCATACATGTATATAATATATAGTAGATGTATATGTACATCCACGGCATATCTAAGAGCAAATGTCCAGGACTCTCTATGTTTTTTGGCTTTAGCTGAGAGTACGAGTACAAGTACTACTACCCTGCGAGCATGCAAGCTCTAGAGTTCTATTGTACCGGTATGCACAGTACAATACTCGAAGAGCATGTCCAAGTTGTCTTTGAGCATCGTCTGCCGCAGATTGCAAGCAACGAGCAACGCTGTCCATTGTCCATCACATGTAACCCTCGCGATTGGGAGGTTCACAGGAAAAAGAAGAATAGAACAGGGGCCTTGGAAAAATCGTTATTGTATTCGACGGTGTGGATGTTTTCCATCATTATCCGGGCGCCGATCGATGCCTTCACTATGGTCCTTCTACTGCTTTGCATTGTTTCATTGCCACATGGTACAACATCATGGGTGGCGGTGCATTCCAATTGTCAGCGTTCGTCGAGAATAGTACGAGTGAATCACCTGTGCTGCGGAGTACGCCCCCAAAATCTGAGGCAGATTCGGCTTGACGATGATGATGATGACCAAATCGTCCAAATCATCCCGCGCGTTGTACAATTGGCAGACGATTGGTCTGTCACAATTTGGGAGAAATACCAACCAGCTGCGACAGTCGATCACTATTGGAGCACTCAGAGTCGATCAGAGAAAGCATTGGATCCATTTGGTCTGGTCAACTGGCCAGGATCTATCGTGGCGGCACAAGAGTTGAGAAAGCACCGACAAGAGATCGAAAATACGACCGTCGTGGTTATCGGAGCAGGTACAGGTGTAGAAGTACAAGCTGTCGCCATGCTTGGAGCAAAACATGTTATTGCTACGGACTACAATCCCACTACCTTGAGGTTACTAGAGTATGGAGTCGAGAACGCAGGTCTTGAGGATGTGATAACATCGCGACTGTTTGATCTCACAAGTACGGAGCCACTTCCCGATTGTGACATATTGATTGCCTCCGATGTCATGTACTCTGAACGACTATCAAGAATAATCTCTGACAGATGTCTAGAGGCAAGACGGAAAAGGCACCCACCAAAGATTCTAGTGTCCGACTCTCAGCGATTTGCTGATTTTGTTCCTCGATTGCGGGAACAACTTGGGGACGACTCGATACAATGGGAAGAGAGATGGCTGCAATCCTTCACAGGCTCAGGAGTCTTGATAGACGATGATCAAACATACGATGTCAAAGCTAGGGTCCTATCCATAGGTTGGGCTGGATAGTGCAGTGCATCACAAGGGGAAACAAAGATTTTGACGACTGCATGTGTGACATTTGTATTCGTTGTGATCCATGTGTTGTGCCACTTCTGTGTGCTAGTTGTACATTTTGAGGAGGGGCGTTCTGTGGTTCTGTGCATCGCATTCGTTGTACGAAACGACTCATGTCCACGCGTTCACTCTGGAACCATCATATCATCGATGTCAACAGCCTACTTCCTGCCTACAAGTGAATGAAGGATTCAATTCTCGTTTATATTCTTGCTGGATCACATGCGTTGCGGATGCTCGACCTCGTCATCACTTTATGGTGTGCGAACTTTAGTGGTTATGACGTTATGACTATACGGCATACTCGACAGTAATGGCCATCATTTTGCCATGGTGCAACACATCACTGGGAAAGTTGACGCTAGAACATCATGGTAAATACTCAAAACTTCCTACACTAGTGGTCGTCATCCAGATCTGGATCATAGGCATAAAAGTGTTGAGTATTTCCCTCATCATTCCCATCATAGAGACCATACTGAGCATCATACTCGCGTCTGTCTCCTCATCTGGGTACGAGGCGCTGTTCACCGCCATTCGGCCAACCGGCATGGGAAGTCGGTCGTGGCGAAATCCAACATCTTCGTCGCTGTCAATGTCTTCATCACTTTCCTCATCAGGGTAATCATTATGTTCATGATCCTCGGCGTTGGAATCAACGTCGTCATCATCTTGCGCAAAGTCGTCATCAGAATCTCGACCATAGTCCTCGGGACAGAGTGTCTCGAGGATGAGCTCTCCATGCTCATTGAGGTAACCAACGCCGCCTCGAAGCTCCACGTACGTTGGATCAATCTGTTCCTCCTGTTCTTGTTCCGTAACAAGCTGAAACACGTCATAGACATAATCCTGCGTATCGGCACCAAAGGAAAGGAGAAGTTGAGCCACTTGGTCGTTTCCAGCGAGGATGGCATTTTGGTACGGGCGCTGTCCACTGACGTTTGCCGAATCGATGCAAAGTGCTTTTGGATACGACATTAAAATGTACCTGGCTTCTTCGACATTGTTCCATAAGGCTGCCAAGTGCAAGACGTTGCTGCCATCGGGTAACGTCCAAGATAGGTATCGGTTCGTGTCATGCATGACGCGCTCGTCGTGTTCAAGAAATCCAAGTATTGTTGAAAGTGGATGATCCCTCTTGTATCTGCTTCATTTTCTGATCAATCAATCGATAGGTTGGATCAAGTATTGCATTTTTGGCTCTCGGTCGTGGCGACAAGGAGGTTTTGCTCGTCGGTGACTTTTCCAACGTCAGTGCTAGCTTTGGTCGTTTTGGATCAATCCTGTTGAGCGTCGCATCGACGAACTTGAGCGAGCGTTTTCGGCTTTCTTTCTCAGTGGCTGATTCGGAAAGCGAAGTCTCGATGCGCTTCCAAGTCAGAGTATTGCTCGAAAACGGCAAGGGCGAAAGGTTGGATGATGCCAATTCTTGCGCGAGATCATCGACTGTTTCTTGGCGTGCACGTTTACGTTTAGCGAATTGAAGAGTAGGCAAAGGATCGACAGTCCTGGGCCGTTTGATGCGAAGGACAGTTGTGGAAGAACCGACGTTGGGCGCCATGGCTGTCGTAACTGATTCAATTAGGGCTCTGTGGAGTCAAGGTCGTTCGTCATTATGCAGTGCAGTCAGCTAATTGAGAAGCACAGTATTGTTCTAGGGCTTGTTACCAGACGTTGTGTAGCAGTAGTCGTTCAGGTTCTTGTTGCTTGGCGGAGGGTTTGATTTTGTTTGGTATTTGACGACGAACAGGGGGTTCTGGCAACAAAGTGTGACTGGTAGTTCGGATTATGTGGAATCTACATAAATACCCTGGAATCTCTGGAATCCCCACTTCATTCTGCTCCCACCGTCCCCCGTTTCGACGAAGTCTGGTGTCGTGTGGGTCGTGTGCATGAGGAAAACGGCGGTTTTAATCTGCATGGAAAGGACAAGTGCGGCGTCAATGTTTCTATGCTGGCGCGCATACAGCGTTTTTGACAGTATTCGTGTGATCGGTACGCGAGTACTGGCCGACGGTAGACTTAAGGTTAGTAGGACCTAGAAGTCTGCCGTCGGACTTGACGGGAGAGGAAGCGAACGTGATGGATCGTCCAGCTTTGGGCGTAGGAGTCCTGAAGATGTGGACCATGATGGTAAATTTGTTGTTACAAATATGTAGAAGATGTAGAACTAAGTAGTAAAGGCCTTTACTGTTTTTGGTTTGTGGAAATTATTAGTTAAAAAGTAGATGAAAAATGAAAGTGAGATCTCCAATATTAGTTGGAGTCTCACAAAAGTTATGTTGCTTTAATCCCACTTGTTGAGTGGTGTTTGAGTTATGAATCCCATAGTAAAAAGTTGTGTTGTCAATAAAATTGACAACATAACAGATTTGAATACTTAGGGAAACTCAGGGCAACATGATTTAAATTCCTTGTGTGGTCGCGGGATCCAGAGTTCTGATTCGCAGAACTACTGGCACGAGTCACGGACAGACGAAGGAAAATAAAGGACTGTCTACCGTATTACCGTATGGTATTTAACCTTACAGTAATTACGAGTGACAGTGTGACAGAGTGACAGTAGATCTCTAACACCCCTCTTGGATCAGATCTCTGGTCCCGGTGATGAAAGCATGTGGTCGGGGAGAACACAGAAGATCTTGGTGAGGTGAGGATCAATTTTGCCGGAGTGTTGAGTCTTGGTGAGGATATCGGCAAGTTGGGAGTCACAGGGAATCCAATGAAGTTGGTGGATGCCGTCTTGTTGGCCTTGACGGACGAAGTGGAAACGGCGTTCAATGTGGCGAGTTTTGCGAGTGAGTTTGCCATTCTTGGCGATTTGAACAGTTGCTTCATTGTCAATCATGAGGATGGCAGGGATAGAAGGGAGACGTTGAGTGGTTTCACGCCATTGTTTGGTGCCAAGATAGAGCATATCATAGAGAAGCATTCGGATGTGAGCGGTGGCCATGGTTGCGGAACATGCAGCCATATATTCAGCTTCAGAGGTAGACATGGCAACAGGTGTTGGCATGGTAGAATTTGCTTCAATAAGAGCACCATTGTAGAAGATCATGTATCCAACAGTAGATCGGCCAGTATCGGGGCAGTCTTGCCAGCTGGCATCAGAGAAGACAGTGAGATCAGTGTATGGAATGCGATGATGGATGCAGATGTCATAGATGGGGTTTGAAGTGCCATCGGGATAGAATTTGAGGGCATAGTAGGGCGACGTCGGAGGTAGCCAATGAGCCAGGTGAGAGCTCGAAAATCAGGTATGCCAGGAGAGATGCATGCTTTAGCAAGTTTGCAGACAGCAAATAGGATGTCAGCTCTTGTGTTGTATGCTAGGTAGAGGAGAGTGCAGACAGCAGAGCGGAACGGAAGGCGTTGTTGCTTTTGTTCGACGAGAGTCAGGTCGGAGGCGGTTACGGGCGGTTATCCTTGCTGAAAGTATAATCGGGAGGGAAGGAGTATCTCGTTCTGGGAATTCGGAGTTTGGATCGTATCGTTGAAGAGTATTCAAAACATAGCGGTGCTGGTCGAGGGTGTAGCTTGAGTCGGAGTGTTTGTGGATACGCATTTGTAGGAACCATTGCGCAGGGCCGAGGAATTTGACATCAAAGCGATTGCGGACGGAATCTTCAAATTGTTTTTCGATGGAATCGTTGCTTCCAGCGTAGAGCATATCGTCGACGAAAAATAGTAGGCGGAGCCATTGATTGTGTTTGTCGTATCGGACAAAATAGGACGGTTCGGAAGGAGACTGAATAAATCCTTGGGAGTAGAGCCATTCCGAAAATTCAATGTTCCAATATTTGCCGGAGTAGACGAGACCGTAGATTCCTTTGTTCAGTAACATTGGAGAGCCAAAGAATTTAGCGTATTCAGGGAAGTGATAGGCGTATTCCAATGGCAGTTTCACGAAGTGGCGACCAATAACTTTGGCTTGGAGGTAGGCACCAATGAAGTCAGCACTCTTGACACTTCTTCTGGATGCACAGATGGTTGCAATGAATAGCTTGACCCCTCTTGCAGATGCACAGGGTGACCAGGTGTCTTCATACATGAGTGGTTCAACAGGTATAGGTTTGGGAGTGCCAGGTGAAGAGGTAGCAGATTCAGCAATTTCTTGACGTTGTTCAAGGAGTCGTTGTTGGTTGATGGCTTTAACTCTTTTCAGGAGACGTTTCTCCAGGTCGCCACGGGCGACAAGGCGAGCTTTTAGTTTGTCAAGTTTTCCAGATGCAGTTTGTTTTGCTTTGAGCACAAGTTTGACTGGGATAATGAGTTCATCTTTGTGTGGGTTTGTCCAAGGATGAAGGTATCATGGTCAATGAGGTTCTTGATTTCCATTTTGATTGCATGTAACCAAGCATTGCGGACATCATCATCAAGTTTGAGGACAGCTTTCAGAGACTGAGGTTCTGGAAGATATTTGTCCACAGGTTCCTGGGGTTGGCTTGTGAATTGTTGCTGGGAGGTTGTCAATTGTCATCATGGCAGAGTGAATGGGATCAATAGTTGGTAGATCTTCATTGCATTCTTGGAAGTAGATGGTCATCATCTTGTGGAGTTGGGAATGATGTTGTTGATGGGTGACAAAGTTGATTTGATGTGGTGTGGGTGGTGTTGGACCATGTTGGATGATTGCTTCATTGTAATGGTCAGCATGGGTTGGGTTAGGCATGGTTCCAGGTGGTTGTTCATCAGTATTGTCATCAGTTGATTCAGGGATGGCAGTCATGGAGGGCAGTGGATTTGTGTCATCAATGAAGGTTGATGGTGGATTGCCAAGGTTGGCTGCAGATCCAGTGTGGTGAAAAGTAGATGGTTCAGAGTTTTCGGGAGTGTTGCAGAGTCCATTTGGGTTGAAATGGGAGCGGATGGGGACGGCTCCAGCGAAGGGTTTGGAATCAAAACATAGAGCTGAATTGAAGTCTTCATCAAAGTAGGCATCGCGGGTGATGACAAGGCTTTGGGGTTGGTCAGGGAGTAGACTAGCCAGCCTGCGGAGTTGTCAGGAAACCGAGGAAAATTCCGAGAGGCTCGTTGGAGTTGTTGCTTGTATGTGATAAGCTTGTTGCGGAAAGTTGGTTCATAGCGTTTGAAGAAGGTAGGACATCCAAAGACACGAAAGTTGGCAATGGAAGGCTTGCGTTGGAAGCTGTATTGATAGGGAGTTGTTGGGTTGCCATCTTGATCAATAACATTCTTGGCAGGGCAGACATTTAGGATTTGAACTGCATAGGCATGGGCATGATGGAAGAAGGCACCTCCAAGTCTTGCATTGTTGAGGAGAATGTTGGCAGTGTTGTGGACTTCACGCCATTTTGCTTCACAAATACCATTCATTTCTTGATGTTCAGGGGCTGCAGCTTCAACTTTGATACCAAGTGAGGTGCATTCAGAGATGAATTTTGTTGATGTAAAGCAGATCCAGCATCAGTGCGGATGAAACGGACGGATTGGGTGCGGCCAAGTAGTTCTGTATCAGTCAGCCATTGCTTCAGAGCAATAAGGATGGAAGTTGTGCTTTCAGTTGGAAGACCAATCCAACCTGTTAGTTTGCCTGGGGTTGTGACAATAAACAGATAGGCTGAGTAGTTGGAATTGGTGGTGAGACCATAGCGGAAAGGATTGCGCATAAGGTCAAGATGAAGGCGATGGAAGGGTTCTGTGCCTTGGCGTTGAGGTGTTTTGTTTCTGGCGCGTTTTTGACTGATGGAAATGCGGAGAGGCCAGGAGTTGTGGTCAACAGTAGGTGTGAGTACATGATCATTCCATGTTTGGTGAAGGGATCCAACCATGAGATTTCGAAAATTGCGGTAAGCAAGTCGTCGATAAATCAGTTCCAAAGGTAAGGCAGTGACTGAGCGGCGTTGATCAGTGTCAATGGGGTTGTAGTGTCATCAAAGTGTTGCTCTTCTGGTTCAGAGTCAAGGTCAAAGGGAACTTTGGGGTTGGAAGTGGTTGAAAAGGCTTGGTGTGGATTTGGTACTTCTCTGGTGATAATTGGCCAAGTGTAGGTGGAGCCATTTGGGAGTTGAATGGTGGTAGCTCTGTTCTTGATCAGGACACTGAAATTTTGAGTGCATGATAGAGCAGTCAGGGAGAGTAGTCTGTGACTTAGGCCTTCAACAAAGTAGACATCAGTGAGACCTAGGATGGATTTGAGGCCATCATCAGTGGTGAAGTGACATTCAGTTGTGCCTTTGTGGGTAGACATCTTGGTGCTGCCATCAGCTAGGGAGATTGGGACACTGCAGGGTTCAACATCACTGAGGTCGCTGAAAAGTGGTGTGTAATGGCTGGTAGCACCACTGTCAGGTAGCCAGTTTGCAAGGAGTGGGGGACCAAATCTTTGGTATGGTGATTGGGGGTCATCAGGGAAATAAGCTGTGGCTCCAGAGTTGGGAGGAGCATGGTTGGCAGTTGGAAGATAATCTCTATCAAGTAGAGGTTGATTGATAGGCATCTGAGGTAGAGTGGGATTGGGCCATGGGATGTTGTCTTGTTGATCATCAAGTTGATCAAGGGAGGCTTTGAAAGCTTGGTGATGGTATCTTGAATGATTTTGGGAGTCTTGACTAGAGTCAGTAACAAAGTAAGCGTTGTTGATTGCGAGGAGCAGCGTTTTCATTGTTGGTTGAACGTTGCGGGTTGGATGCGCGATTGTTTTGGTTGGATCTTGGGTTGGTACAGTTGCGCGAATAGTGGCCGAGGCGTCCGCAGTTATTGCAGACGATGGTAGCTGCGTTGGATGCAGAGTTGCGCGATTGATTGATGTTAGATCCATTGGGTGATGGTCGTTGATTTGGATTCAACGTTGGTCGGAAAGGTGGTCGATTGTTCCGTTGGGGTTGGTTGGATGGGCGAGGCGAAGGAGGTGGTGGGCGACGTTGATTCGGGTTGTTGAAGGTGGTCGCGAAGGATTTGTAGGAGGTCGGAACGGGCGCGAATGGTTTTGCGGTGGTCTCGGTGGATGACTTCTGTTTTGATTGTTGCCATTAGGGTTTGAATATGGGCGAAGGATGGAGCTGAAAGCTTGTTGTTGACGTTGTGTGAAAACACGATGGGTAGTTTGGGGTGGCGCGATTGAAAATGGTGAGATTGTTGACGGGTAGAATGTGCGTGCTGATTGTAGTTGCGTTGATTCTGAGACGGTAGTGTGAGACCACGGGATTCGTCAATGTTGAGGAGATGGCTCTCAAGTTCGGCGAATGGTGGCAGAGCTTCGTCGTTTAGTTCAGCTCGACGGATATCGGCGTCGAAGCGTTGATAAGATGCGGCGTAAAGGAGTGATTGCTTCCACCACGAACGGTGCGTTTGATGAGTTCGGCGTCGGTGTTGGGGATTCCAGCATGATAGCAGTCGCGCGTAAGGATGCGGATGCGGTTAAGGTAAGAGGTGGCGACTTCATGATGTGGTTGTTTGATGGAACAAAAAGCTTCTCGAGTGCGCTCGACATGATCAGGAGTTAGCGGTGCACAATGGCGTCGCAGAGTAAGAATCGCGGTGCGGGCGTCTGGTGGGCCATCAATGATGTGTTTTTGGCAGGGGTCGCAGACGTTTGTAAAGATCAGGTTGTAAAGTGCGGTGCCGACAAATGGGTGTGAATAAGAGACTTGTTTCGGCCAAAGATCAAAGACTTGGCGCGTCCACGGGAAATGTTGCAAACAATTCGAAGGTTGTCGATGAAGGTGTTAAAATGGCGGCGGCGTGCTTGAAGGTCGGTTGGGTAAGCCAATTTGCGAAGGTTTGCATTTTGGCGTACTTCAAAAGCGTCTTGGTTAGGTCTTCAATTGGGGATAAGTGAAGTCGGTTCGCGTGGAGGATGTGAGTGCGTCAGGCGATGTCTGCTGGATGTGTTTGGCTCTTGCTCTGAGTCATGATCGGTGTCGTCGTCAAAGAAGGTGTCGACAGTTGGTGGGTATGCAAGGTGGCATGGGTCGCCTGGCGCGGAGTTGGGCGTGCGGAAGCGAGTTTTGAGTTTCTGGAGGAGTTTGGTGATCATTTTCAGAATTGGCCGTTTTTGTGTAGATTTGGTAGGTTTCGTATTGGGAGGTTGAATAATTTTGCTTTGTTGAGTTTGGGGTTGCGAAAGATTTTGTGACGGATTTGGTGGTTGAGGGTTCGAATTCCGGGGTGGTAAGTTTTTGGAAGGTATAATTTTGGGCGTCGTCGAAAAAGTTGTTGAAATCGGAGGTTGTGGGTTCGAGTCGGTTGTGGCCGGATCGTGAGGTAATTTTACGTTTTTTGGCGTGAGAATGCCTGAAAATGCATCGGAAATGCGTTTTAGAGGGCCAGTTGTTGGTTTGCAGTTGGAGGTGAATTAGAGGGTGTTTTGGTGTGTGAACTGCTTGTTTCGGGCGAGTTTGGTGGTAAAATCGCGAGATTTGGTTGAGTTCCGGGCAGTTGTTGAGTTTCTTGTGTGTGTTCGGTATGTAGTTTCTGCGTCGGAAATTAGCTGTTGGGAGTGAGTTTCCGTGCTGTTCGCGTCGTTTTGTGTTGGATTTTCGCTGGTAGTGTCACTTTGTGTGGGATTTTCGCTGTCAGGGTCGTCGTGCGTGAAAACTGTAGTTTCAGGTTCGTTTGCTGCAAGATTTTCGTTTTGTGGGTCGTTTTGTGCAGAAATTTCGTGCTGGGGGTCCGGGGTTCGAGTCGGATCGGAAAATAAAGCGGAACGGCGAGTTTTTACAGCAAGACATGCGAAATGTGGTCCAGAAAATGTAGTTTTATCCTGTTGGAAGGTAATTATGTTGTTACTTGTAACTAATTCCATCTGATTGGGACAGCCTAGGCTATCACAGATAGAAAAAGGTAAGTAACCAGCATAACAACCAGGATAAGACAGACATTGTAGACTAGACTCACCATTGTAGCCATTGGCTGAAAAGGGTGAATCAGGTCCCATTTGATCAATGAATGGAAACTCAGGATGAGACTCTTTCTCATTGTAATAATAAGAAAGATGATTGTTGAAAAGTTGGATCTCAGGGTCACGGAGGGCATCAATGAGATGTGGCAATGCCCAGGCTTGATAGATGGATTCCTCAAGTGGACCAGTTGTGAAAACTGGTATCATGCGAATAGCCAAGGAAAAGGGGACCGTTTTGGGATCGCGAGCGACGTGATACTTACTGGAATCAGGGTGGCGACGCAGGTTAGCGGCGCTGGTTGGAATCCAGTCGGGGTCGCCAATGTGATAGGAAAGAATTGGTTTGGCAAGTTGGGCTTTGAACAAAGCTTGGACTGACAATCTGTTGTAGGGTTCTCCATCTCTGTTGCTGATGATTGGTTGTTGATCATGGTTGAAAGTGGTGGGGAAGATTCCTGCTCTTGCTGTAGGTTTAGCAATCTCAGTTGATGAACCATTAGAGTAGGAGTTGGACGCAAGTGGGGAGCCTTGGAACATGATAACGTGGGGAGGAGGATGGTTCCTGGGGAGAATGCCGGTCGGGTCCTTTGGATTCACAAGTTGCGCAACTCGGTAGAGGATATACTCGAAGTGCGGAAGGAAGTCAATCGAGAAGTTGATGCCGTTGGTAGGGACTGGAGTGAGGTCAGAGTAGACATCCATGTAGTAGGTTTCCTCATTTGCTTCAGTTGGTTGCAGGGTAAACAGTTGGAGGAAGTCCAGAGGTTGGCAGACCACATAGTTGATTGCAAGTGTGTCATCATTGACATCATCAAGATCCAATTGAACAAGGGAGGGCCTGGTAATCATGGGGAAGCAGGTTGCAAAGTTGGACAAGAATAGATCTGCAGGTGGAAGGTTGCCAATATGGAAGCGGTTGTTGGATAATTCTGGTTCCCTCGATCGTCGTCGCGTCTTGCGATTAATGAGACCATGTTCGAATAAGGCAAGGCGGATGATTGTCTGGGCAGTTCGCAAGGCAATCGATCGTTGTTCCTCGTCGTCCAATCGAAAAGAATTCGTGTATGCGACAAGATAGGGATTCGCGCGCGAAATTCAAGTCCACGCGAAACATTTTCCGGTAGCGTTTCAATCCGCGATAAGGAATGCAAAGGTAGGGAAAGATCGGCTTCAAAGAAGGCATGGTTAGCAAAGCGGGGCGTCCGAAAAGTAGTGGTATCAGGAACAAACTTAGAGCGGCGGCGGTAGACTTGATATCTTTGCGATCTGGAACAAGTGTTTCGGGTAGAGGTCGTGTTGACGAAAACCGTGTCGGTGGTAGGTGCTGTGGCGGTGGTGGGTTATGTAGTAGAGTCGGAGCGCGTAGATGAGTCCGACAGCACATGTCGTTTCCATCGGGCAGTAGGGAGGGTTTTCGTAGAAGTCGCGGGTGATGTCGTAGTACTTATCCGGGATGCCGAAGGTCAAAGGGAGCGTTGTTCGTCGGTGAAATGCTGGGTTAGCAAGTTGGTAGCACGGTTCAGAGTGTGAATCATGCCGAGTAGGTAGAACTTGTCGTCGCGGGAATACAGAGGGAGTTAGGACTTGGCATCTGGTGTCTGAGAGTGATGTGGCGCGATATAGGCTTCATGTCGGATGACGTGATGTCGCGAATGTGATGAACTTCCGGTGGAGCGGCGAAAGTTGAGACAGAAAGCTGCAATAGTGGTGCTGATTTCGATGCAAAGCGGTAGGTCGCGTAGATGGATGGTACCGTTCAGTGGGTCGTCCAGCGTAGCTTCTGAGAACATCAAGGCCGACGATGGATGGTGAGCTGGGTCCTGGAACATTGCATAAGGGCGGTGGTGAACTGGGGCAAGAGGATTCAAATGCCTTAGGGGTGGTTCAGGAAAAAGTGGGGTAGCATCCGGACTGGTTGTTGAATTGCTGCTGTCGGGTAGCTCATTAAGTGCCTCCAAAATTGGGTTAGTTGCACTTTCTTCCACAAATTCCTCTTCAATGCTTTCAATGATCATGGGTTCTGGCATGATTTCAACTTCTGGTAAGACTTCAGGGTCAGGAACAGGGTCAGAAGCAGGGTAAAAGTTAACAGATGGCTTAGTTGGTGAATTATCACTGGGGGAGTAATAATTTTCACCAACATCAGCACAATCAGAGTCAGGGAAGAGGGGTAAATCTTCCAATTTGATAGGAACAGGATGCTGGACACTCAAGGAAGTGGAGGAAAGGCTGGGATCAGTGGGATTGTGGGCTCTGTAGGCACACTGGGGTGGACTGGATTGGATCGCCGTACCGTCCACGACAGTAAACTCGACAGTATCATCATCATCACAGTACGATTCCAAGGCCTTTTCTTCAGCAGTTAGGGGGCCGCGTGGTGCAAAGTGGACAAAAGGGTCGATATCAAACGAGTCATCGGTAGGCGAAGCGGGCTGGGAAAATGGTCGAGTGGATGCGTCATCGGCAGAATGGTCATTGACGTTGGGACGCGGGGACGGTGTCTCAGGATAACACGGACTGTGAATACGGCGGTTGTCGGGGACTGTGGCGCTGACGCGAAGGGAGTTTGAACGGAATCTGGAGTTTCGGCACAAAATTACGAGTCCCGAGTTCAGCGCTGCGGTCATGACACGTCATAGTTTTCGTTCGCGAGGCTGCAGAGTTGTCGACGTCCACCAATACGCGCGGGGCGAGGAAAATTTTGAACAGTCATTTCTCGAGAACCATCTGTCGGAATTCGCTCAAATTTGGCCAGGATGTCGACCATACGGTGTGCTGGCGGCACGGAGTGTGAGTTTCGTTGCCCGATTACGCTGCGAACGAGGATGAGCAAATCAAGAATGGGCATCAACTGTTCATCTCCAGTCATCTTGATGGCAATTATGACAAGGTCTTCAAGGTCCTCATGATGCTGTAGAAAGCCAGTAAACTCAGTGAGGGTTGGAGTATAACCGAAGGAAGCAATTCTGTGGGTAAAAGTGGCGATTTCTGACTCCAGGCCAGGATGACTGGGGTGGATGAGTGTGGGAGGTTCTTTGGATTCTCCCTGGCACTGTTGTTGCTTTCTGGCTGAGGGAGGCTGATACTTTGATGGTGAAGGATGGAATGGAAGGTTGAAAAGATGAGCAAAGAGACAGTCATGGAGATCTTTGCAGGTCTTCTGAAGGGTGGTGAAGCCAGATGGATTCATGCACCCGGGAGCTTGAAAAATTGGATTGTGAGCAGGTTGGGCAAAGTTGGTCAAGGTGGTAACTTTTGCGGTAGGAATGCTTGGAGTGTTGGCTCTGGACTTGTAGGTGAGCGTGGGAGGCGAATTTGGAGCTTTCTGGGGCGTTTTCAAGTCGTTCGTATCATCGGTGAGATCGATTACGTTGTGTTTGTTGGGGTTAGTGCGGCGCTTGGCGGCAGTAGTAGTGTGCTCCTCTGTAGTAATAACATCAGTAGGTCCAATGTTATTGCTCATAACATTGGTAGATGCAGCAGGTAAGGTAGTTGGACCGTTTTTGTTTGTAGTTTCGCCCATTTTGTTGTAGTAGTTGTCCATGGTAGTTGTGGTTGTAGTGGTCTGCATCTTTGCAGCCTTCTTGGTGGTAGAAGTAGCCCTGTGGCTAACTTTAGTGTCCTGCTGTGGTGGAGCTGCAAAAGCCTGCTGCTTGCGCTCGTCGGGGTGGAGGTTGCGATCCTCTTCAATAATATCATCGATGTCGTCGGAGGTTAACTTGCAGACGTCAAAATAGGCGGGACCTTTCTCAGAGGTGCGCCTCTTCTTCTTGTTGTTTGGGAGATCCTGATCGTCATCAGGGGTAGTGGTTGGAGAAGGGATGTAACGGACACGGGAGGGGAGCTTGGATTTCTTCGGAGATCCATAGGCTAGGGCACCTTTGTAGAGGGCGGGATGGGTGGGCGTGTCAGGAGGGACAGGAGATGCGCCGAGTTCGGCGGGGTAGTCGACGTTAGCGTCGAACGCGTCAGGGTTAGCGCCTTTGGAGGCGGACCTAGAGGCGCGAGGGGCAAGGGAGGGCGGAGGTAAGTTCTGCATGGTGGACTTAAAAAGTTCTGTTGCCTTCAAGGGTGAGTTTAAATCCGTTGCTGGCGAATCCAAAAGGCGAGGGAAAGCAGTTAAGCGTAGGTTCTTAACGGCCGTAGGTAGATTCGACCAATGATCGGAGACATTGGTCGAGTATTTTCCTCGACGGTAGAGCCTTGGACCGGTGGTACGAGGCGAGCAACCATGACAGTATTCGTGTGATCGGTACGCGAGTACTGGCCGACGGTAGACTTAAGGTTAGTAGGACCTAGAAGTCTGCCGTCGGACTTGACGGAGAGGAAGCGAACGTGACGGATCGTCCAGCTTTGGGCGTAGGAGTCCTGAAGATGTGGACCATGATGGTAGATTTGTTGTTACAAATATGTAGAAGATGTAGAACTAAGTAGTAAAGGCCTTTACTGTTTTTGGTTTGTGGAAATTATAAGTTAAAATGTAGATGAAAAATGAAAGTGAGATCTCCAATATTAGTTGGAGTCTCACAAAGTTATGTTGCTTTAATCCCACTTGTTGAGTGGTGTTTGAGTTATGAATCCCATAGTAAAAGTTGTGTTGTCAATAAAATTGACAACATAACAGATTTGAATACTTAGGGAAACTCAGGGCAACATGATTTAAATTCCTTGTGTGGTCGCGGGATCCAGAGTTCTGATTCGCAGAACTACTGGCACGAGTCACGGACAGACGAAGGAAAATAAAGGACTGTCTACCGTATTACCGTATGGTATTTAACCTTACAGTAATTACGAGTGACAGTGTGACAGAGTGACAGTAGATCTCTAACACGTTTTGCTTCAACTCCAGTAGACAAGTATTTGTACTACTGTACTGGTAGATGTTTTACCATGGGTGTGTTAGGCGTTCAACGGCTGGAAAAAAATCCAGAATTCCGAACATGAACCGTCTTAGCTCACCTCTTCGTCTTATAAGCTTGGAGTGTCCTTGCGATTGGACTTGGCCAACTCACTAAACGATACAGCAATAATTGATAATGTTCTCAGTTGGCCTTGTCGTTCGGACCGTAGTAGTCCTCGGAATTGTCTCGACAACTGCCAATGCCACCAATGTGGTTGACGATCAAGAATTCACATGTGGAATATGGTTTGCCAAATCGACAATTCCTGGAGCTGGTTTAGGGATCTTTGCCGGAAAGGATTTTGATAAAGGAGAGAGTGTGCTGCCGGTCGGAGATGTGGTGATCCCGCTTGTGGATTCCAAAATTCACAAGCATCGTGACTACAAGTTTTTGTGGGACGAGTACACGTGGGAGGGAGTAGCACTTTTTATGGAACGAGAAGGCGTGTCTGAATCCATCAGTGTAGTGTCTCCTGGGTTTGGATCAGCCGTGAATTGCTTTCTTGGTTTGGTCAACGTGAAGGAAACCATTCCTAGCAACACTAATACTGGCCTTCATCGTTCCCAAGATCCAGGAGTTGGTGCATTTTCTACCTATTGGAATCGAGAAACGTTGGCAATGATACCTATCAAGGCTGGAAATGAACTTTTTGCAGATTGTGCGTAAATATCAAAGTCCGACTGTCAATCTAGATTGCCTGTTCATCACGAGAAAACCTCGTCTAACTCTTGAATGTCATTGCTTTCAGATGGGAATGGTTGGTTCACATCGAGGGAAGAGACGATCGGTCCAGTGCCCCTGAAAGGAGATCTTGTCCGTGCAAACGAGTTGATTGAAAAGTACTTGAACCTTGAACAGAGCTTGAAATCGGTGGTCAAGGGAGAGATCCTTGAAGAACTCTGGGAGACATTTGCGTGGAAGACACCATTTGAGGATACATCTCGAGTCCTGTTTGCAATGCCCAAGAATTGGGATGACCTGCGCGTTGCCGGTAATATAACTCTTACAGAGTTGAAACGGCGTCACCATTCAACCTCGCTGGATTGGTTGAAACAGCATGGTGAATGCGGTGACTTGATTACTGTAAAGGAATCTACAATTCGGCAGGCGGGACGTGGAGCGTTCGCCAGGAAACGGTTTACAGTGGGGGAGATTGTTGCTCCTTATCCTCTCATCCATCTCCCGTATCGTCAAGTCCTCGATATGTTTGAGCTTACCAGGTCGGACGATCCAAAGAAACACAAGGCTGATAGAGACAGAAAAACGCAAACACAGTTGCTAGAGAACTATTGTATGGGGCACAACGAGTCAACTTTGCTGCTTTGTCCCTACGGTACACTTTCCAGTCATATTAACCACAACCAGACATTGGCAAATGTCAAAATGGTCTGGGCCGACCCTGCAAAGTCAAACCACCATGCCGACTGGTTGAATAAAACACTGCGAGAGCTATACGACACCCCGTATGCCGGTTTGGCCATGAGTTTGGTCGCGACGAGAGAAATCGAGGCCAACGAGGAAATATTTCTGGACTATGGTGACGAATGGGAGGAAGCTTGGCAGACACACGTGAAGAGTTATGTACCTGTATCAGGTGCATCGACGTACAAGTCTGCGGAGCAGCTGAACGATGAGATGACAGTGATACGAACGGAGTTTGAGCTCATTTTCCATCCATACCCGAGCAATGTCCAGGTGTACTTTTCGTTGGCATTTAGCGTTCCACGTATCGTTTGGCTGAAGTATTGGGAACAGGGAACACTTGATGAGTTTATGATCAAGGAGGATGAATACTATGGTCGGGTTGAAGTCTTGCGTCGAGAAGTGGACAGATATGGTGACACTTGGTACACTGTGCTTCCACTCGACGACGGCAGCAAAAAGAAATTGCCGCTGAAACCAAAGATCATAGAAAGAGTTCCACGGGAAGCCTTCAGGTTCTTTGACAACTCTTACACAAGTGACATGCTTCAAAGAAATGCGTTCCGACATGATGCTAGAATACCCGATCACCTCTTTCCCGATTTGTGGAGGAATCGAAGGTCAGGTGTGGACCTTGATCCTTTATCTAAGTAATGCACTGTCCTTTTTTGTCCACCTGGACTCCTTCTCTGTTGAACGTAATCATATAATTTGACTTGTGAGCATGTATCCTAATCTGTAACATGGAGTGGATACGTTCATATAACGGTATTTCTACGAGATAGAGGAGTTAAAATGGACTCGTTGAACATAATCATATAATTTGACTAGTGAGCATGTATGCAGGGAGTAATCAATGCAACATGGAGTGGATTCGTTCATATAACGTTTTTCTACTCTAGTATTAGAGAAATATTTATAAGGGTTACGAGATACTTGTAGTCAGTAGTCAGTAGTTCTCCAGGACGTACAGTAGCAGTACTCCCTGCGCCGTAAAGAGTCTACTCCGGAGTATTTGTGTATGAGACATACTCCGTCGAGTTTCCGAGTAGAATCGGTATGCCCATAGGAGAATGAATTGGTTTTTCGAGTGGAATACGTGTTCGTAAATGGCGGGTTAAATGTACTCCGAGTATCGAAAAGGCTTCGGCATGACAATCGGAATGTCTGAAGTGAATCTTCACAATTGTGTTCAACAGCATTCAATCTCTGTGTTCACTCGTCACTTCATCCCAGTCATATAAGTTTCACAGTACGTCGTATTGAAGCTGGCATCAAATAGTTCTACGACAACGAATAGGACCATTGTGATAAGTCATGGAAATGGATCAAGCTGAGGATGGATTGCGTTGGTTGGCCGAGAGCAGCAGCAATGTGGACAGAATGGCGGATGGTCTGAATGCTACGGACAATTCGACAGTTTTGAAAACTTCAATGCTCCAGAGGAAACACACGACTTTGATGCGTACTCTTCAACCATTTTGAATGTGACACTCATTGCATGTCTGCTCTTGGCGTACTACGTCAAGCAATATCGACTTTACTATCTTCCGGAATCGGCCGGAGCACTCATGATTGAGTTGTTGTGGGGGAATAGCCAGGCTCGTCACGAACGATTTGCAATTCTTTGTATTTGTAAGTTTGTATTTATTGTTGTGGATAGTATGTGGTATGTGGTTTGTACACTTATCCAATTTACACAAAACAAGTCACCAGAAGTTTTCTTCTTCGTCCTCCTCCCTCCAATCATGTTTGAGGCAGGATACAGCCTCAACCGAAAAGATTTCTTTGAGAACTTTGGAGCGATTACTCTGTATGCAATGGTGGGCACCATTATATCGACTTTCGTGGTTGGTCTGCTCACGTTTTACATGGCGAAGCAGGGACTTATTAAGGACATTGACAAGGAGAACCCAATGGAAGCATTGCTTTTTGGAGCACTTATATCGGCCGTCGATCCAGTTGCAACGCTCTCTATCATGGGGAATGCTGATCTTCAAGTTAATCCATTGTTGTACAGCTTGGTGTTTGGAGAGTCTGTTTTGAACGATGCCATTGCCGTTGTTTTATTCAAAACTTTCCATAGGTACTACAGCCCTGAAGGACCAGATTGGCAAGACGCAGAGATCACAGCCGCCCTGTTGGCGTTTTTTACAGTAACTATACTGAGCATTGGTGTTGGCGTGTTTATGGGTCTGACCGCGTCGTTGATGTACAAGCACACACAGCTGTCCGAGTATCCAAAGTTCGAGACCTCCCTCCTCTTTTGCTTTTGCTACCTCTGCTATTCGATTGCAGAATCGTTGGAGCTATCAGGAATCATGGCAATCTTCTTCCAAGGAATCATACTCTCGCATTACAATTCCTACAACTTGAGTCCAGCCGCTCATGTGGCATCGGAGCAGATTTTTTCGACGTTGGCCACCATCGCTGAAACTGCGGTCTTTCTCTACATGGGTATGGGCGTCTTTACGGGTCGCTTCGCAAACTGGGATGTTATGTTTTCCGTACTGGCGCTTTTATTCTGTCTGTTGGGTCGAATTCTCAATATATTCCCGCTTTCTGTAATTGCCAACCTATGTCGAAAGAAGAGGACAGATCGCATCACGTGTAAGATGCAAGGAGTTCTGTGGTTCGCGGGTCTTCGGGGTGCCATTGCGTTTGCTCTTTCTGAAAACATGCCGGGTCCCAACAAAGATGTCTACGCCACTGCGACCTTGTCCATCTGTATCTTTACCACCATCGTATGTGGTGGACTGACCGATAAGGTCCTGACAATGACAGATATGAAGTCGATCGTCGACGACACCGATGTAGATACTGACACTGAAGAAGTAGAGAGTCTCGCGAATGCCTCGTATCCACAAATACATGGACGTGTGTATGCTGGAGTCAAGGGTGCGTGGAAAGATTTCGACAATCGGTACCTCAAGGTACTTTTTGGTGGATCACGCACAGTCCGATCCGGCGCCAATCGTCACAACTTTGATAATCATGGGCACTATGAGATGCCGAAAGTCCATTCCGATAGCTTAGACGAGGACGAGTAGTCGGCGGGAGTTCATTGTGACTGACGTGCCCATGAGAGCGCAAGTAGTGTTGACCAAGGGCGATGACAAACATGCGACCGTTTCGTACGCTTCTGTTTTCTCACGGGTGAATAATAGTCGAGTATTGACTATCCTCACGATGGAACCCTTACTGCCAGCTTGGACCATGACAATCAACTGCATTATCGAACGTCGGCGGGTGCCATCCTTTCTCCATTCACCTCGGCGAATGTTTCTAGACCCCAAGATCGATCGCAGTACCAATAAAGTTCCCCTGTTCCCCAAGGCTGCCGGGCTGCCGGTATCCGTCGCTTTGCGGCGAAGTTTGGGCGACGATATAGGCACGAGAGAAGTTCTTGGTGCTGTGTGGCGTATGACATTGCTATTGGTTTGGTTTTACAGCCTCAATAAAAAGTGCGGGTTAGCGTTTATCTGACAAGTATGTACGAGTAGTACAGCGTGCAGTGTCAGTAAAAAACTACTCGACGAACATTCGACAGTATTTCATCAATTCCATTACTGAGAGTAAAGTAACGGTACTCGTAGACGCTCCCACGACGCAACATGCACATTTTTAATTGCATCATTGCCATGATGGTCTGATGAAGGATAACTGCCGTACCTGCAAGAAGGAGTTATGACTGGGATCACCGTCATGGTTCCATATTGAATCCGAGTTCTGTTCCAAGATATGAGAAGTCTTGGTGCGACGCGACGAACATTCATCGAGCTGGCACATTCCAGTTTGCTGCTTCTGTCGCCCATCGATCCTGTCGCAGATCTCATTTGTCGTTACACTCCCACCGAATTTCGATCTGCAGTGTGTCAAACATCACGGTTTCTATATCGAGGAGAAATATAAGTCTTGCTTCCGTCAATCCTTCATCCTGATCCTGATTTGTTAGTCGAAGGGACTTATCCTGAGAATGATGCCAAATTGGCGTTGGAATATTTCACATGCCTCGAAGCCATGCTGACATCGCGAGCGACACCATCGACCGGACACATTGGTACCCCCAACTACGAGGATGCTGCGGAATGGGGCGAGGTTGTGTCTATCTGGCCACTCGGCAATCACCTCTCCTATGTGTATCCTCAAGATTCAAGAACGTTCTATCCTGGAGGAGACTGTAGTGACAACAAGAACGTTATTGTTGAGGATCATGGTCTTGCAACAGCCTTGGCACTGGGACACGAAGTCTTGTTCACGTCGTGGTTTGACGATGATGTCAGAAGGTTGCCGCCAGACATAGTACCCGCCTGGATTTCTGCCTTTGTCGCGATTCCATCAAGCGACGACGCGAAATTGAAGAGGAGTCTAGAAATGCGAAACTATGGATTGTAGACATGGTTGTCGAATCAACCAATGGTCGTGGCTGATGGGTGATTTTCATGAGAATCCACTCCTCTATTTTCATGTCCATAGCTGCATTTACCAGCATCTTCTCGCATCAGACCATCCCATACCTGGCATCTATTCGGCAATGTCGAAGTTCGAGCGCTGCTAATACTGCTGTCAGGTTGTGTTGATGGTTCCTATACCTCCGAGAATGTTAGTTGCTACAATACCTGATAGGCTTTGTATGACTTCGCAGGTCTATCCGAACATTGTATAATCATGACATGAGTTGTACTTGTATCATACCCTTCGTTGGATTGTTATCCCCTAAATCAGTACTCTGAGTACCTGATGGTACCATGTACAGTAGCGTACTTTGTACCGTTCCATCTTCCACCGTTTATGGAACGAGTCTTGCAGAAATTCAAAAGGTATCTTTTCCTTGTCGGGCAAGCCAGTTTGTGGATTAGTAGAGCCGTAGAAACAGGTAATGCAGTACTATACCGGCACTTGTATACGCTACACGACCAGTTGCGTGTTCGCGAGTATTCTTTGTTCGCGGATCTTCACAGTTGACACCTCAACATTCGATTCATGGCATTTTTACCATGGGCAACCGCACCATCCTCACCATCATCTCCCTAACTCTTGCCATATGCACCAACCTCGTATTGCAAGGAATCACAGAACATAATCTCAGGTCGGTTGGAGAAAAGTGTTTTGCAGGCGATTATAAAGGTCTCGTTCCCTTCGAACCATGGTTAGGAGGATCCTTCGTCTGCATCGTAAACACACTGTTCCATGGACTCACGACTGTACCAGAAGGAAAGTTTGCATGGGGAGGTATCATGACTGTGTACTTTCCAGTTGCAATATTGGTGGTCGTTGAGTCAGCGAGGACTGGAGTGAAGGGTCTCCTCAAATATCCGATTGTAATCTTCGTGTTGAGCCAATACATTGCAGTTAGTGTGGCATTCCCTCTGTTATGGATACCCATGTACTTCGTTTGGGGAAGAGGGACAACTCATGGTTTCTCTCAAACGCATGCTAATTTCACGGATGCAGCAGGACTTTTCTTCCTGATTGCTTCCATGGCCTTGTTTGCCCTCAACACCCAATCGTACGCATGGACTTGGACCGCCAGCCTTATCGGAGGCCCCTTCTTTCCCATCCCATATATTGTGGCATTATTCTTACCGTCTGACTCGTCGAACCCCGATTCCTCGTCCAAGTTAATTGTCAAAACCTACCAAGCCGCTGGGCTGGCAAGTTTCATGGTGTGGGCGTGTGCCATATTTATCCTTGTTCGTAACTACCAGTACGATACTGCAAGCATTGTGGGCGCATTGTGGACCAAGACCAATTTTTCGGTACAAATTATTAATCTCGATTGGGTCGTTTGGTTCCTATCCATGGTACTTGTTCTTGCTGAGGAAAGTCTCATGGATGGTCTCCTCGCCATTGTCATGATGCCACTGACTGGTCCAGGTGCATCACTCGCGTTTCTGTTGGCTCGACAGGAACAAGTCAGGGCCAAGAATCTCAATGTCAACAAAACGGACTAGTAGAAGAAGGCTCTTGGAATGCTCGAATTGTATCATTTGTAGTCGCTCTAGGTAGACGTTCATGACTGTTTCAACTGCTCATCCTTGTTCAAAAGTCTTAAAAAATAGTTTACTGCAGCACCGAATCGTAATCGACTGGTTTGCAATCTACTACTGAGTAGTAGCATCAACAGATGCATTCAAACTTTCGATAGGGTGGACTGCTAACCAGTGCCATTGTCTAAAGTTGTAGCGTCGCTAATTCTGCCAACAATTCGGGTTCCGAAGCAACCTTTCGTTTTTGATCATCATTCCACGTGGATTCATCCTTAGTCTTCAATTCCTCAATCTGCCTCAGTATCTTGTTAATCTTCTTGGCACGCTTTTCCGGATCCGCTTTTGCATTGGCAGCCGCAATAGCTGCCGCGGCTGCAGCTTCCTCCTTGGCCTTGGCCTTGGCCTCTTCTTCTTCTTCTTTCAATTTTTGCAATTTTTGTTTCTCACGTCTCAAGGCAGTTTTGCTTTTGCCCTCGGGTGGTGGTGGTGCCATGCCGACTGGTACATGTTTGCCGTTATTCGTCGCCGAGTTGAGTCCCAGTCGAGGTGTTACCTTGGTGGCAGCCATGATGGTACCTTCCTTTTCCAATCGAATCTTATCGGCCAAACTCATGGCACCACCCACGCCTCCTGTAGCTCGTCCTCGTGCCGACGGAGGAACGTATCGTTGTGTCGTGGAAGTCGCGGCGGCGGGATTGGTGGCAGCTTGCGTCGCAAGCTTCTTCGCCTCGGCAATGGCAACAGCATCACCACTAATCCGAGGTGCTGGACTTTGAGGACGGTCGGAATACACATTGGGTGGCGCAGGGACAAATGCGGCTTGTAATAATTTGTTGGGTTTGTAATTGGCATTGTCCCATGGAACATTATGCACTTCCTCTCCATTGTAATGGAACAATTTGACACCGTTGTCTACATTCATTCGAGGACTCGTGGTTGAAGAGAAAAAGGATCGAGAATCAGAAGACCATCCATATCCCACAGTACAAGATGCCATTACTTCCCGATAGGAGGGAATACCGGTCGCGGCATCGTATTGTGGAATAACCTTGAGCTTGTTACGATCCCAAAAGGTCATGCCTCCTGCAAGGTTACCAAAGCCAGCAATGTTGACAAATCGACCATGCGGTGCCCAGCAAATTGTGTTGCGGTGCGCATTGCCAAACAAAAAGGTTGCGTCGGCGGTAATTCCGTTATGCAAGGAAGCCATGGCTGGCATGGTGCCACTAACGACTGCAAAGCAAGGTGGTTTGGTGGCGTTTGGCATCCAAGCAACATCAAGCACAGGACCAGTCGTGTTGTTTGGCAGTGGAACAGTAATGACTTCTTTGGACGCCTCCGTCATGAGATGTAGGGTTGTGGAGCCATAGTACGACTTGCCAGACGTGTCCACACTAGTTTGGAGAGCGATCAATGCGGCATCGCCTGTCGGTGCCCAGTGGACATTGATCTCCTCTGCTTGAAATAAGCTCTTAGATACGACAGCAGGATAGCTAGCCGCTTGGGGTGGGCATGGAGATGGATATTTGTGCAGGGATGCACGAGCTGGCTTGTCTTTTGTTCCTGGAGAAAAGGTAACAAGAAGATACGTCGACGTCACAGCCGTGGTTGGAACTGACATTGTCGAAAGACCTGACATTTCATCTTGTCATGGAATCGCACCTCACTGTCCGTGTTTGAAAAGGCATTTCCATCAAAGACGCGAATCTCGTTGGTCGTGTTGAGAAAGGCATATTTCTCATCGTGCGTCCACTGCAGGTACGGCCAACTTTCCCGTTTCAGACTCTTTTGAATAAATCCGTGAAGGAACGCTCCCGTGTTGCCATCCCAAACTTTGAGATTCGGTGCCTGTTCCTGCTGTTGAGGGTCAGCGGCCGATAATCGTTCCCATGTCAAAATGTACGTCCCCTTGGGACTCGTACAAAGCATTTGGATGGCTTGTGAATCCTTCAAGAATGGTTCCTTTACTCGTTCAGTGCTGGGTGAACCGTCAAGTGGGCACTTGACAACGCCGTGGCTCGGTTGGTGGACGAAAACGCAGGATCCATCAGGAGAAAAATGCTGTAAAGTCGATGGGCCTTCTAATAGAAACTCACGATCTTGCGCCTTGTCGATCTTTTCCTCTCCTTTCCTTGGAATTGGAAAGATCTCGATTCCGTCTTTGGACCTTAGCAGTATACGACAAGGGGATTCTCCTTCTTCGACCATGGTTGTGCGCGATGCGTGGAGCGCAATGACAATGTCAATGGGCAACTGAGTTGCTTGGTTGTTGAAAAGTTGAAACTGTTGGATGTTGGATGGCCGTCCATTTTGTCGGCTGTCCATGTATTTGTATGATACTGTAGTACGCTACGGTACCAGGTACTCCAAATACACGGGTACATTACAGCTGCACAGTATCCATAGTACAATCTGACGTCACGGTACGAGTAACGGTAGTGTCCAGTATCCTTTACCAGTACTCCGAGTACTGACTAATCGCGACCACAACTGCAGTAGATTCCGAATTCCACTTCTTCAGCGATTCCCTTATTAAACATCGGATCTGCAGACGGCCAAATTCAACAGATGAGGCTGTTTTGGTGTTCGTCTGTGGTAACAAGTAACAATTATTATTATTACGTGTGACTGAGTATTGATTATATCTGTTTTCCTGCGAACTCATGAAAAAAGTGCCAACTTCTACCGGATTCTGCCTTCTGTCAAATATTTCTGACTTCACAAGGAATACCAGTCGTACTGTTCACAATCAATATTGGTCCAGCAGTAAGATTCATTTCTGTTCACTGTCTGATTGTTTGCAAGTTGATCGGAGTACTCTGATACCAAACAGGCGCCTACAAAGTCTTCCTTCTATAAAGTCGAACTAATAGCATGCGAGGAGCAGCTCAATCGTCGCTCATAGTCGCTGTCACAGTTGCTGTGTCGCTGATTGGCGGTGTGTCATGCTTCGCTCCTTCGACTCCACTCCGACTGGAGGCTTCAAATCTGAATCGTCACGTTCTTGCTGATGGTCATACACAAACGTCTCCAAGACAATGGAACGGCCGGAATATGGCATCTGTATCGATGCATATGGGACACAGTCACACACATCAACATTCTCACAGTAGTACGGGTGGTATCCGACCGGCAGCAACCATCGCTGTATCACAACAACCACCACAGCAACAGCTTCCAGTTTGGGCAAAACGCCGACGAATCTCGGCTCTCCTTCTCTTTTGTGCCATTGCTATTTTGGGACCACCTCTGGCACGACACCGACAACTGGCTAACAGTGATGTTGCAGCATTCGTACTCACTGCCACATCCCTGTTCCTTTTGGAGCCAATCCGAGATCAAGTCAAGCACATTTTGTTACGAATCCGACAATTGAGCGATGGGATTTCCAGGCACTCGAGCCCGATTTCGGCGAAATATATTTTCAAGAATGACAATGCTGCAGATCGTATCACACTCATGGGGTAAGTGTACAATGATATATGGACCTCCAGCACCTTTACGCCTTGCTAAACAATTTCTCAATGCCACTTTACTCATCTCTCGTTCAAAAAGGGGTGCCATCAATGTAGTACTCTCATTGAGCAAGTTCTTTGTGGGCGTCACGTGCCACTCGTCAGTACTCATTGCCGATGCCGGACACTCGCTATCCGATCTCTTTTCTGACTTTATTACACTATGGGCCGTCAATGTTGGTCGGTTGCCTCCTGATGCCGATCATCCATACGGTCATGCCAAATTTGAGGCAATTGGTTCGCTCTTTCTCTCCTTGACACTCTTTGGGACAGGCATTGGCGTTGGTGCTGTATCTAACAAGCGATTGTTGGAGATTCTCTCCATGCAACGCAGCAGCAGCACCTTGTTATCCGCCACTGCCATTGTACTTCCAAAACTGCCCGCCCTCCTCATGGCAGGAATTAGTATTGTTTCGAAAGAATGGCTCTTTCGCGTGACGCGCACTGTGGGAGAACGTCTCAATTCTCAAATTGTCATTGCCAATGCCTGGCATCATCGTTCGGATGCCTATTCGTCCGTATTGGCACTTGGATCGATTGCTCTTGCCATGTACGTGCCTGGTCTGGTTGCCGTCGATGCTGCGGCAGGATTGTTTGTTGCTGGAATGATTTGCATGACGGGTGCTGAAATTTTGGGAGAATCGATCAAACAATTGACGGATATGAGCAATGATGATGAAATGTTGGTGGAACGCATTACAGCACTGGCCGCCAACAGTGAAGATGTTTTGAAAGTAAATCGTGTCCGTGCGACAGTGGGATCGGCATCGACCGTGGATGTGTCGGTATCGATGCAAAATGACAAATCGGCGTCGGCGGCGCGGGCTGTGGAATTGAGACTGAAACAAAGTATAATGCAAATTGATGGCATTGTAGATGCCGATGTGAGAGCCACAAGTCCTGGAGTGTTTTGTCCACTGTTGGAGGCGTCGAACCCGTTGCCGATGAGTACGGCAGAGATTGAGAGTTTCGTAGAGCACGAAATCCTTTCCAATCATCCAGAAGTCAAGTCGGTCGAGGGTGTTGTGGTTCACTATCAAGACACTGTCCTTGTCAATGTTGATGTTCATATTCGGCTAGCAGATAAAGACACGACTCTTGCCCAAGCAAGCAAATTCGCTACAAGTGTGCGCGACACAATCGAACGTTCCAGTCAAATCAGCACGGCCAAGATCTTTTTGGACGTGAACGAAGATGCACTATCCTTGGCCATTTGAGAATTGAGTTGATAGCATATCACAAGAGAGGTTCGTCAGCTCAACTGCGCCTACCATTACTAGAAAAACTCTCATAATCCAGATGCGACTGTGTGCAACGTGTAGTCTTGCGCATTTCTCGTTGATGCAGATGCGACACTGGACGGCACAAGTAACATCGAACCTAGGGATAGGTGATGCGTGATGGAGTTCGATGTACTTTTGCTTAGATTAAGTCTAGTTTCCTTACTCTACATCTGGTTCATGACCCGTCTAGCACACGTGCAATCTGAGTACTATCCAATAACTGGCAGAAGGGAGCAGGGAGCAGTCATAGGACCGAAAGGGAGAGGGCGATAAGTTATTTCTGCTACTCAAGACATTGCTTCTTGTCACGATCAGACTCGGGTGTAAGCATAGTACTAGGAGCAAGACGAAGAAGTGCCGACAGCAGGGTTCTGTCTGGGCCGAATCTTATTGATTGCACGGTCAAGTTCATATGAACGGAATGCCAACTGCGGTTTTGGCAGCATAGGCTTCATACTCGTTTGGGAACAGGTGCCGGAGACACTCTTCTTCATATGGAATTCGTCGATGGAAAAAAGTCCAGGTCGCACAAGTAAAGACAACTGTTTGCACCGGATTACACAGCAAAACCTGCGTACCAATGGCCCAGTAAAAGAATCCAACATACGACGGATGTCGAAGGTATTTGTATCTGTAGCACAGCAAGAAATAATGATTTTTCAGTAGAAAAGGCAAATGTTGAGAATGCGGGTAGACGACTATACACTGTACACCGTCATCCGAATAGTACTCGGGAGTATACTTACATTCCATGGGTGATGAGAACATGATTATCTTTCTTTGAAATTTGAATCAAATGGTTAAAACTTTCTCCGCAGGTTGCAATTGCAACCGTCCGGATAGTTTGGGCCAAAATGACTATTGCCAAGCCAGCGTACATTATGGATAGACTGTTCAGACGGGGAAGAAAATGATCCGAACTGAAAACTCCAGACCTGATAACTGATGTTGATATGTTGATGATCATGAGGTTAGTAAGAGACAACGTTAGAACAAACAAATTGAAAAAGTGTCGCATTCCTCTCTCCTAGTCTTTCACTATGTATCACTTTGCACTCACAATTGCAGCTGCCGTGTAGGCATAACTATGATTGACAATGAATGAATCGGATGAAACAACACGCGGATTCCATATCGAGGTTGCAAAGAATTCCGCAAGATGGAATGTGCAAACGCAAATTACATACATGCACCATTGAATCCATAGTTGCATTCGATACGGACTAAGGGAGATCGCGCTTGAATTATTCACAACACCCTCATGACTCTGCAACTGTATCATGATTGCCACAATGAGGAGGATGGTGTGCATCCCAAGGATCACACCAAGTATCAGTGATATCAATGCGGCACGTCCAAGCCCTTGATTGGTGTTGTACGCTGGATACATGGTCCATCTTTCAAATGATAGCACAGATTGGATCTTTTGCAATGCAAGGCGTAGTCGAAGTGACGTCCGAGATAACATGGAATCCACCATCGTCGTTTGCACGTTGGAGAGTATTTGTGAACTTCGTCCTTGAAACCTCGAACTTTGGATGACGACCTGGAGGAGCAGTTACTTATTCAAAAATAACTCTATGAATACCACAACTACTTGTAGCATTTCACAAGACCAGGACCAAATCATACTACGGTACTAGAGTACCTGGTGAGTGCTACACCCTCTATCATAGCTACAGTAGTAGATCCCCCCTGTTGGAATGGTATGAAAAAACGAGCCCTCGTGCGCCACTTTTCAAGTGCAGTACTTGTAGCTTCCTACGTCCCACGACAACGGTGTACTGCGTTCTACTGATTTGGACATTTCGTCCGTACCACTACAAACGTGCACTGACGTATACAATTTCATGTATTCGTGTAGACAATGCGATATTGCTTTTATAACGGATTTCTGGCATGTCATCATTGTATAGAGACTTTCGTTGAACATCTTGAACCATTATTCAAAATGATCGAGCATGCGATACGTTGAACATGACATGATCCTATTTCGCATCTTGAATTCACTTCAGGGCTGTGGATTTCATAACTACAAAATCATAAGATATTGGCTCTGCTAAAAGTCGTCACAAAATGATGGGCATACGTTGCAGCATATATCTGCAAATGACATCCCCTACCTTGCAGGTACAACAGTACTTGAGGTAACAAATGCAACCATGTGTTCGATGGCGAACCTATTCGACGTTCCGTGTCATATGTGTGTCGTGTCGTGCGATCCTGGCGTTTGACTACACGTCGGCAAGTTTTCATGCTACTTTGACAGTCCTACCTGGTACAGTGCTGTCATGCTGACCATGTTTGGAGCTTGCAAAAGCGACCAGCCCTATCTATTCAAAAATGGGCATGCCTTCAATGCAACATTATTATAGTATATAGAAATATCATGCAACCGAGGCACTGATTTTGAATTGCCAGTGAAGAAGAAGAAGAAGACACAAGTGCCGGAACGATTGCATTTGCCTTGGAGGCATACCGAGTCCACCGAATTTCGAGGTAATGACTAGAGGACAAGCATGATACTGGAAGAGATGATTGCAATAGCACAAGAAACAAGTCCGATTCGTTGAGGAGGTGCGGACGAGGTTGCATCATCGTTGTTGTCACCGACGACACTGGCGGCTGTGATGGTCTGATTCAAGAACTTGACGTGGTACAAATCGGCAGTTTCTAGGATGGTCACATTCTTGGCGGCAGCAAGGGCACGCATGCTCTTCACCAAACCTCCATCGGCAATGTTGGTACGGATGTTTTCTTCGATACCGTCCGCAACGCGGATACCGTAGGCTTGACAATCGGCTTGACGACAATCGCGGGTTGCGGCAACCGTGACCTCGAGGTCCATGAAGTCATCATCACTCTGCAAGCGACGCAATCGAGTGGGATCGAATGGGAGTCGAATTGTAGCGGTCGAGAGTCCATCCACAATACTCTCGACGGCCGACTCGAGGACATTGACAAAGGACTGCTGAGAATCAGTCGGAATGTCATTCGAGGTAACGTTGATAGTGACCATCGCCAACACCTCAACACCAACATACGCCTGCACTGCACCTGTGGACGGGAATTGAGACGCACTTGGAGAGGAAGTAGGCGAAGTACTGGGTTGACTCGACGGTGCTGTAACGGAAGGGTTGGGAAAAGCCGCGGCAGAGGGGCTTGCCGATGGTAGCGAGAGTCCCGATGTTGGGGTTTCGGATTCAACTTCGACAGGGGACTGCGTTTTATCGGACGGAGCAGAAAAGGGAGCTTGCGATGGCTTCACCGAAGGAGACTTCAGGTCAGTGGTTGGCGTCTTTGACGGCGACGAGGCAGGGGACGGAGCTTTCGTCGGCGTAGTTGACGGGGCAGTTTGTTCAGATGTTGGAGTTTTCGACGGAGATGAATTCGGGGTTGGAGTTTTAGGTGTCGGTGTGGAAAAGGGGACAGAAGACGGCTTTGTCGCTAATACAGTTGACTCAGATGATGGCAGTTGGGATGGAGCGGACGACGGTGCTTTATCTGAAGGAGATGGTCTGGAAGTAGGAGTAACTTTACCAGGTGACGGCGTTGGTAAAAAAGTGAAAACCGGAGCAGGTGATGGTTTCGTGGACGGCGTTTTGGACGGTGATGACACCGGGAAAGGTGCAGGCGATGTTGTGGTCGGGATGGAAGATGGATCCGATGATGGCACTCTGCTTGGCGACGGAGTGGGATCGAAATCGCATACATCCATCATGCACTCACGACCAACGTCTGTGTTGAGGGTCTCCAAGATTGAGCAGAACTCTTCGACAAAGATTGCTTCGTCGTTCCCAGTGAAAGCCATCGACATGACCTGATTGTCTCCAGATCTAGACGAACATCTTGCGTATGCCTTTGGACCGATGATGCTTTCGCAATTCGAAGTAATGTTGTCATACCCAGGAACAAGACAAGACTCGGGGAAGCCTTAGGAGCAGATGGAAGTCCAAAGACGATCGGGTCGGCGTCAAAGAATTTGTCACATGCATGTCAAGGTTGACCTGTGCTGCACACTGTCGATTGTGAACATATTGATGAACTCCGTTGGGATTGGATAAGGCAAGTTTGCCCCTGCGCACGTCCTGAGCCACTTGCTCTCGACGAAAAGGTAAGCATCATCCTGGCGGAGGGAGCCCCAGCAAGGCGATGCGACGATCGTCATGTACTGCTGGGACAGGGTGGTCATGTCCAGCAATGATGCCGACTCGCCGGCGGCGGCACATTCTGACTGCGCCTCTAGAGCGGAGGCTTCTATCAACGAATCCGTGATGTTTGGAGGATTCGAGCAGGTATCACATGCAAAGGTGTCATCAAGGTCAAAGGGAACTCTGAGCTTGGCGAAGGTCGAGACGAGGCAGCGATCAGAATCAATAATGGTAACATTGGCGCACCCCGCCAAAAAGCGCAGGAGAACTTTCGGAGGAAAGGACTTGACATCAGTGAAGTCTCCAAGAATTGTTCCATTGGTTTCGTAGGGAGTGTAGTTTGCGGGAGAGGAGTCGACGTTGCCACACCGAGAACACTGACGAAAAGGAACAACAGCCTTTGGATTTCAATCGTTAGCATTCAAATTTCTTTCATCTCATAAAGCCATTGATGCGAGTTGCGTTAAAGGTGAAACTTACTTCATGTTTGTTTGATCCCAGTTTTGCGTACTTTCTATTACTTGATATTGTGAGCTTCTAGAGTACAGAGCATGGAAAATACATTTTCAAACTTAGTTGCTCACAGAAGGAATCCCGTTAAAAGTGAAACATTTGCAAGGTTTCAAAATGATGCAGCAACGGTCACTAGTTATCGGGGATTTGGAATGGGCAAGGGCTACGATGATGGCTAGAAGAATACGCGGCGATTCGGGTTTAGTACAGATTCACAGCATTGTATCTGATTCTGATAGGGAAGATTTCATCGCCCTCTACGGTTTTTTGAGAGCCACCAGATAGAAATCCTCGGTTTCTCCGTCGAGGGTCTCGTCATACTCAACAAGCTGCAGCATCTTTTTGTCCAACACCTTCAGACCTGCCAGTGTTGCCATTGTCTCAAGATTGACGGTACTAGGCATGTTTCGGACCGCCACTGAGGGGTTCTTCTGACATTCCGTCTTGACAAACTTCGCACCATTGATGTGCGCAATGACAATCCGACCTCCAGGTTTCAACAGGGACGCTGCTTCGTCAATCACACGTCTTGTGTCTCGAAAGAACTGAATGGAACCATTGAAAACAATTGCGTCGTATAGAGACCCAGTTGGTATCACCTGAGGAAAACTCCCAACACAAAAGTTCTTCCCTACATGCTTTTGTTTGGCAAGAGCAATCATCTCGGTAGAGAGATCAAGTCCAAAGTATCGACACTTATCAGGGATGAATGGAACTAGCGATCCGTCTCCGCAACCAACGTCAAGCAATTCAAAGTTTTCATCCTTCTCACCTTGGCATGCCATCCCAATATGTCGAAGCCTCCTCTCAACAGTGGGCTCTAACTTTCCTTTAACTCGTTGATAGTCTTGTGGCAAAAACAGAGCTACTGTATTCCACGTGGCTGCAACTCGAGCAGCATGCATCTCGTCAATCGATCCTCCATCAAAATTTTCCATTTGCGTTCGGAAATACTCTGAAGATGCAGCATCAACATTGTTGCCATGCCTCTTGAGTAGCTTTTTGGCTTCCTTCGATAGTGACACGGATGGCGCGCCCTTGTTGACAGACGAACTTCCGCCTCCAAACCCTCGCGCCGCAAAGCAAATCTGAAGGCGAGCTGCCTCCACGGTGTGGATCAAGAATACTCCGTGTACAACGATGACATAGGCGTAGATATTCATCGAGAGTAGGTAATGACTGAGTGATACGGGTAGGACTCAATTGAAGTTGGGTTGATGCATCATTGAATGCCGGGGTACTCCGGGCCGGGATAGTGTTTACAGTAATGCTACGTGATGCCCTCGCATGCAATTTCCAATGGGGAGAGGGGACACGTGCTCAGGACTTACCCTTGTGTGTGAACCCACTGGTATGCCTTGAATGCGTACTCTGTAGTCCTGTGATTCCGAATACATACGAACGGGAAAAGTATGCCAAACGGGACAAAAATCATTTGGGATAGTGTGAGCACGCGAGGTGACATGTTTCTTGAGATTTCACAATAACGGCTGTCGGAGCTGCACGTGGAATTGTACAGGCTGCGCGACGTACCAATATGGTCCCGGCAAGGCGGCACGGGGGGTCGGTTCCAGAATTCTGACGCGACACAGTACGGCATGAGCTGAGGACCCTCACACGGCGTGCTCCGGCGTTTCGCCATGGATGACGAGAGCAAAACGTCGCATTCCGATTTGCGGACCTTTGTTAGGAACTTTGTTCGATAGGTTTGGGAAACAATCGGAATTGTACCGCATGATTGACAAAGACTTGCTAAAGAAGGTGGATCCATGTACACCTGGGAGTAGTAGCATAATGACTCTATACAATAAAGCAGATATGTACCTGGTACTTGATATTGCTTCGCTGTCATCTCCATCGACATGGTTACATGGTCGGGCCATACTTCAAGAAATCAACAACGAACTCATCAGAAACGTTCTGAAGATGTTGCAAGACTTCATAGGTTCCGACAACCAGGTCGGCCTCGTGGTACTTGACGCCCCATTCTTTGCAGAAGGATTCTACGAGCTTGTGTGCTTTTGGGAGAGAGTGGCGTGGAAGTGAAGGAACAAGTGGTGATCCACTTGATATTGAAGTCCACCGCAGAACCAATCAACGAAAGCTTGAGGAAAGCCATGACCACCAGTAATGTTTCTGGTAGTCGTGACTTGTAGCTTCCAGAAATCAGGGCGGGTGACGGCATCGTACGTCTCCATACCGTTGTGACCAAGGCCAAAGACGATTGCGAGGAACTGACCGCACGAGCAGGTCATAACCATGAAGAGGGTGAACCCGTGGAGGAAAGAAAAGCGACCGAAACCTGAGCAAACCGCAAAGACCCAGAGATAGTGAAGGGCGATAGCGGTCTTCCAAAACGGGGTATTGCAGACCCTTGATCTTCATTTCCAACGCAGCGTTTTCCGTGACCGCACCGAGCCTGTAAGCGATCTTGAAAGATTCGTTCAACCAGGACAAACGCGCCAGCAACAGGATTGGGAAGTACAAGGCGGCTTGGTATCGGATGAAGAACTTAACAAGGGCGGAGTCCTTACCATCAAGTGCAAGTTGACGGTAGGATTGTGCCTGCTTCAAGGACCACGCGAGAAGAGGCATGGTATCAATGTCTGATCACCGTCCTGTGACAGAGCTGACGAACTGTGAAGGTTAGGAACAGCGTGGTGTCCATTGTGCTTGTTCTTCCACCATTGGACGGAGTATCCCTGCATAAGATTTCCCCAGTAGATGCCAGCCAAGTCGCCGTACTTGCGATGACGAAAGATTTGGTGGTGCAAGCAATCATGAGCCAACCAACCATTGCTGGAAGAAGAGACCCATCAATAGAGCAGCCGCAATGTGAACCGCAGTGGACTCCGAATAGTAAATCATGGCGCAAGAGAGAGCCCACAAACACTGCGTGGATATGAATTTGTAAACATAGAACCATTTGTTTGATTTGAACATGCCCATGACAACCATCTTCGCTCTGAGATCGCGGTATCCTTTCTCGAAGTCCAGCTGTCTTTGATCCTGTGAGTGACAGACTCCGGAATGAGATCACCAATAAGGAACTTCTTCATCATGTTCTGCGATCCGGGAGCATGAAAGCAGCAAAAATGTCCGTCATATCATCTCCAGCATGAGTGTAGATCACAGCACCACCTGGATGCTCGTGCCAGTTGGAGACATCATAGACCTTATTCATGTAGACAATCCATGCATCTTCAGGAGTGCAATGCTTCTTCACTTCCTCCCATGTGTACTTTTCGACAGTTTTGCTCATTTCGCCAGCATCCTTTCCAGATGCCTTTTTGACAACAGCGGAATCACCTCCTTTGCCCATAATCGAAGTATATGATGTACAAGTACTGTACTAATGTGATGAATATGAATCTAGGTTGAAACTCGAGACGTGTTGAATCGAGACAGAATTGTGACCTCTTCGGCCAAATGTTTTAACTCCGCACACACGTTCTCATCGGCCGTTGCCAAGAAAACCAGTCAGCCTTTCTTCCTTTCTACGCAAGATTTTTCAAGATGCCGATGGATCCGACGAAGACGTGGCGCATCGACACTGACGACAGAGGCGAACTTGTGAAGCAGGCGCGACGAAAATAACCGTTCTTACTTAAACATCGTAGTTTCTACTACGGCGAGGACAGCGCGATTTTTCGACTGCATGGAAAGAGGTCATCTCATTTTCGCACGCCATTACTGCTGACTTGGAACAGCCAAGGCATTGCCATCATCAAATCTGGAGGTGGTGTTCACACATCTTCAGGGTTTCAGCAGACAAACAGGCAAATGAAAGTTTGAATTTTTCGACGCGTGGAAGGTGAAATCCTAGGATGACGCACCGTGTTATCAGGTACTCCGAGTACCTGAGTACACAGTACCAGGGGTACCGTACAAGTAGACCACACTCCGAGTAACAGACGCTGGCACGATACTCGAGTACACGGTTCCTACACTGCGTTTCCCATACGACATCCTTCATTTTTTAACGGTACAGTACTCCAGTACAAGTACATGCAGTGCTCTATTTAGCAGAGTACGGAGTACAAATGTACTACCCCGCAAGAACTGTTTGTACGGTAGTAAAGGGACAGTATGCAAGTGAAGATTACGCAAACAGGTGCAAGTAACAGTGCACTGTTCTCTAACCGCAACACAGCGAAATTCTTATCTTGCAGTTCGCAGGTGCGTCATTTCGAATGCCAGTGCATCCGAGTACCTGGTAATCTGGTAACGCAAGATGCACCATGCACAGTAATTTGTACGGCCTCCTCGAGTACCATGGTGTTGTAAGTTGAGGCGGCTCAAAGCCTGTTCATACTTGTGAACCACAAACCACAAAGTTTGCCCATGATGATCTTCCTGTCTTCCTACCGAGTCCTTGACTTGGGATCAATCTCGCACTATTACTGATGAAGAGCAATCTACCGTAAAGATTGGCGATGACTTGTTGTTGCTGGTAATGACGACGTCCGTAATGCGAATCTACTTGATTGGCAAATGCCAAGTTTTTGTTCGAAATTCGAATCATGTTCCGAATCATGTCAACAAATGGGAACTCCAGGATTTCGGGCCAGATACCTTAGTATTGGATACGAATGAGGTCAGTTCATAATATTTCAAACGCACTCTGCTACAATCAGAAGCTTCAAGCCACAACACAACAAGAAAATCATGTTTGCAAGAAACGCCATCATCAAGACTTCAAGTCCCCTCAGGTCCGTCATCGTGGAGTGTCCACTCGCCTCCATCAAGGCACACATGCCCATCATTGACTCTCGGCGGTCGCTGTTGCTGCAGTCGTCTTGGCACCGACTCGTAATTTCGATGATCTTGACTGTCAGAGCTATGTTTTTAATGAACTGGATGATCCCGACCACCCTTTCCATTACTACCCCCACGCCACTGCAAATGCTGATGAGCACGTGGGATAGGAAGCTATCGGGTCGGCTCCCGAGATTTCAATCACTACTTGTGGATTACTTCATTCGGTGAGTGCAATACATTTCGCTTGTTTTGATGTTTCAATCAAACTCGACTATCTGGCATGAACTCGAATTTTCGGAGCGCGCGTTGACACCCATGCCATTCGAAAATCGCCTTGACAAAGCAATGCCACACGGAAAATGGAAATCCTAGGAGGATGCATGATTTTGCACACGTTCATTCATCCTTTCGTGAGAGCCGACATCTCATTTATTTCTAACCCATGTCGTTGATCGCGTATTCAGGTCCCTTCGTCACTGGATAATGCACGCAAATCACATAGGTCCAACGAAGAACACAGACAAAAGGTATGTTACATCACGTGATATTTTCTTCTTGAATGCGCACGCAGTGCATCCCATGCTGTGTCGAGCGGCCGCGAGGCTGCTCTTGTTAGGTTACACAGGAGCACAAACAGCATGCTAAATTGATTTGACTTTCTTTTCGAGAAGGCTTTGGATAACTCACTTGAAAGCATTCTTTACGGAAGGTTGACATCCTTCGTTCACATTATCACTCACTATTTTTTTTCTTCTTTCCAACGCGAAAGGCTGACACCAAACATCTATCTATATTTATATTGAACATAATGCAACCATTGAGTCTCTCAGTTTCAAATTAGGGACTAATGGTGATAGTAAAACAAAATTCCTTGCTTTCACATTATACTATTTCCCTACAATTTTGAGACACCCTCCAACACAGCATCTCTGTGAGGAGCACTGACGGCATCATGTCCATAGTACACATCGCAGAGGGCCCTGGTGAAGACCACCGACTGGATTCTTCCAACTCCTCCCAATGCATTCTTGTAAAGCAGCGTATCACCGCGAATGGTCAACTCCATCTCTGCTCCCTGCACCAAGTCCACACTGGGATTTAACTTGGCAAACTCCTCCAACCTAAATGACGGCACACGCATTGTTATCATTAATGTTGTTGACCCATAAGTCAGCATTTCAAACATTTGTGGCAAACATACACTCCCAAACAAATTGAAGTATCCACTTACGTGTGCAAGTCTTCTCCATTCATGCGTGGCTTCAAGCTTTCGCTCAAGGCATCCGTAAATTTCTGAATCGACAAGCCACGGGCCATGACAATTCGAATGGTCCTTGGATACATGGGGTCCAACAGGGCCTTCTGAATAACGTCTTTTGGTTGTCCTTTGATTCCGACATGGCCAAGGGATCCAAATAGGTACCAACAGCGTAAACCTTGACGAAACCATACTTGATACGAACTCCAGTTCCAGCCAATGTGAAACCATTGCATTGTTTTGGAAAAAGAATGCCAGTGGCCTTTTCTTTCGTGGCTCCAAGTAAGATAACATCGCCTGATGTTGGAAGAGCATCCAGCTTGCTAGACTTGGGGGTCAGTCCCAAGGTAGTAGTACTCGCAATCACAGCAAACGTCGCGAACCAGAGGGATTGATAATGATTTGCATTCCACCCACGTTGGATCCGCACAACGACGCTGTTGTTGTTGGAGAGACCACCCGCCTCCTGTGAGGCAAGGCGACGCTGCGCCGCAACGACAATGCCGTAGTTGCGACGAAGAAAGAGACGAGCAGATGTAAGCATGGTGGATAGTTGTTGTGTAGGAAACGTCGTTCGAGAGCTTCTGGGTTTGATGTGAATGTATCAAGTGTGTGAAGCGTGATGGAAACGAAACGATCCAAGATAGGAAGATAGGCCACGAGGGGGGGATCCGTTTCATCACAGATGAAGTCCTGCGTCGAGGATTTTCTTGACACCAGTTCGAAAGATATAGCTGTGACGAATCAAAAAAGGTTCCGAATCCAATTGGAAATTGGAACTGGCACTGGATTACCAGACCGGTATGTACTAAAAAACGAAGCTGAGACTGTTGTCCAGTCTGTCCAGTGTCCAGAATCCAGACTCCACACTCCACACGCAATTCACCATCGTTTAGACGGTACTGTAGTACCTATCATACTAGTACTACTATACCAGTACCTTGGACTGTGCCCGTACAAGCGACAACACTGAAGATATAGAATGAAGATCTCGACTCGATGATCCTATTGCCTGCACACGTATCGACACATCGACGCTATGCATATAATGGAGAGAGTGAGCGAGAGATAACTATTTCGGGATGGTCCAGGTTCTGATGTAGTGGGAAGCAGTGCGTGGCGAACCAATTTGTGTATCCTTAAGGCCTGTACCACGTACTGAACTAGCTACCCGTAGACCGTCTAACATAGATCGCATAGTATGCAATATACAACGCTAACCTAAACGTCTAATACTTGTACATGATACACCCCCCTTATTCGATGCCGTCCAAGAGATTGCCGAACTTCTTCCTGTCGAGTTTCTTCGCAATGGCCAGTCGATCACGAGCATACCACTCATCTTGGTCCATGAAACGACTATACGACCCTTCATCTTGAGTTACATCAGCTCGGAGGCTGGCGTAGAACTCTGCTTCTGTTTCCCACAGTGCAGCAGCATCATCATTGCCAACCTCCTTTGCTTCATTTGCCAACTCCAGGACTGCCTGTCTCCGACTCTTTTGGTCTTTTAGTTCTCGAACGGTATCAAAATCTTGTCGTCGCTCCGCGTCGCGAATCAGGAACTGTCGACGGACAGATTCATCAATCAGTGGTAGCAACAGAACATCTAGCGGACCAGGGCCTTTTCCATTTGATTCATTAGTGTTCGCACCAGCTCTGAGCACACGTGGTCGCGGGAGTTTGCCATCAAAGTTGCTTAATGTCATTAGCGTCCGAGCCTTGTCCGAGTCGGAAAGGGAATCGTACTCATCGAGAGAGCGAACAGGATTGTCAGTAGGAAAAAGTGGCGATCGTGTTTGGGAAGAGTCTGAGGATCGCGGCTCGAAGAGCGAATCGAAGAGGGAGGTGGTGGTCCTTGGGATTCGAAGCGGTGAAGGCTCCTGCGATTGCGACTGGTTTCGAGCTTGCCCTTCAACGAGGAGTGCCAGGTCTTGATCTGGTTTCCATCGACGAAGAGTGTCCATAACATTTTCACTTTGAACTTGTGGCAATGGTGTCGCTGTGAGGCTCGCGCCGTTCCAGATATCTCGTTCAATTTGGAGTGGCACCTTGGAGGCCAATGCCATTCCAATCGCTTCATCTACGCTGCATTCCACCAAGACGGTGTTGCCACCAGAAATACCAGTATTACCGTAGTCAACAGAGTCGTCGTTGACTGAAACTTCTTCACCTGCAATCTTCGTCGTCGTTTTCGCTGTCATTCTCCGAATAATAATGGCTCCGCCCACAGCAAGAGTGCCCTCGAGAAGACTCGTGTTTTCCAAGAGTGCCCCAATGACCTGCGCCTTGCATTGATCTTCAAGAATCTCGTTCATCAGGCCAAAGGGACTGGAGAACGGCAAGATTCCTGTCTCAATATCCTGAACTGAATCCAGCATAGGGGCATATCCCATCGCACCACGATAGGGAGCCGAATTTGCATTTTGATTTGTTGTTGATTCAGCTATGCGATCAAGAATGGAAGCGAGGGCAGATGTGGAGGTAGATTGTCGATTTTCAAGAGCCTGCAATGTCGTTTCTGCTGTCTGCAACTGATTCAGCAAATCTGATCGTTTTTCTTCCCATTTTGCTACATCGTCTGGAAAATTCTGCCTTGCAATGGCCAATTCGTAATCCACTTCAGCCATGTCCTCTGTAAGTTCTCTGATTTGCAACTCGAGAATTCGTTTTGCCAAAATGGTACCGCCATCGCCTGAATAGGCACTGCTATCTTGCTGCAACGAATACTTGAGTCGGAGCGCTAGATTGCCAATGCTGACGCTCCGCCCCTTCCAATCTTTGCCTCCAAATCTAGCAAACGCATCTCGCTTCCCCAAATGATATTTGGGTGCAATGTCATTCCCAGCTGCATCTCGATTTCGTAATTGTGGATCAACCGTCCATAACGACCAGGGAATATTATCAAAGAGTGACCCATCGCGATTGACAAGTAAGGGATTAAGTGTCAACAAGAGTGACTTTGATAGTGGTTTGTCTTGGACTGCAAATGACACTAGCTTGAGTTGTTGATCGTAATCGGAATCATGACACAGGGTATGGCAGCGGCAGTTCGTGCAGCATCAATGACATCCACTCCAGTCACTGACAGCATGAGGCATGGAACAGTCTTGTTTTCAGTCGTGACAAGTTGAGACTGACCGACCAAGAACACTTCCAAGAGAGAATCCTTGGGCTTTACGAGCGCATCAATTAAATCAAGGTTCGTTCGCGCCCGTTGAAAGTCTTGCCATTCTTCAAAGACAGATGATGACGAAAGTGAAAGCTGCGACGAACTGGAACCCACAAGTGTCATTGTGTGTGTTCGGATGGATAACGGCAATGGTGTGTGAATAAATGCACTGGTGCTAATGGCGGTGGACGCAATGGCACACATTAACGCTAGTAGGAGGGTTGAATCCAATCTGTAATTAGAATTCCAAACCATGATTGCTTGCTTGTCCTTGCTTGCTCGCTCGCTTATACTGAAAGTTGAAGGGTGCAAAGGTTGACCATAAACATGTAGAGAGAAGGGAAGAGAAGAGTGACAGTAGTATGTGCATGAACTGTTACCTTACCCTTGTGAACTGAACACTAATGTGCTTATGTGACTCGTTCTCCCGAGGTTCACAAGAGGGAATGTGAGAAGAGTGAGGACGTGCAAAGTGCAAAGATCGAAACTGAACCATTCTACTGGCACTGTGCTACTATAGATGTATTCATACTACTAGTTTGGTACAGGTTTCGATTAGAATGCAAGGAAATGACGTCAAGCATGACGTCACAATACTGACCCTTTACGTGCTACCTACGGTGATACAGTACTCCAGTAAGACAGTAACATATGGAGAGCATGCTGAGGCCCGTTCCTATCGAAAAAATCTTCATCCAAAATCCCACCTTCATCGACGGAATTCTGAAAACAGAATTCCGTGACACAACGATGAAGATTTCTTGCTTCCTATCGAATTTTTGCAAATTCATATCTTCATCGCTTCGTTTGTCAACGTCATAAAAATCCTCGATCACATCATGCACACTCGCTGTCTTTTGCAACGGCACTGCTGTTGTGCTCCAATGGAATGAGCTACCAATCAGACCACTGCGACCGCTGACTTGAGGTTGTTGCATTCTTCATCTTCCTCCGGTACCTTCTCGTCTCGCTTGCCATGACGGAGCGAAGGAGGACAAACCTGCTTTTAGGACTGCGATGAAATCTTCCTCCTCCACTAGCTATCGCCATGACCTTGTACACGTGTAATGTTGTCAAAGATGAAGGTATGAAGGTGCAGTTTTGACACATAACCTTCATCCTCGACCCCCAGGATGATCGACGGATGAAGGAATCTCCGGGTTCCAAAACTGCGACATTTGCTGACGTGTCGGATGAAATTCCCTAAAATGGATGAAGATTTTTTTGATAGGAACCACCCTGATTGGTACGGCCTGACGTCATTTCCTTGCATTCTAATCGGATCTGGAGTAGACATCTACTGGAGTAGTAGTGTAGTTGAGCAAAAGTGTTAAAAGATCTTGTGCAACGAGATGTCAAATTTACTTTTTCTTAGGATGTTTATGTTGCGGTTTGACTCAACGTGTACTCGGAGTAGATCGTTATCTCTTCTGTTGCGAGCAAGTTAGACAATCTCCCGGTCGTGCGACAGTATTCTCTTCTGGTGACAAGCAAACAGAATAAATCTTGAACTCCCTCCGAGGAGCAGAATGTCCGCACAGATCTATGCACTTGCCGTAAGGCCACAAATGCACAAAAAGCAACAATGATGGATGCTGCTCTTGAAATGCCACCCCCCTTGCAGGTGTTTGATGACCCTCGCAATGACCCAGACAGCTTTCCCAAAGTTGATGACTTCATGCGAGCATTGCAGGATCCTGGGGAAACATCAAGGCCGAAGAAGCATGGTACCAAGTCAGGTGGTGGTGACACTGCTATTGGTAGTATGGCCATCACCACAAGCAGCGACGCAGTGATTGTGTATCCAAAGCTGATGAAAGCGTGGGACACACCAGCAAGCCAAGTTTAGTCATTTCGGAATACCAAAGCACCCAACTGATTGCAAGAAGCAACTCACTCATGCCTGCGTCGTACGTATTCGGAAGAATAGAAACAAGGCTTCTGTACCTGACAAGTTCCGAAAGTATGCTCATGAAGGCTCTGACACATTGTTTGTAATCAATCTCGATTAAGGCAATGGTGGCTTTATCATTCCACTTTTGGCGTGCCTTGACCATTGGCGAAGCCAGAAGAAGAAGGACATTGAAAGTTGCAACCCTAAGATGCATGCCGGGTTGCAGCCAGCATCCTCCTCTTACCAGAGTTTTGCGAGTCTGTTGCAAGAATTATGTCCGAGAGAAAAGATCGCGCCATGCTGGACCAAGCATCGTGTCCTGTGTCTGCATTCTACAAGGTTGCAGCAGACAAGTTCAAGGACACATCATTCATAGCCCAGGTTCCCGACAAGTTGTCATTGATAGATGGTCACGAGACCATTGACCCCAACGATAAAGATTGAATCATGCTAACTGGCCGTGATGGAGCATGGTTCAAGGGGGCATCTTGGGAATTGTACCTTTGTCCAAAGTACAGGAAGACTTTGGCACAATGGTGGTCCGACACGGGTGGTGGTGGTGGCGAAGTTTGAGAACTTTTAGAACTACTGCCCGATTCGCGAGAAATGGCTGGCTTGCCTACGTCTAAATGCTAGATGTCGAGGCATCTCTTCTTCTTGCGTCCAATGCAAGCTTGGCGGTTCCCAAGGAACTGCTATATGAATCGGGGTCCCAACAACCAACAGCCCATCATGGTATTACTACTAGAAACAATACAACTCAAAAACTCAATGGTGCGGCGATGATTCAAGCAACAGAGAATGCAGCCTGAATATCAATAGAGTTGCCGATCTCATGGCTACATTGGTGGAGAAAAGAGCAAGTACTTCCAACACTGTCATGATGGCACCAGCAACGATATCATCAAGTCCTCCTTGTATCCCCAAGAAGTGCAGTTTGGTGGAATGTCTTGATGACGTTCGCAGGCTTCGCGAGCATGAGAAGCAGATGATGGACGATGTTGGCGTTAGCCCGAATACAAAGCAGATGATCCTCAACAAAATTCAGGAAGAAAAGAAGAAAGTCATCACCAATGCTGCAAACAATGGTGCTTAGATGTTAGGATGAATAATTGCGTGCAATAACGAAGTAAGCACGTAATCCTTGTAGTAACAACGCTACAAAGTATAATATTCTTTTTAGCTAGTATTTATTGCTGCAAAGGATGGAGCTTAGACGTTAGGCAGTGAATGACGATGCTTCGTAGATATTAGGAGGAATAATTGAGAGCAATAACAATGAATCGAGTGCAATAACAAATTCCTCAAGTAATACTCTAGTAGTAAATCTACGAAGTGAAATATACTTGTCCGTATGCATTGTATTCCATTGTTGTTCGTTGCATTGGCCTGCTTCTTCCACTACCATACAACTCATCAGTTAGCTGGTCACGTAGTTCCTTTCCCTTGCTTGCTGGCTTGTTGCCATTGACGCATTTGGCCTCCGGCCAGGATGAGGCTCATTGTTGTCAGTTGCCACTGCAGATGGTGCCTCACTCGACATGACAGCACGCTCATCTACTAGTTCATGGAGGGAGAAGTTGCGAAAGTAATCTGCATCTTCAGAATTAAAACCAAGATCGGATTCTCGTTCGTCAACTCAGAAATTATGAAGGAGCATTGCTGCAGTTACTACCTTGCCGATATCTTGAATGTCAAAAAGCAGCTTCCTCCATAGAATTCCCCAGCGCATCACAACTTCGCCAAACGTACATTGAATTTGGATTCGGCTGGCGGAATGCCAAAAATTGAAGGCATCTTCAGGAGAAAGGGACTTGGCGTCAGAATATGGAACCATGAGGTGACCCATCAATGGGTATGTAGAATCACCAACCAAGAAATATCCTTTGTCATGAAGCCAATCGGAACTGTCCTCAAGAATCTTGAAGAGTTGCGCTTCAATAATAGCAGTAGAATCATGTGTAGAACCCTTATGACATGCACTCATCCAAGCACACATTGTGATTTGTCACAGATGGCCTGTACACTCAGAGCATAAAACCCCTTTCTGCAATAGTAGTTTGCTGGGTTATTGATTAGGTTGCTTGCAACTTGACACTTAATTTTAATGGCGTGGTGCCATCTAAAGCACCAATGCACTTCCTGAAAACCCCACCACTTGCTGACAAGAATCCTTCCGCAACACTGTTCAAAGCAACTTTGTCTCTAGAAACAATCCATATCACGAAAAGAAATTGAAACGTTGAGGGTATCCAGGTCTTGTGCGGTAGGTTGATGGTTTTGTAGCTTCATTGGAAAGCAGCCACTCTTGCAACTTATGAAGTCTCTCCAACCTTGGCAATGATACATTCACAAAATCTGTCAAAAGGGCATCGATTCATCCTGAACATTCTGCGAAAATGAATGGGTGACAGCACTTGAATGATTTGATCAAAAGATGATTGTCTCATCGCAACGTTGGGCTTCGCACGTTTCTCCGTGAACTCTTCCTTCTAATCCGTTCCCTTGCTGCGATGAGATTCGCTCTGAGAACAATTAACTCACCTCCAGTGTATGTAGTAGAAGGAGAAGAATGCACAAATCCAAGTCATCCAATTCTTCCAGCAGGAGGATGACAACATGCTGCTGCCACCACTCATTGCAGGTTGTGTGGTATGGGAACAGCAAATCCAAGATTGTTGTGCACCTAAATTTGCGGCTGAATTGCGGCTGAAAAATCTCCCAAAGATTGCCAGGAGGTTATTCAGCTGCAGAAAAGTTTGACTCATACGAACAATGCAATCTGCGGCTGATTTTGCGGCTGAATCTGCTGCGATTGGAACGGCCCTAAAGTCAAGGTGTATCATATTACCAAATTGCAAAATGAAAACTGAGTGATATTGTAATTTGTAACTGTCTTGGCTACGTATCGAATCATCATACTAGTGTATGATGCTTTAAATAAAGTTTGCTTATAGCATAGAAACATCTGCCTATGAAAATCAAATTGCAAAAAAATTGCTTACTGACAAATTAGCATACTATCAAGAAGATCTGCTTGTCATACAAAGAACCAACCTTGCTGGCTCGGACGGATCAACACTCTGGCTACTAATTCTCGCAACATGCAAATCGGAGCACCGCTGGCGCGCAGCATAGAACGTGCATGGTTCAGGGACATGCGGCATTCCTTCAAACCTTAGACGGTAGTCAATTCGAGTTATTGGATACAAAGAACGGCTACTACAACGTTATTTCATAACGAATGTAATCTTGCATACCCTGAATCCCATCGAGCTCGCCAGTCACCACAAAACAATATTCTGAGAGAAAAACTCCAACACGCTTCCAGCGAAGAGGACAGTTTGCAACCATTCTTCGGACGAAGAAGAAATTCGAAGAAGGTTTTGGAGTGGCACTTGTAAATATTCTACATTGGTTCAGTGTGCAACAGACCAGACTTTTATGTGAACAGCTTCTTTGATGACTTGTTACTAAGTAGAAAACAACGCCCAACGAAGAAGGTTGTTTCACACGAAGAAGATTTGGAAGCAGGCTTTTCTTCGGGCGAAAAAGGTCCTTTCAACATTTGTCGTTCATAGTATGCATAAGAAGTCGGGAAATTTTAGGTGGAAACTACTGCCCCCGAGGGTCATTTTGAGGTGCTTTTGTTTCCTAAAAGTCAGGAAATGATCGAGAATGTTTTCTCCTTGCCTACGTGATCGATTGGTACATGTTTATGCACAAATGAATGCTTTCAGTTCAGTTTCCTGAATTTTAGGTAAGGAATCCACCTAAAATTTGATGTGTTGTTGAGTTGACCGCGTGTCGAATCACCGTACGTCGCAATACTGTGCCAAAAACACATTAGACAACTTCTACTAGTACAGTACTGATTTACACAGTACTCCTGTACTTTGTTTCCTATATAGTGTATTGAAAGCTTATTTGCTTACCAACAATAAACTAAAAGAAATCAACCATATGAATCAGCAATGAGAGCTCTCCAATCAGATATCAAAACAAATTTTACTGTACATTCCACACAATGAAACTTCGTTGTGAAAATTTGACCCTAAATCAATTTTTCATTTGATATTTCAATAGCTGCATGTATCATAGAAGCATACCTTGTGGGATCTATCAGTCAGGAAAGTCTTCCTTGTCTTCCAGTCTTGCCCTTAATATTTGTGTTAGTTATACAGCCATCAGCATTCAATGCATCCGCAGCACAGAGACCAGGAGTGCAACTGTTGCGGGAAGAAAGGCAGAGCATAGTTGGCACAGTGGCATTGGCACCTCAACAGTCACCCTGGTGTATTCCAGAACCTGAAAGGTTTCAACAGTAGCTAGCACTGCAGCAGCTCTCATCACACATGAGCAGATAAAAAATGCTCAGTTGTTTTGACGACACACATTATGTAATAAAAATCATACAACTTTGTAAGCATCAAGAACAGAATTGTGGGCAGTAATGGAGAAGACATTTGTCCTCAACAAGATGATCATGATGCATGATGGAAATATGTGGGCACTTGTAGTTCTAGCAAATCGAACATGATTGATAAGTTACCAGATCAATGTCCAGAACTAAACAGATCATCACTATAAGGGATAAAACAATCAAATGATATTCTTAAACTTGGCGTAAGAATGTGGTTGTTTGAGAGAAATACCAACAATTGCAAGCATCATAATGGAAGGTTGATCAATCATGGTTGTCTGACAAGGTGCTGGCATCATCAATGTCAGCATTGCAGCACCAATTTGAGAATGTGGTTAGCATAATGGGAGTGCCTATGCTGTTAAGCTACAAGAAATTGACACCAGCACTTGACAAGTTGAAGGTGTAACTACTGCTCCATATTGGGAACATCAATGTATACTAGCTTTTTTTCTCACATAACAGTGATGCCTAGTATAGAAGCAGTATCATGTTCAAGGAGATTTAAGTCATTGCAGTAGGACTTCACAATACCTCAAATCTGAGGAAACACAAAAACTGCAAACTTTTATGGCCAATCATCAACATCATCAATGAATGGAATTGATCTTTGTTTTATGTACAAGCAATTAGAGATCCTTGCAGCCTTCTGAAGTCTATGGATGCATGTCCGTAGTATAAATTCAATTAAATAAAGGTAGAAAAAAAATAGAATCCCAATGTGAGGACATGAAAACTTGGAGTGCCATTGCTGAATCTAGGATCATCTTCAATCAACCCAAAAGGACCAAAATTCATTGAGTTACAAACAAAACAGTGATGCCATATTCATCTTTATCGCGTCGTCAAAGGCCATTTTTAGTTGTTTTACGCACTGTAACTACTGTACTAGCTCAATTTTTGTCGAGTAAAAGTACCTGCTTTCTGTGCTTTGAACGTGTGGGGTGTGTGCCGTACCTACAATACTTCGTTTTCATTTTTTTAGGTGACTGATCTACCTAAAATTGTGTGAAGCAGAAGTTTGACCACAAAACATGCAACGCAAAAAAGGTTGATAAGTGTGTACTCGAGTATATCTACTATGCATGACATATGATACACATGTACCGGGGAGCAGTACGTGGTACGGGAGCCCGCGTATGCATATGCGTATGCCGTATGCATATGTCATATGTCATATGTCAGATGACATATCACATATCATATGTCCCCTGATCGAGCCAGCCATTACCAGTGGCAAACACTTACGTGGAAACCAAACTTGCCAAGACTCCCGACATTCGAGGGAGGACATAAAACGGAACTATTTAACCATTGTTCGTGAAAAACGAACCAGTTCAGCACACGCGTCAACCATATTAAATTAATGTATCAAACCAGCAGTCTAGAATGATGTATGAAACTGCGACAAATTCAGAGAGACGTCATAGATCGTTTCGTCTTGTAACAAAGAAGCACCCGTTTCTAGGATGCAAGGAAATGACTCCTCGTATTGATTGTACAGTATGCATATTAAGATGGACAACAAATGAAAACCCGGAGATCCCATCTCACACATTAACCGGCCTCCTTGGGAAAAAAAAAACCGGGACTCTACATGCCTGTACCATAAATGTCCACGGGATCCATCGCTCAGTCAGAGCGACATCACATCTCCCTTCCTACGTCGGCGACACCATACTCTTCCAACGGGACGCATCGCACTTCTGTGACCTGGTGACAGAACTCTGAGAGGGACTGTATTCAACCTATGATAATCACAATTCATGTATATCCTCCTCCCGTATAAACCAACAATGACAGAAATTCCGCATCTACCCTCTAGTAGTACAGTGTTTATGACCCCCAGAGACATTGATGTCAAGTGCGGCCGAGGAAGAGAGTGTTTTCAGCACCCTGGCAATTCGTTGCTGCGCATACGAGTTGCCACCAAGCTCGAGGAATATTTGAATCAAACAGATGGGAGGTTGAAGGGAATCACAGTTGACAGTGTCATCTCACAATTCTTTGCTGAAGGCGCGAGATTCCTGAAACGGGATCGTTATACCATGCTATGGGTTGATGGAGGCATCAAGGCAGCCAGGGAACGAATCGGGTCTGCGTTCCGAGATGCGAGCAAACCGAACAAGGTGAAGTGCATGCAGAAGCTGAAGACACAAATGAGCCCCAAACATGGTCATGTTCTTCATCCTTCACAGTCTGCGAATGACGCGTGCAACGCGCTCCCAGATACAGGATCTACTTCAATTTTCCCCTGGAATGGCAGCCAGTGGTGTTGATTGCGTGAGAACATCAACCATTCCAATCAAATCGCGAAGCGATCAAACAGGATTGGTGGAATCAAGTGGGCATGTTGGCATTCGCCTCGAACACGACCATCTTACGTACCTGGAGCACATTCTGCTCATTGACGCAGTGAGTGATTTGTTTCGTTTCCAACAGGCCGTTGGAGATCAAACTGATGCTCTTCTTTGTGAAAGCCACGACATTCACAGCACCATAAACACGGAGGATGCCGAATCTGTATTGCGAGAAATCGGTTCTGATGATAGGATGTATTCTACACCGTTGATGGAAGATATTCATGATATCAACGACAACCAACCGTTAACCCTGGAGGACAAGGAGTTTCTCGTTGCCCTGGACTGGGAAAAGGATTTATCTTGACCCACATCAGTTGTGATATCAGTTGTACAGGAGCACGGGAACAAACTCTCTGAATTCCATATAATGTTACACGAGAAAGGTTGCGAACGAATTTTCCCATTTTCCCTGATGCTGCACATCACACCTAAGCTCACTCACCGTGTCCTCGAAAAGAATGTCAGCAATCCCATGTCATCAAATTGTTGTGATCATCTCATCAGGAGGCATGGTTGCTCACTAACATGACACTAAGGATCCAGGCGCTTCCCAGTTTTTGAAGATTTTACTAAACAAAGTGTACAGTACCTTTTGTGAGGAATCCATCTGCGCCGTTGTACTCGGTTCAAGCGAGGTGCTGCTTCTTGAGTTCGGTATTCCAGACTAATGCAGCAAACTTGTAAAGGAGTTGGTGTTAGTATGCGAAGACTCACCGCCGCTCAACAAACTTCAATACTAGGTGTATACGGAGAATTACCACAATCCCGTCGCATCCGATTCTTTGGCTTTTTGAGTTGCGGAAGAAGACATGAGTCCGTGTTCTCACCAATACGGACGGTCACTGTTTTCTGATTGGGAGCCCGTGTATATCGAGCCGATGGAGCTTGCAATAGAAAACGACTATGTGAATTATGATATACACAATCAATATAAAAGTACATACACATTGCCTTGATCACAAATCCGGTGCGCCGCTCACCTTGTATAGAAATGCCTATGCATATGTGAATAAAGGTAGTCGTAGTAATACGGTGCGTTAATCATGGGCAACTAGAGACGCGATCGTAAAAGAGTGCACTAGCTATTCCATCAGCGTACTGTACCGTCATCATCGTTGTACTGTGTACTCGTCTTGCCCGCGTTAGTTCAATCAGTCCCCTCGAACTAATGGGACTCGTTAGGGCACATTAGGTCGTCGATAAATAAAGAACGAACACACATAGTGACATTTAGCTTGCACCAAGGAAGGGCGCAGCAAGGAAACCCAGGAACCTGCGAACCTCTATGAGGGGGTATCACTTGTGGTCGGTGATATCGTGCAATATTAACCCAACGAGATGATCACGTTTCTGACCACCCGGAATGATCTTTGTGCAGATATCGGCGGGGTTATCATGTGTCGAGACATGACCGACGAGGCATTCGCCCATCGCAACTGCTTCACGCACGGCGTGGTAGCAGACCGAGTTCGACTTCTTTTTCAGGGTCGACTCCGGCCGCTGTGTATTGTGTACTACTGACATGTTGTCGCCATATATATATGACGGACCGGACAACGAGACGCCCATCATACGTAGCTTGTAGCGGAGACCGCGGAGCGTCTCCATACCTTGCTTCATTGCAACGAACTCTGCACCGAATACACTCGTCTCAATGGTAGACTGCTTCTTGGAAAACCATGTGATGGGTGCCGAGTTCAAATAGATCAAGAATCCGGTTCGTGAGCGGCGCGTTTTCTTGTCACCGGCGTGATCCGAGTCGACGAATAACCTTAAGTCCACGTCCTTCCCACGTGGTGTTGGTGCGTTCGGCGGCAGTGCCTCCTTAGCGTTCCCATAGAACGCTCGCCAATCGCATTCCTTGAAGGCTCTCATGTCGATCTCCGGGTACGTCGGATCAAATACAATCCTCGCATTGTGTCGCTTCTCAAGGAAATTAAACAAGTGGAATACGGCTTCCAGATGACCTTCCCGAGGTAGTGCCAGGTACGATGCCAATTCTGACACCTCCGTTATGATGTCTATGCGGCCGAGCTCCACACACCACCTCAGGACACCGATTTGAGTTTGATAAAACGATGCTTGATCAGCCTTCAACTCTGGGGTCGTATCGAGTTCTGGATGATAATTCAATGGGAAAGGACCGGTTGTTCTCTTGGCCCATTGACGAGTCGTAAAATGCTTGCGGTGAAACGCTTTCACGTTTTCCACTGCAGCTTGAATGTACTTACTGGAGCTCATCGCCCAGGCGTGTACCCCATTGCCCAAAGTGAGCGGTCGGAGCTTTGCTCCCAAATAAAATTCGGGATCCCTTATGGACCCAGGCTTTGTCTTAAAGAAGTGGTCTATTTCATTGAGCATTCGAACTCCATCATGATGTACGATCAAAATGTCGTCGACGTATAGGAGGCAGTACGCGTAGTACTGATAGCCGTCGTCTTTTCTGACCTCCGGCTTCAACCATACGTCCTGGTCGGCCTTGCACGACTCCCACCCGAGATGTCGCATGCAATCTGCAAGGTGGTTCCGAAAGGATGCACCTGCCGACTTAAGACCGTATAGGGCTCGTACGATCAGAGCCTTCTTCCCGGCATCAGCTCCGAACTCAGGTCCCAGGCGACACCATATTTTCTCACCAACCGGCGCGGTCAGGTAGGCATTCTCTATGTCTGCCGTCTTGACCTCCAAGTCATTGAGAGCTGCCAGGGTCAGTGCGATCCTGACGGATTCACGTGATACGACGCTTGCATACGTCACAGAAGCTGGCGTTTCTGTCATGTGGCCCCAGCGACAAGGCGCGCCTTCCGCTGGAAGTCCTCCATCTTCACATCGAACACAAGATGGCAGCGAATTTCTTGAACGTTGGTGGCGGACTGTCATCGTCGCCCAAGGTTTGGAAGGCGATTCGCACCTTCGACATTTCCTTTCGTACCGCATCCTGCCACATCGTGTTGCCGTTTCCATTGTCGATTCTGACGCAGTCGTCAAAAGTCTTCGGGACCTCAATTCCAAATTTGTGAGTCCGTTTGTGATAGCGACTGTTCACCGCCGCGATTATGCGGTTTCGTCGTTTGAGTGTGAACGGTACCCACCAAGCGAAGGCGGGCTCCGTATCTATTCCCTTAGACACGGCATAGTCAGCCACCTCGACGGGGTTAGACTCCTTGAGGTCAGCAAGGCGCTCCCACGAGGTGCTGCCATCCCTCCACTCAACGCACAATCTCCAACCCTTCGTCGTCTTGCGGATCTGTTGGTTGGAACCACGTTGGATATACATATCGGGTCGTTCGATTGCCGAATCGTCCTTCCTGTGGTCAACAATTCCAGCGAGAAGCAAGTACTGGTTCCCTTCGGTATCACACATGGCGTACATGTTCTGCGCGATAATGTTAGCAGCGAGTTCCGCTGTTTGGCCGTCCGGGAACTCGACCTCGTACGTCCTCGTATCAAGGATCGGGTTGGCGTTGGCCTTCCCTACCAAACTGCCGTCTGCTGTTCTCTTCCGTCCCCTCACCTTGCCACTCATCATTCGGTCGCCGATCGGTAAGTTCACCTCAGCCCCGACATATTGGTCATGCGTATCGACATCTACATCGTCGTCCGCGTCGAGGACATGGGGTGTTAACTCGCCGTCGCCGTCGTCCGAATAGTGTTGATAGGTCGGAGTCTCGAAAGTCTCCAATTCGGGGTCGGAGGCAAAATCTTCATACTTGAAACCATCTCCGAGAATCGCATTGACCTTTTCCGTAAATTCCCTGCGATTCTTAGTCATAGTTTCGTCAGCAAGCTCATCGGCAGTCAATGCGCGCACTGTCGATCGATATACTACCTGGCCATTAGACTTGAGTACCTTGCGTGTCATCGCTGGTCCAATGTCGATGGCCGGTCCCAGGTCCCTACCCAGGACCATCGAATCATCGGGGTACGTGACGGACGTGTCACGGAACAACACCCACTCATACCATTTGAAGAGTGCGAGCGGTGATATGTCAGCTGTTTCGCCGCTAACGAGCGTTTCTGGCACTTGGCCGTTCAGTCTGTAAATGTCATGAGCCGTAAACGAACGTACGTATGCTTCACGCTCGAGGCAGTCGTCCCAGAGTCGTTTCGGAGCTCCCGAGCGAACCATCTGGCGTCCGACTCCTTTCTTTAATTCGCGGATCGCCGATTCCGCCGCATTGGACCATGGAGTGTGCGGTTCCGTCTGTCGGACATGAACCCCGGCTTCCCGGCATTTGCGACGGAACAGACTCATGGTCTGCTCGAGCACCATCCATGATGATCGTATTGGGAACACTCGCGCTGGAATAGCAGCGAGAGTCCTCATGGGCTTCCGATTTCTTCGTCATCGGATATGCCCTGCACCACCCGTCGGCAGTCGCAAAGATTTGCGCATACTTATTATTGCGCTTCGATGTCGTGTTTGAGATCAGAGTATCCGTAAAGCAGTCGATGGCGAGACGGCGGTATCTCAGCTGCCGGTCGTTGGTCCGGAATCGACGCGACAACGTCGGGTGCAACACCGTCCGGACGCCACGCTGGGTTGTAACATCCACCGTTCGACGCGCTGTTTGGCGGTCGATACCCCAATTTCTAGCGAGCATGTCCGAGTCAAACTGCGGACCGGCCCCTGATCGCCTCAGAGTATTGAAGCGTACCAGTGAGCGCAAGAAAGTGCCGTCATCGAAAGTTGGAGAGGTGCCCCTTATTGATAAAGAGGCTCCGTCTAATCCGATTCCGATGTTCCGGGCGTACGAATGCATTTTGGAAACCGAGCACAGCCGTCTCGACGGCGGCGGAGCTCCAACGCGGTCCCCTGTTTCGAAAATCGCTTGAGTGAGCGCGCGTTCTTGTTCCGCGTATGTCGAATCGGCGGGATCGTACGGAACGTCAGCACTCGTGAGCGAGAGGTGTGGAAGAGACTCGTATTCATCCACTGTAGGACGGCGAGTCGGGAAAGAGGAGGTGACACCCTGGATCGAGAGAGGTATCACATAGGGAGTGTCGGTATCATCCACCGGAATAACCAAGGAATGCGTAAGGTCCGTAACATTATCCGTGAGGAAACGAGGCGTATCGTTTACGATCACATCATTCAGACGAACCTGCATCGTGGAAAGAAGGTTATGGGTGAGTTCGGGATGTAAATTGCTTGATGGACCATTAGTATTACTGTCTCCCCGATACTGGGTCGTCGTACGCGAGTGCCGCCGACACAGTCTTGAGATCTTTGGCCACGGGCCCGTTGGGATTATAACCGGAGACGTTAATAGGTTTTCATAGTCATGCACTAGTAAAGAATTACTACCCACGGCGCACTGGTCTGCATGGGAGTCTAGATCGGTGCGATTCGGTCACAGCCACATCAAGCGATCCGAGCGAGCGGAGGACCGCCAGAGTTATTCGTCACTTGTCGGTGGCAGTGGCTTTCTTCTGGCGGGTAAGAGATGGGTTCGTACGATTAGACCCGGTAGGTCTTTTCTTTTCCTCCACGGACGAATCGGAATGCGTCGAATGTGCAGTGTCGTCATCAGCCACTGCTGCCTTCCCATTTGTTTGGCGAGCTGGGAGACCTGACGATTGACGGCCTTGAGGTTCTTGATCACCTCTTTCCCGGTTGGCTTGTCCTGGGGCTTGGCACCTTAACCTTACTATCCTTAGCCCCGGCTTGTGTCCCCTCTTGAGGCGTTTGGACGCAAGGTCTTTCTTCTGTTCGGGCGTCAGAGAATGGTACTCCTCTTTGGTATAGTACCTGTCCTCAATTGAGTCGATCTTTCGCTTCGAGCCCGACTTCATCTCGGAGATATTGACCGTCGCATTTGTCTTACTCTTCGAGGTTTGACGGATGTAATCCTGGTACAAAGTGACACATAGATCAAAATCACTGCGAAGTCGCTCGTCAGACATAATCCGGGTCTTAACGGCGTCGAACTTGTCGGTCTTTATCCCGTCAAGAAGGAATCGGACCTTCGATCTGGGATCAATCCCCGTGTAGCCATGTTCGACAAGGCCTTCCATAATCGAATGCTGTTGCTTGTGAACGTTCACATAGCGCTCAAAGTCCCAACGACGCTGCTCACCGTTGTAGACTGTATTCTTAAGCTTGTCCTCAGCCTGCGTTGCCATATTGTCAACGTTATTGGGGCCAAGAAAATGTTGATAGAGCCCATTGAACGCCATCCTGCCATCGCGCGTGCGTTGTGCAGGTTTGACGTACGTCCACGACGAATGGTCGCGAGTGATCCTGGAAATTATATCCCAGACCTTCTCCCTATTGACAAGGTAAATGGGATCGGGCACCTGCGTTCCATTTGCAAGTGTCATGTAGTGCGGAGCCCTCGCTATCATTTCGTCCTGGATCGTAGGATAGTTTGTAGGAGGGTCGGCTCCTTCGGGAATCGCAACGTGCTTTCGAACAACATATGCGAGTGGGATTTTCCGTTCCCCTAGATAGGATCGTAGGTACTCCTCGATCGATTCCATTGTCTTCGGCCAGTCCTTGGCGTTGATGGCAGGCACGTTATCAGTCGGAGTCTTGTAGGTGGACTCGAACTCACGGAGCTCCCGAACTGATCGAATCGACTCAAGCGTGATGTCTGGAGCGTTGACTTCACGGCTGACTCGGGCCTGATGTCTCAAATAAAAGGCAAGCAGTTTGAGATGCCCTTCGGCACGCTGGTTCACCTGAACGCCGGGGTTCTGTACTTGAGCCGCCCCGGCGCCAACACCTGGTATCATCCCACCAGGTTTCCGGAGCACCCTGCAAAGGCTCTCGATCTCTTCGTCAGTCAAGAGCTTAATCTCATCGAGAGAATCAATGCCTTGGTCTTCCACGATGGCCTGGGCCGCCGCTTCGGTGAAGCCGATCCGAGTCATCGTGGCGCGCATTACAGCGTTCTGCATCGTGGAGGCAAGATCGAAACAAAGGAGATCGATCGGCAGAACACAGGAAAAAAGATGATCCGATCAAAACCGCAAAAAAAGGACTCGGGGCGTTTCGTCTTAGCCCGTTAGGTCACCCTTTAGTTAAACGGTCGTATATAAATGTTGGTGACGTATAAAGAGACAATCACCAAAACGAATCCTGTAACAATTTCCAACGCACACGTTTCCAGTGGATGCGTATGACGGTGCACCACGACCATTCGACGATGATGTGCTGTCCCCGGGTTTGATTACACCATGGGATCGACCGGCCAGGCCACGTGGGCGTGTTGACACGTTATGGTCACTGTCGGTGGGCAGTTCGAAGCATGCCTAGGCGTGCAGCCGTTTCATGCGATGGGGTTGAACATGCAACCTCGGCCATCCGAGCCAGAGGGCAATCCCTATCAGCGAGACGAGTGGGGATAGCAACATAGCTCGACGAACGCGATATGGCGGCGTAGCATGGGTCTGATAAACAGAATAAAGGTAGTCGTAGTAATACGGTGCGTTAATCATGGGCAACTAGAGACGCGATCGTAAAAGAGTGCACTAGCTATTCCATCAGCGTACTGTACCGTCATCATCGTTGTACTGTGTACTCGTCTTGCCCGCGTTAGTTCAATCATATGCATACATACAACCAATCAGAACTCAGTAGAAGACAGTACTCCCGTACACTGCAGATCTGCACTCTTTACTCCTACAAGACTTGTATCGCATAACAAAGGTTGCGCACAGTGTACAGTTTATTGTTACGTATCCCACAACACCAAGCAGAAGCGTATCCAACAACACCTTTTCATTACAATCAGGCGATGGATTTTGCAAGCATGATCCTCGTTCGTACTATCCCTACGTTCAAACCTCCGAACTCCTTCATTTATCAGCGGTCACAGTTCTCCAAAACGCAGGTGTGGCTTATCTATCGCTTGTTCAACTTTCCTGATGCAAACAACATAATTCCAACAAGTCTCTCGTTACACGCAATGTTAAATATTCGCTGATGCTTCTAGGGTCTTGGCCAGCGACGACAAGAAAATCATACCCACCGCACTCGTCATGATTCGCACCAACGCACCGTTCTCCTGAGCCTCCTCCTCCAACAATTCCTCCTCGCGTTCTGCTGCGGAAGGCCCAGTCGAAGGCACCTCACCTTTTTCATTAATTTGACTGTCCTTGTCACATTGCCCTTCGTCACCTTGACCAATTTTGCAAACGGCAGTAATAAGATAGGATGCAACAAAATCAATGCCGAAGACGCTCATGAGACAGAGCTGGGAGCGCGTTGTTGGCAACAGACGTAATTCTAGGAGTTTGTTGATTGACTTGAAGCCCTCCGTGAGCATGCACAACGGAAAGAGAATCGCCAATCCAATGCCAATAATGAGCTGTCGATGCTCCAGTATCGCTCCATGAAATGGCCTTCCTCGATGATTCATCAAAGTAGATACAGCAGGTTGGAAGACTGACAAGAGAAAGGCAAGATTCGTTGGATAATTCGGTCGGAAAGGAGCTCTCTGAAACATCTTCACAATGGCCGGAATTTCCTTGTCCTGAGATACTTCTACCGGCGCCTTCAACAAGGACTCCATAAGGAGCAGCATCATTGGCTTCTTCTCCCCAACCGAATCGAGTGAAGTAGGTGCTGCGCAAATAAGGCGTCGATTCGCTCTCGGTTCCATAAACGCAGCTTCCAATCGAGAAGCAATCCTCAAACCAGCTGTGCGAGTACAAGCATGCACGATGAATTGAGCCAGGACTGTCATAATACTGAATGGATGAAAGAAAGACACCGGGGGTCGTTTGCTGGACAATCTTGGCCTTGGAGTGCATGCCGCATGAGTCGCTGCCTGCTCGGCATACACGTAGAGCGCTAACTCGACATTCCACATAAATTTGCCGTACCGGAGGCCACGTGTGGGCATGGTGGCCAGGTTGAATGCATATGTTAAGCAGTTGAGCGCAATCGCTTTGTGTGTCACTTGCGCGAATGACGCCACCGCAACGCTATAACGGAGGATCGATTCCACACCGTCAATCGCTGGTCGCAGACACGAAAATGGCGACACAAGCGATGCCTCGCCGGGCTTGATATCTTGTACCACGGCAAGCTCTGAACCGTTTTGCCCAGTCGCATTCCTGTCTGCTTCCGCTAGTATCTTGGCTGCTGCCGCTCCGCCTTTTCGGAGCAACTTGGCGCGCGTGTTTTCAGCTTTATAGATTCGTCCAATGGCCGCAAACATTTCACGTATCTCATCAAGGCTGAGACCAATAGCTCGACTTTCGGGATCGGAGAGACCTTGTCGCTCTGCTGCCTTCGTCTTGATGGAAAGCAACTCCTTATCAATCAGCGCCTTGACTCTTTGACGGTGGGCTCTTCCCGACTTGCCTAGCTGCGTGTTACCAGTCACTGAACGCATCCTCCGTTGACTGCCGATTCGCTTCTCCGAGACAATTTGTCGTCGTCGTTCATCTTCCAGATCGACAATGGTATTACCAGGAGCTGCGACTGCTACATCGGCAAATCCGTTTAGAAGAGCCACACCACAATCCGCAACCTTCATGGCAGCCACGTCATTGACGCCGTCTCCTGCAGAATGAGTGGTTGTGTCACAAGGTGTTAGTAAAAAACGTGGCACAACGGAGCAAGAGATCCCACCAATCCACGTACCGCACATGATAACCTTTTTCCCACTCTGTTTCAAGGTAGATACCACAAGAACCTTTTGCGACGGAGTTGCACGAGCAAAGACAGAAAAATCCTGCATCCTGGAACGAATAAGCTTCTCTTCTTCTGAGCAACTGGACTTGGACAGAGCCTCAACAGCGTTGCCTGTTGCGACAATTGTGAATGGTTTCTTGCTTGACAAGACCTTGCGAGTCGATAGCCGTGAGCCAGCGGAACCTTTTCCCTTACCAACCTCGGTCCATACAAGCCCCTCAGCCTCAGAATCATAATCAAGAAGGGCAATGCGGTCAAGGTCTGAGATAATCTGACACCGCCGTGCTACTGCGATAGCCACATCGACTCCGTCGCCAGTAAGCATGGCAACACCGACTTGAGCATGTAGCAATTCTTTGATGACTCGAGGGGAACTGGGTCGAACCGATGCTTCAAAGCAAGCAAAGCCACAAAATTCAAAGGTGGCAACTGTCTCCACAGAGTCGCGGTGCAGCGAAGTTTGAGTTCTTTTTCTAGCCATGGCAACGGCTTTCTCGATCGACGTGGTATTTTGAAAACCAGATGGAAATATGCTTTCGAATAGCGTAGAATTTTCCCCAATGTCTTCGATTGCAATGGCAATGATGCGATATCCATCTTGTCCGAGCTGAACGACAGTATCTCGAAAGCGATCCTTATCGACAGATGACACGAGCTTTAGAATTGCATCAGGTGAACCCTTGACAAGTGAACACAATCTAGCACCCCCGTGCTCTTCATGGACTAGTCCTATCGAAGAGGATGTTCGGCGGTTGGCATCGAAGGGAAACGTTTTGATTTGCCAAAGCGTAGAACCATCCTTTTGATAACTTCCATTCGTTTTATTCAAGGTCCATCCAGATGCACTCAGAGACGCCTTATCTAACGGATCGCCTACCAGCGCTTCGTCCACTAGCACTAATGAATTCGACCCGGCCAATACGAGGTCTGTGGATGTTGTTCCATTCACAACATGGGACATGGCCTGTGTATCGCCGCAGATGGTCCCCGTCTTGTCGAACAAAACATGATCAATCGTCGATGCCGTGAGGAGAGCGCCAGGCTCCGAACAAACGACATCGGCTTCGCGTTTCAATTTCATGGCACATGAATCGGCAATGGAGGACAAGGTCAGCGGCAAATCGGACGGGAGTGCAGCCAGAATGATGCGAGAGCATTGCAGTACTTTCCGAAACACGGACACTTTGGCATCTGCCGAACGGCAGTACCACGTGCAGCTGAGGCATGCTGCCACCCCCATGGATGCCATGAGACTGAGTCCATCTCGTTCCGATTGGATATTCGACACAGCCCCGACGCGACTGCGCTGCAATGCTCTCAGTAGATCTCCACGAGAGGAGTAGGAGCCTGTTCGCAATGCCAAGAGTGTTATTGGGGTTGGACAATGCACGAGTGTCGTACCGGCAAATAAGATCGATGCTCGATGGCGACCCAACATGTCGAGATTTTCGTTGTTATTGTCATTCTCATTGTCGTTGGCGGATTCCTCCATGGCCACTTTGGATTGTGCGACACTCTCTCCCGTGAGGACAGCTTCATTCGTGACGGCACTTCCTCGCAATAACAATGCATCCACGGGGATTGTTAGGGGCGTCGTCGCACGACGACCCTGAAGTTGAAAGACATCGCCAGGCAACAGTTCACTGGCATTGAGACTTGTCCATTTCTTCGTCTTCTTGTTGCCGCCCCGTTTGACTTTGACGGAAAGAGTTTGACTATCTTGGCGTTGAACTTCTTGTGCCAATTCCCGAGCCGAAACGATGGACTGTCGTGCATCCCAATAATGATGGAGCAGTGTCAGCACGCAACTCATTGCCGTATGGAACAAGGACGGATCCTCGAGCGCCGCTAGGAGCTTCCCAAATAGCTGTAACACTACTAGTGGCGAAGCCAGTCGTGCCAAAAAGGCTTGCGTGATGGTGGGAGTGGGGAGTTGAAAGTGGTTGTAGACTTGGAATTGAGAAGTAGCTCGCCGTAGCTTGGCACCGTACAGTCCCCTTTCCTTCAATAAGGATTTGATAGGGGCATTCACCAACGGTGGACCGCCAAAGACGACGGTTGCGTTCGTGCTGTTTGCAGAAACGTAGTACCGTTGATGACAGAGGTCAAAATAGTACTCATTTTGATCGGTGTATTTCAAGGGGCACACCAAAAGGGCCTTGTTGTCGGTATAGACTTGCATTTCTCTTGGTATCTGCACCAGTACCGCAGCTGGTCGTGACAACAGCGTGCTCAGACCATCCTTTTGTATGCCTACCTGGCGAAACTCGAGTTGTCTTTTGTACGAGGACGCGAACCATTTGGGGAGCAATAGACCCAAGCCAACGTACATGAGCAGACTCGATAGCAGTCCCAGTAAGGGTTTGACAGATGGCAAAAAGGGAAGGGGAAGTGTTAAATGACGTGTGATGATGATTTCCCAGTTGGATGGCTTGTAGTCGACAGGCATGTTGCCTTCGTGAAGTTCCAACCAAATCGACTCGATGAGAGGAGTGCCTGCAGTCAAGACACATGCAACGAGCGAGCATAGGAGAGAAGTCAAGGATGCCAATTGTAAGAGTTTCAGGAGATTAATACGGCGATGAACGAGGATTGCCTGGACTGATGGGAGTTGGTGCTTTTGTGTTTCAAATGCGTCTGGTTGTAATGATCGCTTCTTTGACAAGGATCTGGCTGTTGCTGCTGCGCCTCCTCTCCACTTTGATCCCAGATTATCGAGGCTAGGGCTTGCGCTGAGAGGCAAGAGCAATTTGGCACCAACGCCGTAGTCATGGTGATTGGCCTTCGCAGAAGCACATCCAACAACCAGAAACAATATAAGAAAGTAGACTGCTGAGAATATTTTGTGTGGACTCCTTTCCTTTGGACGAGACTGCATTTGTATGTGTGCATGGCTATGCGGAAGCAAATGCAAAAACATGCCAAGGCGTCGTATCCTTGTAGTGTGCTGTATGACAGAAAGTCCTAGCTTTTGTGAGGATTTCAGCGCTCATCAATGATTATGTGACATCAATACCTCATGCATATGTTGAATGCAGAACAATGATGTTGGCGAGCGTGTGACGATGTGTCGAGACGATGATTAAAGAGGTGAACAGACACTCTTCATAGCGTAGGCGAGATTGAGAGTTCAGATTTTAGATGTGCGGCGCAAGCGACTGGGAAAACGGGGGGACTTACGTACGTTCACATGCCGATTTCCGATCAACAGATCAATGATATCCTACTATATTATAAATTAATTGTGTGCGTGAGTGCGTGCGTCCGTCTGTTACGGAGTATGACCACTCTGGGGTACTGGATGAAATGAATACTGTCTGAATTTTTTCACTTCGCCAGGGTTGAGTACTGAAAGTAAACAGTAACAGTAAAAGTAGTGGTACGGAGTACGACCAGGTTGGGGGTACTGTACGTCCAGTTTCCTGTAGTAGATTATAATATCCTACTATATTATAAATTAATCGTGTGCGTGCGTGAGTCCGTGCGTCTGTTACGGAGTATGACCACTCTGGGGTACTGGATCAAATGAATACTGTCTCATACTCGGAGCATAAATGTCATACATGCATACTGGAGTACTCCGTACGCGATGTCGGTAAGATTTGCTTATACGTAGTTGCGTCAGTGCGTGCGTCTGTTACGGAGTAGGACCACTATGGGGTACTGCACTACTTGCGTATAGTACTGAACTGTACAAACAGTACACACAACCGTGCACAACCCATACCGTACACGTATTCCAAAAGTCCGACCAATTGGGAGGTACCCACTAGTACACATATATATGTATGTATGGTTATTCATCATTTAGCATGATCCATCAGACGATTCATGATACCTGGTACGTGACCGTACACGATTCATGATTCAATCCGATACGCTCCGTTCTCCGTTGGTCGGTTGGTCGTTCCTTCCGACATCGTTCACCTTCGGTCCGCAACTCTAGAGAGAGTAGATCCTAAAACATGAAAGGTATAATCAAAATAAAAGTATGCTCTGGACTCCGGACTTCGGACTCCGGAGTGGTAGCCATATCACATACTCCGAGTATATCACGTTAGACTAAGATAACTCGGAGAATACAATGGAATCCATGGGATTCCTCCAGGCAATCATTGCTGTACTGTACTAAACCGAGTAATTGTAGTTGAAGTACAGTATGCCAGTCCGCGTGTATCATTTTGCCGCGCCTGATAGTGGTCGTTCAGAACGTGAAGTAAGATAGCCCAAACCAAGACTAAACGGTAGAATCAGTCGTCCAGGTTAAGACTTATTCCATACATTGTACATAGAATGATTATCTGGTCGACGATCGTTTGCCTCCCAGTCTAGACGGTTGTTCAGATTGTGATGTCTCAATAACATACAGGGACCCAGTCAACCTTGTGCATTCGACAGCCTGAACCTGGCTTTCAGTAGGTGGCAATCCTAGTCGATGATCGCGTTGAAGGGTACGACGCATTAAGTTATGTCAACAAAATTGTTAGCTTGGCGTCCCTTTCAATGTTCACTCCGACTCACAAACGATGGAGCTCGCGAAGGCCTCAATTCTGGCGACGAGCGACGTCGCGGTGTCCGTGAAGGATTTGTCACGTATCCGTCGTTTGTTCATAATGACCACCAGTATCACCAAACCATTTTCGTCCACAATCAGTCGAGCAAAAATAGCGCCTGTGACACGATGAATGAACTGCCGACAAGCAACACTTCGAATCTGATTAGTACGTCGATTCAAAGGAAACACGAATTCGTGCGCCTTCTCGATCGCCCCCAAGTATGACGGATCTGTCATGTGCACGCCATCGTCAAGAAAATCTTCACCCAAAAGCCAACTTATTATCTTGTCAACTTTCCCTGGTTGACGAATGCAAAAGATCTCTGGAATCATGAACGGGTTAAGAAACAAATCTCTCGATATGCAAACCTGCGGGCTACTGATTAGCTCCAGCCCATACTGCACACATCTCCTCTGCACAAGTTGGACATGCGCCTCGACCTTGCTCGTACTTGCCACCAGCCAATTAAACATGATCCTGTAAGTCCGGTTGGTATCGAACACTGAATCCAGTGAAACCTCTACCCACTCATACGTCACCTTTTGTCCCTTGCAAAGTCGGATTTTAAATCTCTTCATCTTTTCGGTGGTACCAAGTCTCGCGTTCTTCAGCTCTACCAGCATGTCAGGATGTTCATCCTTTCTGGTCACGATTTCGACTGCTAGGTCATCAGAGGCATCGTCCTTCTCACGAAGTTTGCCCAGATACTCAAGCAAACGCTTAAACTTTTCAATATACTCCTGCTCCGCGACGTCATCAGTGACTTTGGGAGGGATCAACTCGAATTGAAGCCGTCTGCATCGTAAGGGCATCGACAACTCCATGTCGATGTCCTCCAGAATGACGTGATCCATCGAATTCCATCGATATTCATCGGAGTACTTTTCAAAAGTTTGGACAACACGACGATACGACTTTTTGAGGGACGGACGAGAAGATCAATGGTTAGGTCAAATGCCATTCTCAAGTGACATTCCTAACATTGGAAAGATGCTTACATTTGTAAAAGGAGAGTACATCGAGTAGCAATACGAAATCGGTTTCTTGTCTTCTTCGGTTGGCGTGGCTGTGATAAGTTTCACATCGATGGTATCAGATTGAGAATCGTAAGTAAGCACATGGATCCGATGGCCCATGCTTAGAGTGTGCTGAATGTCGCCTTCGCTGACAGCGTTGCTCGCCGAAAGCACCGATGGGGTACAACTTGAAAGTCTTGAGTGATACGCTGTCTCACCATTTCCATCAATAGCTCTCGATGACTGGAATAATGGGTGCGTTCCATACCTTGCAAAGTTAGCTGATAGTGGTTATAACGATACACTCTTTTGTCGTTCATCTCTTGTGGCGTAGGAAAGTAATCAATCGTTAACGGTAGAATGGCAGGTTGACATAGAGACTTCCACAGAGGCCCAGCATGCCTCTTAAACTCAAGCTCGCCTAAAGGAAAAACATGTGACCAACGACGGCGATTGTGCGACTTCTTTTCCAGCTCGTCATCTTCGTCCTGTTGTCGAAAGGGATTCACGACGCTTTTCATGTTTTTGGAACCACGGGTCCGACTTCTCGGATGATGATGAGCTGCATGTGATGGCAAGGTTAAAACGGGCATGCTCGGGGCATTTGACCATCGCGTTGGAGAGCCGGCTCCAACAGTGGTGGGAGACCTAGGGGCAAACCGATCCTGCAAATTTGCGTTGGGACCGTGGGACATCAACGAAATAGACCGATGCTACATGGCAATTTGAGCGATAGTTTTCGGGAATATCAAAGCAAATGAAACAACAAAAACTTACCATCAGTCCCCTTCGTTGATCGAAGCTACCTGACATCTGTGTTTGGGAACGCATAAAGCCTTGTAGAGGCTGTGCTGGGAAGTTTGGAATCTGACCAGGAGGGTCGGAACCAACTTTCATCCCTGCAAACGTCGAGTAAGGCGTAGGGCGCGAGCTCGCCTCGGCAACAGCACTAAGCTGAGTCAGGCTCCCACTTAATCCAGAACTACTCGCCGACTTCGACGTCATAAGGTCCCGTGATCCCTGCGCGGAATCACCGGCCTTGTACTTCGAAAGCACCGCAACTAGTCCCCCGCTAGACTCGTTCGTGCTGGACACCGCAACTGCCGGGTACTCGAAACTTGGTTCGCTGAACACCTCATTCTCCATTATCGACGAAACGAAGCCACTCAGGTCCAACGCAGGTCTAGCAGTGCTCGGCATCTGCAAGTTGGAGGCGAATTTGTTATCATACTCATTCATCAGCTTTCGAAGATTTTCAGCGTCGACGTCGGGGTCGTCGTCCCCGAACGGCTCGGTTTCGAAGTCGAGCGAGGGAGAGCGTTGAATTTGAATTCCCGGGCCTCCTGAGCCAAAAGAGAATGACGGCATCCCACGCTCCAGCGAATGTCCGAAAAGCTGACTAGCAAGGCTAGAGGACGGACTTGACTTCGCACTCACGTCCGATTGCTCCGCACCTTCACCCCCCAGGGCTGGACTTCGGGCCCGTCTGGACATGTGGCGAGAACCAGAACTAGCAAACGACATTGGACCATCGGCGTCATCAAAATCGACGGTGCCCCACTCCCTAAGTTGCAACCGCCGAGTTGACGGCGTCACACTCAAGTGTCGTGCAATCCTGTTAGGTCCTCCGTTTTCAGATGCTGTCACAATGCCTTCGCGGTTCTCGTCCTGTTTGCTGCGGATGCGAAGGAGATTGACGAGCGGAGAAGGAAGAATGTAGGTCGATGTCCTTGGACGGCAGGCCTCGAGAATATCCTTGAAATCTCGACCGGAGATCAGCTGGCGTTGCTGGCTCTGAGATTTTGTAATGCCTGACAACGATCCGGCATTTTTAGCTGCAAAAGACTTCAGAGCGGTAATGTCTGTGTTTCCAGCACCAGCACTGACTTCTGGAATAAGGAACCCGTGTGGAGCAATGGCCAAACCATCCTGCATGTTGATCGAGTCGCGAGGTGGGACAAGCGTCACATGCGCACTTGAATCAACAGGGGTTGTGCCAGTTGAGTCCCCATCATATCGCACAAATGACAGATTCATCCAATGTGGCACTTCTGAATGAGGATCACCAACTTTTGGATGCGTGTCACCATCCTTCCGATCTCTATCGGAACCAAGGAAGTTATTGTACAAGAAGAAAGGCGCAACGTGAAGCGGCGGGAGGCCCAAACACACCATGTCGCTTCCAATACCAATATCCATCATTCTCTGATAAGTGATTCCTGCGAGCGCTCGGTCAACCTCAAACACCCCACATTCAGGGGAAACGACGACAACGCTGTTTCCCGGTCGGTGCAAATCTCGGTCCAAAAAGTGGAATTGCAGCAGATTCAGCGTCACGTTGATCGCTTCCAACAAGTTCCCTTGCATGGCCGTCGATGGTCGCCTGTAATTTTCTTTGGACAAATCCCAGCCAACATCGAACGGATACCGCACGAACTCGCGCTTGACTCTGACGATCAAGGAATCCCAATCAGACGGAGTCTCATTGTCGACCACGGTTTTGTAATGATCCTCATATAGTCGACCATAGACGTCGTATGACAAACGTGAATCCGAGTCAGGACTCCTGCTGTCTTGATTGACCAAGGTCCGACTGAAGAATACAACAGTCAGCGAATGCGTAACCTCGAGCTCCTTCCATTTCTTGAAGAGCTTGTACATGAAACGGACGAACTTGTCGAAAACGATTTCACAGCTACTTTCCTCCTTTCGCTCGCCGTCTAATTCATAAGGATTTGAATAATCCCACATTTCCGAAGAAATCTGTACAAGCCAAATGATTCGCGTCGATCTGCTTCTGAAGGTTATTTTGGTGTCCTCAGTAATGATCCCTGATTTACCAAATTGTCAGCATGTCGAATCTCTCTCGCGTGAGCTTTGATTCCTCTGGCGGAATCACTTAATCGTTCGCCTTCATAGATCCAACGACCAATGAGTGATTTCTGAAACAAATGCATGTACCCACGGGAAATGAACTGGTCCTTGATGGTGCAAAAGACAAAATCCGCCGACACGGCTTCCAGTACAGCTGGTTCGGCATTCTTCTCGATTCTGTTGACAGTGACGGTGTCGTAGGGTGACAGCTGGTACAAGTCGGCGATTTGACGCAATATGGATATTTGTGTCCGTGCTTGTCCCTTGAGTGATGTGAGCGTCCTTTCCGTGACAAGCATGACAAAGGAAGTGCGCAGTGTGTGTGTGGATCCAATCTTGGAAAACAAGTCTTCCTCTCCCGTCAATTCGTCAAGACTGTCCATGGATTGGACTCCCAAATCAGTCTCGTTGGTGGTGGCAGGAGCAGCAAGGGTGGTGTCCATTGTCATATCGGAGATGTCTCTAAAATGTGCCGGCTTGGGTATCTTTGTCACGGGTGGGCGCGAGTCGGTGCCAGTGTGTAATGTTGACGACATGGCATTTGTTGCTGCCTTTTTCTGAATGAGTGGTGGTTTTCCTGGTCTGAGAGTATCGCCGTTGGGCCGAGGTCGGGCATTCAATGACTGTGGCCCCTTCCTTTCTGTAGTGACTGGCGATTCTCCTCTCGGTGATTTGGGCAAGGACAAAGCTTGGATGGTATCTTTCTTATTGGTTTCATTGATCGACTCCGTTGATGAGGTCTCCGGATCAGCCGGGGATATCGTGTCCTGCTTTTGATTTCCTCTAACAGTTCTGGGTGAGATCAAAGCGTCTAGAGTCCGCATAGTATTCATGGGTGGATTTGAGAAAACTGGCGGTTTCGATGAATCTCGTGTAGAGTCCGTGATCGGTGATGGGGAGCCCTTGAGCCAATTGGTGATTGCAGAGTTTGTGTTTCCTTCTGCCGACGTGAAGGTATTCTGCTGTGGGAAGGAAGGCGCCGACATCTGCATAGATCTCTTTTTGGCTGAACTTGGTTGCGTACTACTATTACCGCCAGTGGTAGGGTTAGAGTACTTTGTAATTCCTATCGGATCCCAAACTTTAATTTCAATCATGTTCCCAACTTCCAATCTTGCAGAGTTTGAGGAGTTCGATCCTGCGACCGATGCCAATTGTGTTTGTAATTCATTACTATACGCCATTTGCAGTGATGCTGCATGTTTGTGATCGTGAAGCGCTGGACTTCGCGTGGGGGTTGCATCACCTGTTGGCAGAACAGACCCAGAAACGGGTGCGGTGCCAAGGATGCTAGAGAGATAGTGCCACTCCTGACACTGCTCTCGTGAGGACGGAGTGACCGTGACGAGAACTTGAAACAGAGACGTGTGCAGAACCAGATCCGGCACTGGCATGTCCATGTCCATGTGAATTTGGTTCTGCGAAAAGATCTGGATGAATCGCTATTTCGGTTCCTTCAAACGTGAGTTCCTCGTGGATACTCAACGATAGCAATCCAGATACCAGCATTTTCATGCGTTTATTGTCGATTTATAGTGCATACACGATGTCCTCTTGTCTCTTGGCGACAGACTCTGACTTTGACTCCAATCATTCGGTGCCTCCGACCTCTGACTGAAACTTGATCAGTTGCATCGACTCGCAATCAGTCGTCAATAGTGTCGATTCATACTGGGGACTGGGGACTGGGGACTGGGGACTGGGGACTGGGGACTGGGGACTGGGGACTGGGGACTGGGGACTGGGGACTGGGGACTGGGGACTGGGGCCACTCGACCACCTGCCATACCTGGTACAGTACTAAGTACAGTCAGTACAGTACCTTGCTACCGGTAGACATTGAAGAACTATTAGGCTCAATCTTAGCGAGGACACAGTGTGTTGAAAGAGAACACAAACTAAAAAAATATATGTTGATGTCAGAACACGGTTCGATGGTCGTGTCGCTTGCCTTATATACGAGATGATCTTGGCACCTTTTCCATACATAGATCTTCCATACACAGATTCATCATACCTCATACCAGTACCGAAATTGGCGCCGGCACAGAACACGAATCTGACAACGAACGATGACCGAAGAAGATACGCGACCCTTGGATCTGCCTCCCGTCGAAGAGGGCGAGGTCGAGGACAAGGACGATGGAAACGATCATGATGATAGAAAAGGTTTTGAAAAGGTGGCATCTGAAACGACCAAGGTAAAGGAACCCACAAGTTGAATTGGATACTATGGTTGTCAACTAGCGATCCAGATCCATTTCCCTCGCTCACCTTTTTCTTGTTTGATAGATTCTCACATCACCAGTCATACGTGGCGTCAATGCTACCATTGATGCCTTTCCAAAGGCAAAAACAACGGCAACCACTTCTATCGACAAGTCGCTCGGTGCCGTAACCGAGAATGTTCATGCCACGCAAGGTGACAAAGACTTGGACGACAACGATCGACAAGTTGGAGCGAAAGCGGACGACAGCAATGATTCAAACGCAAATGAACCTCTACTATCATCTTTGGCAGGTGCATTGGAACGTCCAGGACGACGAAAGTACCGTAAAGTTGACGGAGATGAGGCTGAGGAGTCAGTGCCAACGTCCTTTCAGAAAATGGCTGCCGATACGGCTCAGGTACGTGTATTCACCAACCACTATCCGCTAGTCATCACGTCCATACAAAGCACAAACGACACATTTGACGACAAAGATCCTACTAGCAGCAGCCGGGTTGTCTCACAGTAATGTTCTTTGCGCCCAACAGATTCTTTCCTCTCCCATTCAACTCACTCAGAAGGCGATTCGAAAGACATCCGATAAAGTCAAAAACATATCGAAACATGGCTCGGTTTCCGGCGTTCAAGTCAATCCAGCCAAGGACAGCACTCCTTCTGAAACCAATCCATTATTGCTTGACGAGGATGTGAAGAGTCAACAAACCAATCCTCCTGATGCAGAATCGATTAAGAGCCGACCAATGGATTACATGAAAAAGGCAATGGATGAAACAGCTTCGGCTCTAACGAAAAATGTAGGTTGAATCCCGGAGGTGTTTCGTCACAGCATACTGTTACAGGTCGCATCCACAACACGCTAACAAACCCAACTCCTATCTCTGTTTTTTTTTCATAAAAGGTACAAAAGGCCAAGGACCTGGTCATGGATACCACTGTCGGATGGCCCCATGGCAGTGCTGACGCGACTGGTCCCACCAAAAAGTCCAAAGGAAGTAAGCTTCCCGTTCGCTCTTCCGCTGGCAGCAAGGAGGGAGGTCCGTCCTTGCACAAAGGCAAGGACGATGATACTTGCGATGATCACATCACAATCAAGACTGTCGGTAGTGGGTTGCGGAAAGCATACTTCAAAACCAAGGGACGCTTCGATGCTGTGTTGGATCGTATGAAGGTCCCCCGCAAGAACCGTGATACGCAGGATGATTCCATGCGATCATCGCTTGATAGTAGTGTTGGCATATTGGAGAAGGAGTGTACTGATACTCCCAAGGAAACTGGCGAAGTGATCCAGATTGTGATGACTCCCACCATTGCGATTTTGTTACACGATGTCACGGTTGCCTTGACGTTTTTGGGGTTTTGGCAGCCATTCCGACGTGGCACAATTGGAACACTATCATGAAGAACCAACTACCTTCATCTGTCATTCTTGTTTGGATCATAACTGCCTTCTTCGCAGGCATGGAAATTGGTCGAGTCAAGGGGATGAGGTCAGTGCCGGGGAAGAAAAGACATGAAGCATCCAAAAGTCTTGGTCCACCTCCTCCAAAATTGGGAAGTGCCTATACGGCAGCCGCCAGTGCCAGCCCTTCGAGCTCGGCCACGCTGCCTCCATCTGAAATCGTTGTTCAGACGCATGTAGGCACGATTGAGGAGGAGTCAATCAAGGTGGGATACGCTCTGCTCCATATGTTGTTGTCACCCTTCTCGCGGATCAAACTATTGTTCCCCGAGGATGTGACTAAGGTTGTGGCTAAGCACGTCGATTCGGCAGTAGAAGCAGACGCCATCTTTTGGTCGACCCTAACCCATAAAACCCGAGAAACTTGGGAGACGGTTGGCTATATCGCTGTGGCAGATCCTTTGATGCAGCGTTTGCTCAAGAATCCAGACTATACGCACAAGCCTCTCAAGGACGTTATTGCGCTGCAAGAGAAAGAAGTCGCCACTGCCCTTGATCAAGCTGGTGGTGACACACGTGGAAAGATCAGTACCTTCGACATTAGCAAGTATGACGTTTCAGCACTTGAGAGCAATGTGGTTGCTCCATGCCTGAATCTCAGAGGAATAGATGTTTACGTTACCGAAGACCCTGAAGACAACCTCTCATCGCATCCGTTCTTGCTGAAGCACGGACTTCGCAGCAAGCCAACCTTGTTCATCAATATCATCGCACAGTTCGCGAATATATTGGTATACTTTGAGCTACCGGAGTGGTTCACAGATTTTGATGACATTGTTGAAGCTGACGACGACACCAACGAAGTGCGCGCTATAAAGGTGAGTGCATTAGGGTTTGTTCTACGGCAACTGTGATGATCGATTTGTCTAACACTACGTCTTTAAGCGATTCATCAATAATGATGACGATTATCGCAACAACCGCTTCAAAATTCTGCCTTGCCTTGTAGACGGACCACTTCCTATCCGGATCCTCGCTCCACCCAAGAAAGAAATCACAATCCAGGGCAACATCCTTCCCACCAAATGGATCAAACACACAGCCACGACGGCGTCAGATGGTACCGTGCTGCATCCGTGCTTGGAACTTGAGGTGGACCTTATATCGAAAAGTACGTTGCGAAATGTCAGTGGTGTACTTCGCAACTACATGAAGAGCTTTTGTATCGATTTGGCAGTCATCCTGTCCAAGCCCACCCCTGACGATCCCGACGAACCGGGTGCGTGTGTCGGATTGTGGTGTGTGGACCACATTGACATTGATCGATGCCCCCGCCTTCCTGATCGCGGTCGTTACGCAAGCAAATTGGAAGCCGACATTATGCGCGCCAGTTCCGTCGTCCGCCTTTCGGCGCAAGAACTTGCCACAATTACCGAGGAAGCTTCTGCTGAGTAATGGGCGGCGGTAATTCATTTTTGTTTTTTACTCCTTCGTGGGTTGTGTGTCTTGTGACGAAATGTTGGAAAGAATCATGAGCCAGAAGAACGAGACGAAGGCTATGAAAGGGATTCGTAAATGGGAAGGGACGAATCCAAACGTGAGGACCTGGACTGGTGCCCAGATAGACCAATATCGTAAAAGTAAACCTTCGTTCTGTACATGACTGACGTATTTGCGCAAGCCATCCAAAACACTGTCATCTGCTGAGAGGATCGCTTTCATCGCGTACGCCACCGGAAGGCACAAGAACGGCGTCAACACGACCATATCCAACGCAACTTGTTCCAAGACTGTGAGCCACGAGTTAGAATCACCAAAGACCGAGGGGAAGACATGGTTGTACAGATATTCCTGCACGCAGCCTTGGTAGATTCCTCCGTACAGCAAGAATCCGACGTTGCGCTGAATGTCGAAATCCAGGCTGCCCTGTCGACGGGATTTTTCCTCGGCTTGTGTTTGCTCATCCGTTTGACTCTGAACGACAAGATCGGCAGCAGAAGCTTTAAAACTACAAGTCATGAAGGCCGCTGCGTAAGGCTGTGAGTGGTAGAACGCATCCACAGCGCTGGCTGTCCCAGCAATGTCAAATGCCTGAAGACTGGTTGTCTTTGTCCAAAATGCCCGCTGTGGCGGTTGTGGATATCCAACTCCACCTTGAATGACAAAGGACTCAACCGAGACAGCGGTAGCACAAGCGAGTATCAAAGACGTTCGGATCATTGCGAATTGTGTTGTTTACAGAACACAAGGCAGTCTACTTGTATGATCGGAATAATGATGATACGACTTGATTTCGTGAGGAACTGTAGCATATGTTGTTCCGATGAGGGGATGCTGAATTCCGACAGTCACAGCGAGCAGGTCGGAGTTGTATCGCCACGTCACGGTACATCAGCTGCTGGAACAGCCACGCGACCTACGGATCGCGTGAATTTCAAATCTCAGCTTTCTGATTGGTTGAATCGTGGAGAGGTGGCTTGTGTGTTCCATGTCAGGGTGATGTCATCAAGGCGCAACCCCTGGCGAGTCCGAAGTTCGCAAAAACAATGCTGGTACGGCAGGTACAGGTACTGTATGTTTATGCATAGTAGCTACCGGTAGTATCCTACTAGCTCGTAGCTCATACAGGAGTGAAAAGGGGTTAAAAACATTTCCAATAAAAAAGTGGTGAATGAGAATGAGTTCCATGATGTGCGCTCCATCTTTGGAAGACGAAGGTCTTCTGCAAATCCAACGGGGTTCACGATCGATTGTTGATTGTTGATCTAGCTGACGGCGTAACAGATTACGTCTCATGGACCGCAACGAATGGGGCACGACATGACTACCGGTAGTACATGAACATCCAGCTCTTCAACTATCCAACATCGATGTGCTATAACAAGAAGATACTTGGAGTAGGGAAAACACACTTACACATACAAGTCCTACCTGACACGAATTAGATGATAAAACGACACATCCTTCCACATTAAATCACATGCTTACGCTTGGGGCCTCAGCGACTTGATCGCTTGTACTTTCGCTCGACAGACCTCCTTCCTCTTTGCCACAAGTTCTTGGGCAGCATCAACTATCGTTTGAAGTTCTGGTGCCTTTTCACGGAGCGCTTGACTGGTCTTTGCTCGAGCCTTTTCCTTTGAAATCTCCACCCACCGCCCTTTCTTATCCATCAAAAAGCGACCGCCACCGCTGAAAACTTCTTCCATTACAAGCGTTGCGATGCCAGCCTTTTAAGCTTTGGCGCAGCCAAGTGCTCCATTTGCCGTCTACGCACAAGCTCTCGAAATTTTTGGTTTCCGGGATGCCCGTTGGTAACGCCTCCTCTGCCCATCAAAACGTCGTCATCATTAACTTCGATTGTTTCACATGCAACGACTGTCCTCGACTGATCAACTTCGGATTCACCATCGCGAATGTCAAATGTAGATGCAGCTCGTTCGCGCAGCGCTTGACAAGTTTTCTCTCGAGCAGCCTTGAATCCAATGTTGAACCACAAGTTCTTCTTACCGTTTGGACTGGATTGATCGGACAGCTTCAGAAATCGTCCCCCATTCCCGGTGATCTCCGCGACGATTCGCTTGGCGATATTTGTTTTGAAAAGCGGCTTGTTAAACAGATACAATGGTTGGTATTCTGCAATGAGTGTCCGAAACTTGACGTTGCCAGGATGAGTATTTGCCCCCGCACCCCGACCGCACAGAACGTCCTTTGAAGTTATGCTGCTTGATTCGATCAACCCTGTATTGCTCTCGTCAAAGGTGGATGGTGACGGTGGCGGAGATGGAACTGGCGATGATGGTGGCAGTGTCAATGGCGGCGTTGGGGATTGGAGACGAAGTGGGAATTCGGGAGAGGACTGGATAACATTGAAAGTCCTTTCGAAGTTGTTCCCTGTTGGAGCGTAGTTGACTTCCCTTCGGTAATGAAGTGCTGTTGGAGGCGACTGTTGGTATCCATGGGCATGGTAGAACGGTGGTGCATAATGAGAAGGGACGGGAGGGTTGTATGATGGAGCAGCGTCAAACGGAGTAGACTGATTTGGATGCATTAAGTGGTTCCTTGAAGCATCGACATTTGCAGGTTGATAAGGAGTCCAAATTGCATGATGAAGTGGAATAGGCGTGTAGTCGTAATCGGCGAGATCAGGATGATTCTGGAATCTCTCATGAGGTTGATGAGAGTAGTGATTTCCGTTCGTGTTGACTTGCGCTGGTGAATATGTTGATGATTGAGCGGTCATGGAGTATTCCTTCCGTTCTTCTGATGGACTGATGTACGATCTCTCTCGATGTTGCTGAGGGTGGTGGTTTCCGCTTGCGTTGATTTTCCCTCGTGAATACGATGATGATTGAGAGGTCATGAAGTACTCCCTTCGTTGTTCTGGTGAACTTGTGCACGTTGGATTCGTCGAGTTGGACTGATTTTGTGACTCGAGAACGACACGAAGCGGGAGTCTTGGAAAAATGGATAATCGTGCCAATTCGGCAAGTGATGGAACCCGGAAATGACTGATTTTAGTCATTTTCGGAGGTATTACCAGACAAATAGAGAGTGTAAACGAAAATCTTTCTTAATCTCTCTTAAGAAGAACGATAATGCCCCGAAACTGCAAATGAAACTGGTGGTCCACTCTGTAGAGAATGTACTAGGTACCTTGTAGCATTTATTTACAAGGTCATGGTTGATCGTGCATGCTCTGTCTAGGAACTAGGAAGTCTGATGGCAGAAGGGTCAGTGAAACGTGGATAAGAAACTGCAACGTCGGAAATACGACGATATAGATGTTTAAATGGGCACCACTAATTACTACCATAAAGGTGACTTGTCAAATCCTTCGATCTGGACATCACAACAACTTGAACGATTTAAGATAAAAATCGATTCCCTTCGGAATCGTTCGAACTTTCCCCTCCTCATCCATGACTACGTAGCATCTGCTCTCTAAGCTTCGGAGGAGATTGGCATCATGACTGACCATAACGACGGTCCCGTTCCACTGCGTTATTCCGTACATCAGGGCCTCGACGCTTTCAACATCTAGATGGGATGTTGGCTCATCCATTATGAGGACATCGGGGTTTGCAAGCATGAGATTTGCAAGACATAGCCGGGTTCGCTCTCCGCCGCTCAAAAATTTAACATTGGTCACCGCTTGCGTGGGATCAAGGCCAAAATTAGTAAGCTCGCCTCGAAGGACTTGTTCTGTCTTCTTTGGGTACCGCTTAGCAAGTAGGCTTAGGGGCGTCACTGGACTACTACTTGCTTCGTCAAACGTGTTTTCCACAAGCTCGTCGGCAACGTGCTGATCAAAATATGCAACGCATACGCCTTGCGCGTGATGTACCGCTCCCTCGATCGGTTCAAGTTGTTTCGCAAGAAGTCGCAGAAGTGTCGTCTTGCCACTTCCGTTCGCGCCAAGGACGCAGGATATAGTGCCTTCGTCGATGCACATATCAACGCAGTCGAACAGATACCCAGATTTCTTCCGGGCAAATGAGTCGAGGTCACTTTGCGGCGGCACGAGATCAGCGACGCCATACGTGAATCCGACATCAACGGCCATTATAAGCGGCTCGCCGAACGTGCAAGAAGTATTGCGAAAGACAAACTGTACAGCTTTGTCTGGCACTGGAGCAATCGAAGTCCCGGAAAGCTTAACCAACTTCTCGTGCGACAATTTAGACCGGCTCGAGGCGCCAACGCTGTTTATCGACCCCTCCCGAATGCCAGTTCCTGCGCTTTGTGCTGTCCATCGATGCCCGTGCTCGTCCTTTTCCAAGCCTTGCTTCTCAAGTTTCTTTTTGACACTGTCGATCTGCTTCCCTCGCTTCTTTGCACCACCACGCTTGGGTATGGGTTGTTTCTTCAGATTGTCAATCGTTTGCATCATGTGTTCTCGCTTCTTGTCTAAAGCAGCACTCTGGCGTAGCAAATGAAGAGTCGTTTGACTTCGATACCTCACAAAGTCACTGTATGTACCTGGGTAATACGACAGTGTATGATTGTGCATATGTATGACATCGGTGGCCACATCATTTATCAGATCCACATCGTGCGATACCATCAAGACGATATTGTTCCTGCTCTTGCAGGATGAAATGAGTCGGCGAAGTTGAATGAGCCCTTGGACGTCGAGGTAATTGGTAGGTTCGTCCAGCAACAAGAGGTCGTGGCGACAAAACAAACAGGCAGCTAAAGAAATCTTTTTTCGTTGACCGCCCGAAAGTCTTTCGCAAGGGACATTCCACGTGGACTCATCAATTCCAAAGAATTCCAGTGCTTCTTCCGCCTGTTGCTGCACCACCTGAACATCACGTCCACCGAGTAACTCTTCCTCTAACACAGCAATTTCTTCACAGATCTTTTCCACAGAGTCAGTGTCATCGGCAGCCAAGGAGTCGAGCTCATTCTCAAGATGGTCGACGTGAGCTCGTAGAGCAGCTTCTGATCTTTGAAAGTAGGTGTCATGGTGACTTAGGATGATATCAAGAGGTGACATTTTCCGTTGTGGAAGGACTTCTTGAGGTATGTACATTGTCGCAACGTGGGGAGGAAATCCTGGTATCTTTCCAGCATGAATACGACGCAGTAGGGTAGATTTACCTGCTCCATTCCTGGCGACCAAGGAATAAACCTTGCCGGGAAGCAGCTTCAGTGTAGCGGAGTCCAATAACAGTTTATTCGGCAGGGAAGGATCGGCATCGCCAACATAGTGTAATGTCACATCATCCACCACAACTGTAAGAGGTTGTACAGTGCGTCGGGACAAGCCTCGTCCACCGCGACCACGACCTCCCCACGAAACCATACCGTTCGATTGCTCGGCAGCAGCCAGCGCGTCGGCCCAGGCGGAAGCATACGCATCCGTGTCATCCAACGACTGTAGCTGCGAATTTGCGATGGACTCAAACTTCGAGTTATCCATGATTTGTTATGAGGCAAAAGAGTTTCACGAAGTTAGACTTTGATCGAAGGCCACTGGTGATCTTTGATGTGCGTCTGATGGCTGATCTTTTGCGCAGTCGTGTGTGATAAGATGTACGACCAGGTATGCTCGTATGTCAACAAGTAGTGCGGTACAAATTCTTGTAGCCGGCCCAGGGAACGCCGAAGCGTTTTACTTGTACAGTACAGTACGGGGTGGTTGTGGTTTATTGGCTTGGCGGAAGTTGAATAACACGAAACTGAAAAAAATTACTGTCCCTTTCTACCAACGGCACATTCTACCCGGCCTTGGGCTTAGACATTCATCCTTGAAACTTGAAACATCACATTGAGTATTGAATTACAAATACCTAACACTTGAACTATGATATCTATAGATGATAGCTCAACGTTTTGAACGACGAGGACTTCACCACCGAAATCGCAGTCGAAATTTTCAAGTCAAATGTTGGTGCATGTACAAGACACACCTTCTGACAGAGTGAAATGGGTGAGAGCAACTTCGCAGTGCGATTCAATCCAGAGCCTCAATCGGAGGAGTTTAGTTGTTCCTCCGACTCAGTTGTTGCTCGTTTGTGCGAGCGCGCTACGAAGACCAAAGGATTGGAACGTGCGATGCAGCATTGGTGCCAGAAAGCCAACCCCGTACTCGAAGATCTAGAAAGTCTTGCTCCTTACATTTTCGGATTGAAATGCAGCAGCGAAATTGACTCCTGCGCCGTATGCAATGCCGTCGCTGAGCTGGAAGCATGTTGCGAGAGCTTCCTCCAGTGCAAGGTTGTCCATGCTAGAGCAATAGAGGAACATGACGAGGCTACAAAAACGTTGATGCTGTACAGGGCCTCCAAGATGGGCTGCATGCTGTTTTGTGTCCGCAAGGAGGGCATGATGCTGGAAGTGCTTTCGGGAATTGTTTGTGACAAAGCCCAGGATGTTATCTACAAAGCCGAGCAGGTTTCCATTGGGGCCCGAAGCATTGCCATCTCCGCCGCGCTGGTTTTGAGTGCGGTCGTTAGCGTCGCCGACCGACACAGTGAAGCCCAGTCCCTGTTGGATGCAGTGAAAGCTGCTGGCAACAAAACTTCGCTAGTAACAACGACAGAAAGTCAGGCGGACAGCGGTACAAACTCTAAAGAGGCTAGATTCCATCCCGAGCCGCATCAGAGACTGTCTAAGTTTGACGCGTTGTGCAAGCTTCAAGTAGTGGAATTGGATGAGCTTGACTTTCTTCCTATTCTTGAGGAGAAGCACATCGAATCGCTTGTTCCGTTGCACGAATACTTGAAGAGCGTTTTTGGAACGGCGTCGATGCTGCACGTCGTCGATGAGAAATATGCCAGTAGGATTCAGAAAACAGTAAACGGTATCATTGAATGGAACGTCGGCGACAAAAAGGCATCTTCGAAAGAGTTCTTCACGCCTGGCTGTGTTGCCCAGGAAAGGGAAGGAGTTCAACCCATTTTGTATGCAATCATGATAAAAATAGCTCGTGTCCTTGGTGTTGGACAGCAAATCACACGTGAACAAAGGGTTCAAAAACTTGAAAATCGTGCGGGTCATATTGTCGACTTTCTTGTGACACCTTCAGGGCAAGACCACGTATCGGTTATTCTCGCTGCGTTGCTTGGTGTTCCGATCGAAGTCAAACCAATCAGTCGTAAGAACGCCACGTTTGTCAAACTTTTGCTGGAGGCGCAGAATCAGGTGGTCGGACAATTGGCCAAGTGAGCCACGTTCTCGTTCGACTTAGGAGGGATCGGCGAGAATTGTACACTTTTTGGCCTAGAACTTACCATGGCGTCAATCACTGTGATTGTCCTTAAGCTCTCAGGTATGGGAACGGCTGATGTAGAAGTCACTACCCAGCGAACAAAACGGGCACCACTCTTCGACGAAGAAACGAGTGTAAATATGTTGGGTGAGATGGCGAACGAGGTGGAAGCGACTTTGGAAAATGTGGAAGGGCACCAAGGTTTGCCTTCCGGCTTTTGCCTCCTTGCTCGCACGCTCATGTCACAGCAATGTGGGCTTGGTACATCACTGCTCAAAGGGGGCGAAGGCTCACGTACGAGTTTCTCTATGCGTGTTAACAATGCTGAGTCCTGCGAGGCTCGTCAATACTTGGGATCGGGAGCATTTTCGCATGTGTGGAGACTCGACATTATGGACAGGAACGATGTGTTTGTCAAGATGGCGCAGTCTCATAGAATGAGGAGGTCTCTGGAGAGAGAGGTGGAGGCGTTGACGTATCTGCGCAGGCATGACAACATCCCCAAACTGTTTGATGTCACCCACCCCATCAAGGATATGGATATCAAAGTCAGATGCGCGACTTCGACTCTCCCGTGCCTGCCGTTGATAGGTCTCGTCGGGCTACAGACAAATCACAAGTGTAGCTGGGGAAGTTTCGAATTGAAAGTCGTCTTCGACAAAGTTTACGACGCAATTCAATATGCTCATGATAATGGATGGGCTCACCTGGATGTCCGACCAGCAAACATCGTTTTTAGTGTCGATCCTTCTGGTAATGGCTTCGAAGTGATGTTGATTGACTGGGGCTGTGCTCATCGCACCGATCGTGCGGTGACGGGGTTCTTCGGATGCCCACCTTTCGCTCATGATAACGTCTTTGGCCTGACACAAGGGTGGACGCCTAGTCTGGACAACGACTTGGCATCTCTTGTGTACTCGATTGTAAGCCTTCACTGTGGTTGTATCCCCTGGTCAGGCTTTTCGAATCATCTGGAGGTGCCGGTCGAAGTCCTCAAACGCCGATCGGAGCTATCTAGCATAGTTTTGATTCCCCTTCTTGCCGCATGGGATCTATCATCCGAGGTCAAAGAGAAGCTTCTCCATGCCATTGGTCATCAGAATGAGAAACCGAAAATGTACGGAAAGTGATGAATTCCTCCTTGAAACATCACATTGATTATATTGAATTACTAATATATAACACCTGAACTATACTATGTACACGAAGGCCTACTCAAATCATAATTCCCTGCAACCAGCTAGCTATACACGGCACTATGAAGGAGTGCTGTCGACCACTAGGTCCGATCTACTTTCTCCTGGCAAATGGAGATGGAAAGTTCCACCTTAGCATCTCGTTACTCGCAAAGACTACCCCAAAATTGTCTCCCGGCAGTAGGAGTAGGTCGACAAAATCACAAATTCCTCCGTCTGCCCTGGTACAAGTAGCGCTGGAGTATTGGCCGTTCTGATCCAACCACTGTCTCTTATTTGTGTTTTACGCCTGTCCACCAGAAACAGATATTTTTCTCGCATTGTTTTGTTTCCAACTCGAGCTGGAACTGTCCTTCTGACTTCTCTAGCTTTTCTCGGGTTCATAACCGGCTGTGATTGATTTGCAAAATGATCAGGGTTTGCTTTCAGGCTGGTCTGCCAAATGAAAACGATGTACCTCGTGCTTGTCCAATGCGAATAATTGTGTAAATGAACAAGCGCGTTCAGAATTCGCAACGACAGATTTCAACTCGGGAGATTAGGGCCACCAGACAAACCTCTAGCCGTACTTCAAGCGTTCTCTCAAGATAGGGCCATAATGCATCTGGAACGAACTGTCCTTGACGATACTGTTTCTGGCTAGAAAGACACCATTATTCCTCTCCCTGTAGTGATTCATTTGTATCCTCGGCTCCCCTTTCATGTAGCCGCCTACCACGATCATATGGCATGCAAAGTACACAACATGCCGTGGTTTGATGATCATTTTTTCACGTCCGTCGAGGTTGGGGGTCTTGCTTTTCCAAACACTCTCAATAACCAACTTGAGCGTCTCATTGCTTTGAATCGCCGTCCTTTCCGACAAGTTTTCTCCAAAGAACCATGAGGGAATTTGCAATCCTCCCATCTCCTCATCGGATTCGTGTGACACCAGAACATCTTCTAGAGTCGATCCGTCCAACATTTGAAAGTATTCATCCACATCGTGCAATGCTACCCACGTCACATTGCGCGCCTGCGCTCGTTGGATGCAATCCATTTGTTGCACTGCCTGGTGCATCACAGAAGAGCGCAAATCTTCAAAGTTCCATGGGATGTAAGTAATGTAAGTGCCGTCGGGCAAGGTTGTTGAGTTTTGGACGTCGTGAGTGCCATGGAGGTAGATCAAAAAGTGTTGAAAGCCAATCAAACGATGATACTCGATCCATTGCGCCAACTCAAAATGATCTCCTAAAAACATGGTGCAGACCATCCTCTCAACGGATGCTGCTGGTATTCCCTGAAGCTCATCATGATCGCTGCAGTTTCTCCAGACGGATGTGTTGTACTCCACATCGCCTCCACCCGCTCGCTTCCCCGTTACGAGCTGGACCGTCAAGGGACATGTGATGACCAAAGTCCCACCTTCACCATGATCATTTAGATGTTGATCGGCATGGAAAACTGCTGGTTGTCCATCGCAGCGCCATGACGCGCCTTTTTGCGTGGTCCATGAGAAATACAGATCTTTCATGTGCTCCGTGATGAAAATCAGGCGATAGGCACCATCTACCGGCACCATGGATTGCAAAATGGGAGTTCGTTTTCGACGACGAATGATTTGTTGTTGAATTTGCGAGACAGGTCGTACAAGCGAAGCTTGACATTCATCAACAATGGCCTTCCTCTTCCGGATCGTCACTGTACGTTTAGCTCGTTCGATTCGTTCATTTCGTTTTGGTATGTCTAGTAGATTGTGATTGGAACTGCTGGATGTAGCAGTCACAGCAAATAATGTTAGAAGCGAAATGTATGATAGAAGTAGTAGAATGACATAAAGGAGGACAAGCTGCTTCGTTGCACCCGATAGCCTTTTCATCATTTTCAATTGTATCTGCGGTTCATCACTAGAACTACCGAAACCCCGGTGTCCTATCCAAATGTCCACACATGATGTGATGATTTGTGATACACGTATGCTGTTCCCTACTCCCTATGATACGGAGTACCGGAGTCTGGGGTACGAGGATGACGCGCATCTACTCGACCAAAGTGTATTCTTTCGGATGCTCCTTGAACTTCCGTTCCTATGTATGGCATGGCGCATGGCATATGAATACTGTATGTCATACAGTATGTACCTGGTATCTCTTTTTTTCTGGTGGACGACGCTATATGCACACTGCACACACACTATACACTCGTAGTAGCACCGGCACTTTATTCCTGTACACCGTACAGGTATGTATAGTAGTAGTACATACAGCTATACCGGTACATGACACTCTAATCCACATTTCAAGCAGTACTGGTACCAGGTACCGTTGTACTACGACTGTACAGCAGTTCTCTACTCTCCGCTCTCCGATCAAAGGCCTGTGAGCACCTGTTACGATCGGTACTGGTACTGGTAATACTCCGGAGTCCAGAGTCCAGAGTACAGTCCAAGTACCTGGTACTAAGTTGTGCGCATATACAATTGGTCTACTCGTACGAACCGTAGATATGATATGGTTCGGGTTAACGGAACCTGTCGACGCGCAGGTCGGCGTAAGGTTCGGGTTAAGAACCAGGACGTAACCGTTACGGGGTACGCCCCCAGTAGGTAAGTGTCTAGTACGACACTGACTACTGCTCAGTTCATCTATAAACGGTACAGCTACGCAGTGCTGTCTACCGCTACAGATAACGATACATGTACTATCTGTCGTTCTATCGCTACACGTATGTGCGAGAGACTGACTAGTATAAATATCGCGTGTCGTATAGTGGGCACTGTCTATTAGTTTATCGTTATGTACAGTAACGGTAAACTCAGACGTGCGCGTACTATCGACGGGCAGAGGAAGTTGTGTGCGAAAGGTACTGTTGTACCGGTCGCCGTGTTGTGTTGTGTTGTCGTTATTGTTGTAGTGAGTACCGTCGTACTCACTACGTATATTTGTACAGCACGGTATATATGATGTCATGACGGCGGGTAAAACGCGTCATGGTCGATCATCATCATCGTGAAAAATATGCAGTAAGTAAAAGGTGAGTGACACTAAAATGTAAAAATTGACAATTGTGGGAAGAAATGAAGGGCGACCGAAATGAGAGGTCTGATGAAAGGGGAGTGTTCCTTGGAACAATCAGGAACACTCCTCATATCAATCACGGTCAGCAGCGTACGGCTGCGTTGTTTTTCGTAAACGAGGCGTTGAGCGTCGTTTGAAAATCAATGTACAAACTCGAGGAACGAGATGAACATGATTTGAATCGACGTGAGTTTTGATTCCAGTCGTGCAGTGTCGCACTGGTTACTGGAGCACGGATGTAATGTTTTACTGTGCATGCGAGCGACAGTTTAGGGATAGGGATAATAGAAAAATATGTAGGGCGATACGGAATGTTTAACACCCCTCTTGAATCAAATCTCTGTAGATTCACTTGTAGCTTGTAGCATGTGATCAGGTAGTGTACAGAAGACTTTGTCAATGTGTTGATCAATTTTGGAAGAGACTTGTGTTTTTGTGAGGATGTCGGCAAGTTGAGAATCGCAAGGTATCCAATGTAGTTGATGTATACCGTCTTGTTGGCCTTGACGGACATAGTGGAAACGTCGTTCGATGTGACGAGTCTTGCGGGTTAATTTGCCGTTCTTGGCGATCTGCACAGTGGCTTCGTTGTCGATCATGAGGATCGATGGAATGGTTGGAAGACGCTGCATAGATTCGCGCCAATGTTTGGTTCCGAGATATGTCATGTCGTAGAGTAGCATCCGAATGTGAGCTGTGGCCATGGATGCAGAGCATGCGGCCATGTATTCGGCCTCGGACGTTGACATAGCAATTGGTGTTGGCATCGTAGAGTTGGCTTCGATGAGGGCACCGTTGTGAAAGATCATATATCCGACAGTAGAGCGGCCAGTGTCAGGGCAATCTTGCCAGCTGGCGTCGGAAAATACGGTTAAGTCGGAATGGGGAATGCGGTGTTGACGACATATGTCGTAAACAGGGTTGGTCGTGGCATCCGGGTAGAACTTGATGGCATAATAGGGGCGACGGCGTAGGTAGCCAATCAGCCAGATAAGAGCACGGAAGTCGAGTTCGCCAGGGCAGACGCAGGCTTTTGCAAGTTTGCAGACTGCAAGAGGATATCAGCACGGGTGTTGTAGGCAAGATAGAGTAGCGTACATACAGCGGAGCGGAATGGGAGGCGTTCTCGTGTTGTTCGACAACTTGTTTGTCATGATCGGTGACAGGTCGATTGTCTTTACTGAAGGTGTAATCCGGTGGGAATGGTGTTTCACGTTCAGGGAACTCGGAGTTGGGATCGTAACGTTGCAAAGTGTTGAGAACGTAGCGATGTTGGTCGAGAGTGTAGGTTTTGTCTTTGTGTTGATGGATACGCATTTGCAAGAACCATTGAGCAGGTCCAAGGAACTTGACGTCAAAGCGATTGCGGACAGATTCTTCGAATTCTTTTTCGATGGCGTCATTGCTGCCAGCGTAGAGCATGTCGTCGACAAAGAAGAGAAGGCGTAACCATTGGTTGTGTTTGTTGTAAAAGACAAAATAGGAGGGTTCAGACTGGGATTGGATGAATCCTTTGGAGTAAAGCCATTCAGAGAATTCAATGTTCCAATATTTTCCAGAGTAAACAAGTCCATAGATTCCCTTGTTCAAAAGGGCTGGAGTTCCAAAGTATTTAGCATATTCAGGGAAGTAATATGCATACTCAAGTGGAAGTCTGACAAAGTGGCGACCGATGACTTTGGCTTGTAGATATGCGCCAATGAAGTCGGCACTTTTGAGAGTGCGGTGGGATGCACAGATTGTTGAGAGAAGTAACTTGACCCCTCTTGAAGATGCACAGGGTGACCATGTGTCCTCAAAAGGTTGAGGTACCTCAATTGGGATGGTGTTAGTTGTCTTGCTGGATTCAGGATTGTTTTCAGCATTGTCTTGTTTTTGTTGTTGGAGAAATTGCTGGTAAGCAGCTTTAGTTTTCTTCAATCGTCGTTTTTCCAAGTCGCCACGGGCGACAAGGCGAGCTTTAAGTTTTTCAAGTTTACCAGTTGCAGTTTGTTTTGCTTTCAAGACAAGTTTGACAGGGATGATGAGTTCATCTTTCCGGGGTTGTTCACCCAGAATGAAGGTATCGTGGTCGATTAAGTTCTTGATTTCCATGCGAATAGCATGTAGCCAGGCGTTGCGGACGTCATCGTCAAGTTTGAGAACGGCTTTGAAGGATTGCGGTTCAGGGAGATACTTGTCCACGGGATCGTCGGTGGGCGAAGTTGTGGATGCGTCAACGGCGAGCATGGCAGTGTGGATGGGATCAACTGATGGCAGAGATTCAGCACACTCTTGGAAGTATAAAGTCATTTCCTTGTGAAGTGGGGTGTGTCTCAGTTGGTGAAAGGTCCAGTTGATCAGCTGAGGAGTTGGTGGTGTTGGTCCAGGAGAGATGTCAGATTCTGTGATGGGATCAGTGTCATCAATATCATCTTCTGGATGGGCAGGGCTTGAAGGGCCATTGTCTTGTGCTTGTAAAAGTTGTTCAGAGTCATGGAGTTCTTCAAGATAGGTGGATGGTGTGATGCCTAGATTGGCAGCAGATCCAGTTTGGTGGACAATTGATGGTTCAGAGTTGTCCAAAGATTGGAGTCCATTGGGATCCAAGTGAGATCGGATGGGAATGGCTCCGGCAAAGGGCTTTGAATCGAAGGCAAGGGCAGAGCTGAAGTCTTCATCAAAGTAGGCGTCGCGAGTGATGACGATGCGCTGAGGATGATCAGGAGAGTAAACTAGCCATCCGGCTGAGTTCTCTGGAAATCCGATGAAGATACCACGGGAAGCACGTTGGAGTTGTTGCTTATAGGTAATCAGCTTGTTGCGGAAGGTCGGTTCGTAGCGCTTGAAGTAGACAGGGCATCCAAATACACGGAAGTTGGCAAGGCTTGGTTTTCTGCCATAGCTGTATTGGAATGGTGTGGTTGGGTTGCCATGTTGATCAGTTACATTCTTGGCTGGGCAAGCATTAATAATACTGACAGCATAGGCATGTGCATGATGGAAGAAGGCACCGCCAAGTCGGGCAGTGTTGAGAAGTACATTTGCAGTGTTGTGAACTTCTCTCCATTTGGCTTCACAGATGCCATTCATTTCTTGGTGTTCTGGAGCAGCAGCTTCAAGTTTGATTCCAAGGTTGTTGCATTCTGTGATGAATTTTGCAGATGTAAAGGCAGATCCGGCATCAGTACGGATGAAGCGGACGGACTTTGTGCGGCCAAGTAGTTCTGTCTGAGTAAGCCAGGACTTAAGGGCTGTGATGATGGATGTGGTGCTTTCAGTTGGAAGTCCTATCCAGCCAGTTAGCTTGCCAGGTGTTGTGACAATAAAGAGGTAGGCTGAATAGTTTGTTGCAGTGGTGAGTCCAAACCGAAAGGGGTTTCTCATGAGATCAAGGTGAAGTTGGTGAAACGGTTCTGAGCCTTGTCTGAGAGGAATTTTGCTGCGAGCGTGTTTTTGGCTGATCGAGATACGAATTGGCCAAGTGTTTTTGTCAATCGCAGGCGAGTGTATGATCATTCCAAGCGTGATGCAGGGATCCGGTCATGAGATTGCGGAAATTTCTGCGCAAGGCGACGGATATGGTCTCAAGAGGCAAAGAAGTTGTTGGTCTTGAGGTGTCAGCTTGTGTAGGATCAACATGTTGGTCAAATGCAGGGGAGAAGGAAGTTTCATCAGGTGTGGTGTCCACAGGTTGTGCCATGGTAGAAAAGGCATTCTGTGTTGGGAGTTCATGCAGGAGCAGGGGCCATGTGTATTTTGAATTGTTTGGGAACTGGATTGTAGTGGCTCTGTTCTGGATGATGACTGTGAAATTCTGGGTTGCAGAGATGGTTGTCAGGGAAAGAAGGCGGTGGCTGAGACCTTCAATATAATAAACATCAGTTAGGCCAAGGATAGACTTTTGTCCTTCATCAGAGGTGAAGTAGCAGTCAGTGGTTCCTTTGAATGTTGAGATCTTGGTGGTTCCGTCAGCAAGAGAGACAGGGATGTGGCAGGCTTCAACATCACGAAGGTCGCTGAAAACGGGTGTATAATGACATGTGGCACCACTGTCAGGTAGCCAGTTGTCAAGACTTGGTGGTCCAAATCTTTGATGTGTTGATAAGGGGTCTTCAGGGAAGAGTTCTGTTGAGCCTGTGTTGGGTGGAGAGTTTGGTGCTGATGGTAAGAAATCATTGTTGAGCAATGCTCTGTTGATTTCCATCTGAGGAGCATTGACATCAGGCCATGAGGTAACTGCAGATGGGCCATTGAAGGTGCCCTGGAGGTCACAGGAGGCCATGTATGCTTGATGGTGAAAAGCATGGGAGTTAGAAGCAGTTGAGTCAGTAATGAAGTAAGCACGCTGGTTGCGGGTGCTGCATTTTCATTGTTTGGATTTCTGGGCGGCGGTCCTCCACGGTTGTTCTGGTTAGTTGATGAGCGATTGGCGGTTATGCATCGATTAGCATAGTGGCCAAGTCTACCACAGTTATTGCATACAATATTTGCAGCATTGGATGTGTTAGGGTTTCGTCTCACAGCTGGTGTGTTGTTTGGAGGGCGCCGTTGATTTCCATTGTTTGAAGATATCGGTCTGAGAGGAGGGCGTGAGCCGCGATTCTGTTGTTGAAAAGGGCGAGATTGTTGTGGTGTGCTCCTGCGATCATTGTTGTTATGTTGTCTTGGTGGTGCAGGAGCTTGATTCGGTCCTCGATTGTTTGGTCGATGCGGTGGTCTGTTGTTTGAAGCAGTGTACGGTCGCATCATAGAACTGAAGGCATGTTGTTGGCGTGGTGTGAAAACGCGCGTTGTGCCTTGGCGAGGTCGAGAGGATTGGTTTGAAAACGGTTGACGTGCAGAATTTGCATGCTGGTTGTAATTGCGTTGATTTTGGGAAGGGAGAGTGAGTCCACGCGAGTCGTCGATGTTCAGCAAATGGCTCTCAAGTTCCGCAAAAGTGGGTAGTTCTTCGTCATTCAACTCAGCTCGACGGATGTCGGCGTCAAAACGTTGGTAGGAAGCAGCATAAAAGTGGTGATTGCTGCCGCCACGGATGGTTCGCTTGATAATGTCGGCATCGGTGTTAGGGATACCGGCATGATAGCAGTCGCGCGTTAGAGTCCGAATGCGATTCAAGTATGATGTCGCAACTTCTTGGTGACCTTGTTTGATCGAGTAGAAGGATTCGCGCGTGCGTTCAATGTGATCTTGGGTGAGTGGAGCACAATGACGTCTTAGAGTCAGAATGGCAGTTCTGGCATCAGGTGGACAGTCAATGATGTGCTTCTGGCAAGGATCACTGATGTTGGTGAAGATCAGGTTGTAGAGTGCTGTGCCAATGCATGGATGGGAGTAGCTGATTTGCTTTGGCCAAAGGTCAAAGACATTGCGTGTCCATGGAGATATGTTGCAAACAATTCGAAGGTTGTCCATAAAGGCATTGAACTGACGTCGTCGTTGGAGAAGATCACTTGGATAGTTCAGCTTTCGAAGGTTTGCAGTCTTGGCGTATTTCAGGAGCGTTCTTGTCAGATCTTCAATCGGAGGATATGTGAAGTCGGTTCTTGTTGATGAAGTCAGGGCATCAGGAGAACCTAAGGGAATCTGAGGCGGTCCGTTGTCGTCTTCTTGTTCGTCGTCTTGGTCGTCGTCGTCGAAGAATGTCTCTTGTCTTGGCGGGTAAGCGAACGTTGGGTGAGTTTCTGAGCGTTTTGTCGGTAACGGAGCGTTTGGTCTTGACGTTGGTGTTTTGGGAACAATTTCAGCGGGTGGAGGCTGGGTTTGGTCTGCTGTGTCGGACAAGGGGGTTTTTGGTGTTAGAATTTGTCCGACTGCACGTGACAGACGCTGCAAGGGATTCGACGGATTTTCTGTCGGATTTTGTTGCGAAGTGTCAATAAAAGGAGCAGGAGTGTCAGAAATGGGTGAGTTTTCAGGAATTGCTGACGTTTCATGTTCTGTTTCGTCAATTTCGGTAGAACTGTCTGAGTTTTCAGGATTGGGGTTGCAGGTTCGATTCCCGGTTGTTTTCCGGTAGAAGCGATGATCTGCGTGTTAGAACAACTAATGCATTGTGTTCAAGAGGACATTGTTGTTTTTCCAAATCATATCTAATTACATTGCAATTATCCTCTGTTGCTACATTCACATCATTGTGTCTGTGGCCAGGAGGGATAAGTGAGTTGCAAGTAATAGATTGGGGTGTGGTTTCATTGTCAGAACACAAGGAACTGGACTCACCAGGAATGACATTAAGGAGTAATTCTGGAGTCTTGTTTGTGTATGGGTATTCTGGGTGATTGTGCTGTTGCCAGAAAAATGAAAAGCGATTGTGTTTGATCTGATCAGCCGGCTTTTGGAGGGCGTCTTGAAGATGTGGCAAGGCCCAAGCGCGGTAGACATTGTCGGATCCACGTTTCGTGGTGATAACTTGGATAAGTCTGATAGCAAGATCAAGGGGAACAGTGTGAGGATCATCAACAACATGGTGGACAGGGTTTGACTGGCGCCAAAGTTGACTGGGATTGTTAGGACATGCCCATTGATTTGCTTCATAGTTTGCAGTCATAGGAATGCAAGCTTGAGTCTGAAAAAGGGCTTGAACTGTGGTTGAAGTGTAGGGTTCAACATTGCCATTTCTGTGATCAAAAATGATGGGCAGATTGCCAGAATCATAGATGATAGGGAAGGTGTGTGCTCCTTCCTTTGGAATAGGCAGTTCAACTTGAGATCCAGAGGTGTAGGATGGGTTCTCTGAGTGTGTACCTTGGAAGATGAGAACATTGGATGGTTCTGGGGTCTGCGGTAACACACGTTGGGGATCGATAACATCAAGAGTCTTGACAACACGGAAGAGTAGATACTCATGATCTGGTAGAAAGTCGATCGAGTAGTTGTAGGTGTTGGTAGAAATTGGGATGAAGTGGGACTTGTCCGAGGAATATTGATGGTTTCCAGCGGGGATATCGATCTCTTGGAGGTAATTTGGAGAAATATCTCGACAAATCACGAAGTTCACTGCTAGGGTGGTAGCAGGGTTCATTGCATAGGTAGTGTTGCCATGGAGCTGCTCAGTTGTAGGTAGAGTAGCCATTGGGAAGGCAGAGCAATGGTAGTTGAAGATCATGTCAGCTGGGGTAGGGCTCCAAGAATGATGTTGGTAGGTTGCAAATCTGGGTCATCACCATTGGTGACCTTGGTAGAGAGATGCATGGTGTTGGAGGGCAGCTGAGATGAGGGACCTTGCAGCTAGAGAGCTTCTAGGTGGGATTTCGGGAGATGGGTCACCAAAGCCGTTCACAAGCGGAGAATAAGTGAAGGCAAATAGTGAGGTTGAGCCAAAGTTGGTAGGATGCTCATTGTAGGATGAGCGTTGGCTGTCTTGTCGCTTGTCGAAGGGTTTGGAAGCAACTTGCTGGTCTTGGAAGAAAGTGTGAATGAATGCAGGGACGTCTCTGAAATTACTTCGGTTGGGAAATAAACGCAGTGCTGTCGCAAGGATGGCACATTCGGATGATGTCAGAGAGGTCATGTGGCATAAACTTGAAAGTGGAATCTTGACTTGAAGGGTAGGTCAGAAAGTGAACAAGATGCAGTGTCTTGAAGGCATAGAGAATGGCAAGGGCACATTCATGGCCTGGGGTGTCTGGCTCATGATCAGTCAGGAGACTCAGATAAGAGGCAGGGTGCCATCTGGGAAGTTAGTTTGGAGCAATTCAGCAGGTAAATTGTCCATGACTAAGTTGGTTGTCCTGTTCAAAGTGTGTTGCATACATTGGATGTACTCAATGCTGTCATCATTGTCAGCAATAGTTGTATGATCCACAGTTAGGACGGGGTGAAGTTCGCGGAAGAAATGACGTAGGTGGTCCGTAGTGAGGTCACGGATACATTTCTTGGTCGCGGCGTCCGATTGGATGTATCGGAGGCAGAAGGATGCAGCGGTGATGCTAACGTCAACGCATGCAGGTAGGTTGCGCATGGTGACTGGCCCATTAACATTATCCTGCAAAGTTGCATCAGGGTAATATAGAAGGGCAGCATGAGGGTTAGTCCTTGAGTCAAGCTCAGAGGAGTGCTGCAGGAAGGGCACATGGTGGATTGGGTCCAATGTGCTGTCTGTCGGTAGGGGGACAAACGGGGTGTCAAGTCGGTAGGGATCCGTAGGGTGATCACTTGACATGGCTTCGACGAAGTTGGTGATGCCTGTAGTCGTAGAAAGGCAGTCGTAGGCGCCGTCGGTGGCGGTGAAGTGGGAGAATAAAGGCGAAAAAGTTTCGGATGCAAACGTGAAGGGAGATGGATGTCTGTCGAAGCTGAAGGGCGTTGGGATCCTAAAAGCTTCAGGGTCTTGAATGAGACGTGAGGCGTTGCACGCGGTAGATGATGTCTCGTAGTCGTCGCTGTCGACGATGGGATGAAAAATATGAGGGTCTTCAGAGATGGGTTGAAAATAAAAGGGGTTGCAGTTTGTAGGGGCTGCAGTTTTCTTGGATGAAAAATTGTGATATGTGACTGACGAAAAGCGGGTAGTTTTCTTGTTCGTCTTGTCTGTCTCACCGTAGATCTTGGTGTCCGGGCGATGGAAGGCGGACATTGCGTGTGGCTGTGCTGGAAACGTAGACGTCAGCATGTCCACAGACGCGTGGGTGGTGTCCGTGGGAGGGCAATTCGATGTAGGGAATTTCGATTTTTCGTCCTGGGGAGGAGTCTTGATGAATATTTCGTCCATTGGTTTTGTTCGGATTCCGTCTGTAAAGGCAGTGTGAGGAGTACATGACGTACGTGTGAGTTCAGGCATGTACAAACGCACGCTACGTCTACTACTCAGCGCAGGCGGCGAGTAGATAGAGGTATTGGCTGACATGTTAACTACAGCAAGGACATTTTCGCAAATGTCGTCGTTGAAGTTGGGGTTAACGGCATTTTCGATTCCGGGATCGCGCTCGGACATCGGACCAATGCCGTCGTTGTGACCGGGCCATTGATGGCGTCACCGTGGACGGGGTGTTCTCGTCGGGAGACTGGTGACTGAAATGCCGCGAGTGCGGCCGGAGGTTGTGCTGGGCGGAGTCCCAGGAAGAACACTCTGCCGCGGTGTATGACCGCATTGATGCGGTGTGGGTAGAAACGGGTAGCGTGCCCAGGCGTAGAAGGGCAGTGCTCGCGGAAGAACTGTTCGTCTGTCGTAGAGACCGCCGTAAAAACAGTACCAGGAGGAAAAACCACATGTTCTGGCGTCGCGGGTGTATACTCGTTGTCGGCGCCATACATGAATTTGCGTTTTTTGGAATGGTTGTCATCCATTTCTGCCGTCACTGTTTCGTCTCGTTCTCCGCCAATTTCTGGCGGATTAAGGTCAGTGAGGTCTTGTTCGAGAGCTCTTTCGTCGCCGGAGAGGATGGCGTCGTCAGAATTCTCGGGGAGAGCGTCTTCGGGAGCACGGTAGTGAAACGTGCGTTTTCTTGAAATAACTTGATGGGCTTCGCGGTTTCGACGATTTCTCTACGAGTAATCGTCGGATTGCGGATTGGAGAAGTGCATTGGAAAGCACTTTCGGAGACGGTTCGAATGGTACCCCTCTTGTCGTTGGAGAGGTCTTCGGCGTTGAACGCCGGGATCTTGAAAGAGTCGCATTTCGCGACTTCATTGTAGTGCTTGTTCTTGATGATTGCGACGTTGGTATCAAAGCTAACACGTTGTTTCTTGATAGGCCTTTCGTAGGAGGCGAGTGGGGAGTCTTCTTGGCGCGGGAGGGAGGTGGGAGGAGTGTTATTGCGCGCGTCGTCGTCATTGTCGTTTTTGGGTTCGGCGGCTTCGATGTCGTTGGTGGCGCCGTTTGCGTTGGAAATAGAATGGGAGCGACCCATTTCGGTAGATCCTGCTTCGTTGGAGGGTTTGCAGGCGTAGGTAACCCTGGTCTTGGTGTCTTGGGCGCGTTCTTGCTCGACGAGTGCAAGGAAACGCGAGATCGTGGCGGACTCTTGCTCAGGAGTCAGGGCCGTGCGAGCGCGCTGAAAATCGCCTGGAGCCTTGTTGGTGCTCTTCTTGGGCGTGAAGGTGTTAGTTCCAGCTGTAGGATAAGTGTTAGTGAAGTGGTTAGAAGTTGCAGCATAGATGTTTGAAGTGTTGCAAGGTAGAACAGCATTTTTGAGTGCATCAAAAGGAGCTGCAAAATCGCCGTCGGCGGCGACGTAGTTCGCCATGTGCTTCGTAGGCTTCACACAATGGGCGGAGGGAGGGTTGGCCTTGGTTGGAGGCGAACGGGTGGGCGCTGGGTTGGCCATGGTGAGTGTTGCAAAAGTTGAGGATGAAGTGTTAGTTGGGTGAGAACAGTTTTGCAAAAAAAAGTGAGCGCAAGGAATGAGAATTTCTTTTCCCAGCAGTAGGGACATGTACTGCTGGTATTGGGTGAGGGCTGGAATGAAAAAGAACAAGGGTTAGAGCAATTTAAATCGGTGCTAGGCACCAGATTTAAATTGAGACAGGTCGGAGTTTCCGGGGAGGGAACCCGGCGACCGGTCAGGATATGGGCCAGGACGGGGGTCTGGCGAGCAACCATGATATGGTTCGGGTTAACGGAACCTAGCGACGCGCAGGTCGGCATAGGGTTCGGGTTAAGAACCAGGACGTAACCGTTACGGGGTACGCCCCCAGTAGGTAAGTGTCTAGTACGACACTGACTACTGCTCAGTTCATCTATAAACGGTACAGCTACGCAGTGCTGTCTACCGCTACAGATAACGATACATGTACTATCTGTCGTTCTATCGCTACACGTATGTGCGAGAGACTGACTAGTATAAATATCGCGTGTCGTATAGTGGGCACTGTCTATTAGTTTATCGTTATGTACAGTAACGGTAAACTCAGACGTGCGCGTACTATCGACGGGCAGAGGAAGTTGTGTGCGAAAGGTACTGTTGTACCGGTCGCCGTGTTGTGTTGTGTTGTCGTTATTGTTGTAGTGAGTACCGTCGTACTCACTACGTATATTTGTACAGCACGGTATGTATGATGTCATGACGGCGGGTAAAAAACGCGTCATGGTCGATCATCATCATCGTGAGAAAAATATGCAGTGTAAGTAAAAAGGTGAGTGGCACTAAAATGTACAAAATTGACAATTGTGGGAAGAAATGAAGGGCGACCGAAATGAGAGGTCTGATTGAAGGGGAGTGTTCCTTGGAACAATCAGGAACACTCCTCATATCAATCACGGTCGGCAGCGTACGGCTGCGTTGTTTTTCGTAAACGAGGCGTTGAGCGTCGTTTGAAAATCAATGTACAAACTCGAGGAACGAGATGAACATGATTTGAATCGACGTGAGTTTTGATTCCAGTCGTGCAGTGTCGCACTGGTTACTGGAGCACGGATGTAATGTTTTACTGTGCATGCGAGCGACAGTTTAGGGATAGGGATAATAGAAAAATATGTAGGGCGATACGGAATGTTTAACAAGATATGACGATATGACGCATACGTCTACTCTATTGTGTTCTTGGAGTATGGATACGACGTATGATATGGTAAATCACGTCCACATTTGTTGTCGATAGTTCCTTGTGACTATCTCGTATGATATATGAAAGATGCTGCAGGCGACCTGATTTTCACTTGCTTGTTCTCCTGAAGTGGTTCAAGAACCCCATGTCTGGTCGATCGCTTGATGTGGCTGTAATTGGTGGTGGGGGCAGCAGGATTGGCTGCCGCGCGAATCCTCTCCCGCAATGGCTTTTGCCCTGTTGTTTTGGAGAAAGACCAACGCGCTGGAGGTATCTGGGATTATCGAGGGTCCAATTCGGAACGTCCAATGTACCGCGGCTTGCGGACCAATCTGCCACGCGAAATCATGGCGTACCGTGAATTGCCGTGGCCAACGCCACCGGGAGCAACAAGGTAGGTCCCGATCCGAACCCGAAACTGCATTGCTGGTTGCAAGCAAACTGCCTTCAGTGCTCACAACAAATGCTCTACAAACGTTGTATCGCAGTTTCGCTACGCACAGCGATGTATTGAACTATTTACACGAGTACAAAGAGAAGTTTGAATTGGACCGTTTCATTGTTTATGGCGCAAAGGTGATACAGCTGTCAGTCTTTTTAGAGGAGGAGTCTGGCGTCAAGGTCTCTACGGAAAGGTTGCCGAAGTTCCTTCTCGAGTGGGAGGAAAACGGAGTTGCAAAAACATCGTCGAAGACTTTCGATGCAGTTTGCATTGCGAATGGTCATTATGACCGACCTAGCGTCCCTCGGCTTGAGGGATTGGAAAAACATCGAGGTAGAACCATGCATTCTGTGGACTACGATAGCCCCGAGTGCTTTGCTGGAGAGACAGTCTTGTGTATTGGGGGTCAAGCAAGTGGATCAGACTTGGCCAGGGAGATATCGCAGTACGCTTTGCACGTGTATCTGAGCGTTTCTTCTGCGAAAGGAGTCGAAACTAGAGGAAACGTGACATGCGTGCCAAGAACTGTTGCTGTTGATGATGATGGATGCGTCGCGTTTGGCATGAACTGTGGAGTGCGAACCAAGGCCGACACCATCATATTCTGCACTGGCTATGAATACCAATTCCCCTTCATCAACAGCCGATCAAATCTCAAACTGTCAGTTGTTTCAGGCGAGCGACGCGTCACTCCACTCTACAAGCAACTATGGCATGCCGATTTCCCAAACCTGAGCTTTATTGGGGTGCCGCACTCAGTCGTGCCTTTTCCTCTCTTTGAATTGCAGGTAGAGGCTTTTGTTCAGCAAATAATATTGGACGGTGACAAGATTCCTGCGAAGGCTGAACGAGAAGAGCTCGCTCTGAGAGATGCGGTAGGTGGTGGTGCGAACAAGACAGGGCGTGTCGAGGACACTCATTACCTTGGGTCAGCTCAATGGGATTACTGTCAAGACCTTGCAGCGATGGCACATTTGTATGACAATGCCATGGAACATTACATTTCGACAAACAGGGTAAGTTTCAGTTTTTGGTGCGCATTGTACGTCTATTGAGTTTTGGGATTCACGTAAATTTTCGGTCTTAGGCGATCTATGAGCATTCGAAAGGCGTCCGCGCAACATTTCCGGCAGCTCCAGATTCATATCGTGACTTTGTTTACTCGCGCGATGATTCCTGCCAAGGGTTTCACGTCGTGGCGAAGCCGGATTCGTTTCAGCTGTAGCGTTTCCGGTCTCACAAGAGATAATCAAATAGGCAGCTATCCTCCATTGAGTGTGACAAAAGAAACAATAAGCAGGACTTCCTTACGGGCAGTGCAACCAAGGAGACTACTCCCTGGGTTATCATGTGCGAACATATGATTGTGAAGGGGGTGTTCACGCTTGGATTTCGAAGAGTTTGGATTCCTATTCTCTGGCGAGCGCGTTGCTTTGTACTACTACCCCGTAGTCGAAACGGTGTTGCTCACCCAATGTGAATAGCAGTACATGGAGACTTGCATCTTGCACAATCCCCTTTGAGAGTCCGCGAACCATTCTCTTCTCTAATACGATGTACCATGGACCGTCGTACCATCGATACCATAACAGGAGTTTAATCTTACGAGAACCTAGATTCCTTTTTTTATGACCATTATTTCTACTAGCTAGCGCGCTACTTTCGTATGTAGTAGACGTCTTCTTGACGAAGAATCATTCGTATCTCCCCCAAAACTTCGAAATGTTCGGGTTAACCCGGAATTCCTGAGTTGTGTGTGTGTTGTGTCGTTGTGTCGCTGGAACCTCGTGCAACTGTACAAGTACCTGGTACCTATGCGGTACACCATATGATCAAAACCTGCGTCGTGCTGTCGTGTTGCAACCTCAATTCAACTCTCCTCTCCTTGTAATGTTACAATTCTACGATCTATATGCATCCTTACAACCTCTTGCGGAACAGCCCTTAGTATCTTCTGACTTCATAGGTGCACTCACCCCACGGATCTACCACAATGTTTCGTGGTCGAAAGTCCGAAATGTTGCCGACTGCTTCGTATTCTTCCTACGATAGTAGTGAGGCGCGTAACAGTCCAAATAAAGGGTACCCCTTCGGCTACGGCGCAAAGAAAGTGCCGGATGGATCCGGACGAGGTATCCGTATGGAGGCCCCGATAGTTAGAGCTTGGAGGAACTCATCCATATACACAAAGGCAACCTACTACGCTGCCTTGGCCACTATATCACTCATCGTTTGGGGTTATCTTGAGTTGAGGGGCAGCAATGGTACGTCCTGTGGTTCTACACGCTGCATCGTGCATTGCACTCCAGCTGTTCGTCCTTAGATTGTTGTAGTACTACTTCATGTACCGTGCCTAAAAAATTCATCTCACACTTGCAAAATTCAGCCTCCATCTGGCTCACATGCCATGCCGTCGAATGCACCCTCGAAATTTCTCCTCCCAAGCGACGCAAGTCAGTAAAATTCAAGTTTTCCAGAAAACAATTGGTCAAGTCGCAAACCATCAAGGTGGATAAGTACAACAACTTTGTGGCATTGGACACTGGGAAACCGCCTCGGTATTCGACAGACGCACGAAGGACGCAGTCCAAGTCTCGTGCCGGTCCCGATGTTGACGGGAACTATGATTCCTACACGATCCACCTGAGACCGCCGATAAAGAATGAAGATCCTGACGATGCCACCGCCCAATATGAAGTAGATTTGCACCCTATTGAGCAGTTCACATCTCCAGATGAAAACACGGACAATCGAGTGCTCAATATGCGAAGTTTTAATCTTGGACAGACCAAGCGGAGGACGTCCACCATGACCGGCAAGGTGGATTCGTACATCCTCCAAAGACGGCATCAGCTGATGATCAAGGAAAATGCAGCATTGAGTTTCATGGGAATTATGGCGCTCGTACTAGGCTTATTCGGCATATTAATGACAGCTTTGGTTGGGCAGTTGTGGGACGAGGATCCGAAGAAGACTGGTGGACCAGGCACAAGACGAAACAAACAGCAGATGAAGAAAGTGAAGGCTTCGCCAGGAAAGCGTCATTGAAAGCGCTTTCAGAGTTGAATTTTTACCATCATGTTGTTATTAAACTGCCTACTTAGTTCTCCTTGACCTCAGTACACCGACACTGACAGTCATGTGCAAGTAAACGTAGATCTACCACTGTTGGAAATTTGATTGATTCGCATTTCTTAGATTAGGAAGGTGGTGACTTTACGCTAGATGTATCGACTGGAGATAGCAAGGTATTAATCCAATTTCCGATGCTGATTCCCTGAGGCCGAGGTCCCCTCTTGACGGCCACGTCGATTGGATCGTCAGGGTAAATCTTGAGATTCGAGCCAAACTCAAACTCTTCTTCATAGCCCTTCAATCGAGGATAAAGCCTAACGATTGCCGTTTTTAAAGCATCCACGTTCGCGTAGATAGCATCAGCCACCTGAGCGCCGCGAGGGACAGAAACGGCACCGCATGGGAACCAGGACTTGTCGTCGGAACCAAACTGTCTCACATAAATGCTATACTCCTGTCCACCAGACGATGCGATTTCCTCGTATCGTTTTGATTCTGACTCGCGCTTGGATTGTCCTTCTGACTTTTCTTTCTTTTTCTCCGGTTCCTTGGATCCGAAGCCCTTCGACATGGACATGGGAGCGGTATCGGTTGCTCCACTGACCTTACGCGACAACTTGTCTGGAGAGACGGTGAAGGCATTCCCAACAAGAAGAATAGAAGCAATGACTGCGCAAAGGAATTGAGATCTCATACTTGCTGATATAGGATGCTGTTACTTGAATGGTAACTTCTCGAAAGAACGAATTAGGGTCCTACTCGAAGTAGAGAGTCCTCAAGAGAAATTTATGATTCAATACCTGCTTCTGAGGTCTGACGACTCTTGGTAGTACGTGGGTCTTTCTCAAAGGTACAAGTACCAGTACGCGGAGTACAAGTACCAAGTACTTGTAGTACGCAACTAAAGAAGTCCAGCCATCACCGAGACAGACGTCACCTCTGACGAGGATACATCTCCTGAATCAGAGAAGTTGACACAGGAAATGGACATGGACGTGAGTTGTAATGACGCATGAAACCTTATATGCCTTGATATGTCTGTCGGATGTCCCGAAGGTACGACATTTCTAGATAGTGTGCGTAGTACTAGTACCGTAGTGTCGTCTTGCTTGCACCGTCGTACTGTGCCCTGTATGTCATACTTACAGACTACACAGTACCGGTACACAGACTACAGAGTTCTGGCCAGTACTCCGTGTATATCTACTACCGGTAGTCGTATGATATATATGATACTGTAGTACAGGTCATAGATACTTGTATCTATGAAGTGAGACGACGATAGAGTACAGTACAAGTACCTGACTTCAGTACTGGTATTTCTGTGTCTGCAAAAGCGTTCGCACTATTGATGTCTCTCGACTGTCCACTCTCCACTCTCGACATGAAATCGCAAGTCACTGTCCCGTTATCGATTCTGTTGGTTGTCTCCTCCATTGGCGATTGCTTCCACCTGCAAGGCTTACGTACTGGTACTGGCGCCGCACATAGAGAAGTCCGTCGCGACTCTAAACGATCAAAGGAGGAGCTAAATTCCCTTGTTTCGTCGATTGGACTCAAGCCAGCCAATAAAATCAAGAGCAAGTCTATTTCGGACAACGGCGAAGTCACCAATCTGCGGAATGATAAAAACAGCGGTAAATTCAATCGATTAGACCGAAAACACCATGGTGTCACATTTGATGACATCACAAACAAGGTACTAATGCGGAAGGTTCCAGTCGAGGTGCAGCTCAATTACTCTCGGAATGGCAGTGCTGCCCTGAGATCCTTCTTCGACCCTAATGTGATCAGTTTGATCCGTTCCGACCTGATAGCATACTCGGAGAAGAAGAAATTGGAAGCGTGGCGTCAAAAAGTGGAAGTAGCCAGCAACGATCCAACCCTATCACAACGGTGTCGAACCCTCGCCGAATGCAAGAGGGAGCTAGCATCGCTTGGTGTGGACGTTGGCAATCTACCATTCTTACAATATTTTAATACTTGGAGAGATGTCGCAAGCGTCAAAAAGCTTTGCTATGCCCTCGGTCAAACGGCATCCGTCCTATTGGATGTACCCGCAGTGCGGCTTTATCAGGATGCTCTGTTTGAAAAACGCGCCGGCGATGGCCCTACCCCGTGGCATACGGATGCTAGAATGGCACCATTTGATACAACTAATATGCTTACATTCTGGATACCACTGCAAGATGTATCGAAGCACGGAACTGCTCTTCTCTTTGTGCCCAAATCGCATAACGATTTTGCGTTGCCCTTCTGGAATGAATTTGACGGTCCGGAGTACGACCGGCTCGACGAGAGGTACAACAATAAATCGGTGCACTACATGCCATTAAATCTTGGTGACATGACAGTTCACTCCGGATGGACACTGCACTGTGCCGATGGGAACGATTCAAGTGAAGATCGTCTCGCTTTGGCGATATCGTACGTCGATGCTAAAGCAGAAATTCGAGAGACTGCAATGAACTTCGCGCCTTCGACTGGAGGAGGCTACGGTGACAACGAAGACCAGTGGAGCTATCGAGAATGGGTGACGCAAGTTCCGGTCAGAAAGCCTTTTGGAACTCATCCCCTTGTACCAATAGTTTGGCCTGCAAATGAATAGAAACAAACCTCAACACTAATGATTTTCTACCACTGTCAATGCGAGTTGACCTCTAGCTTCGTCAACTCCGTCCACACGAATACGGACAGAATCTCCCTCCGACAATGAATCAAGTGTGATACCACTTGCCAGTTGGGCTACTCCTACAGGTAGACCCCGGAACTGAGGCTGAACATACAGCCAATCGCCAGTCTTCGAAATTGCCTTGACGATTCCTTCGCCCTCATCTCCAACCAGGCTCAGTATCTTGTTGATATCGCCGTCGAAATGGATGAGGAGTCGTTCCAGGTTCTTGTTGCTTTTAGTTTCTTGTTTTAATGCCTTCATGCTTGGTCCCGAAGAACGTGTTGTGACCATGAACCGTCCAGACTGTTTCGATACGGCTTGAATGTACACGTCAATTGAATCTCCGATTTCAATAGTCGTCGTACTCTGTTGCGTATCGCCATCGCTGTCATCCATGATTTCTCCCAATCTTTCCAATCGTTGTGAAGGAGTCAAACCGGCGAAGAAATCATCTTCTTCATTGTCGACGACTATTTCATCATCATTGTCATCGCCCAAATCAATGACCTCTCCGCTCTCCGGATCGCGGAAAGTGTATTTACCGTCCTGAAGAGTGATCAGATGTGAAATGTCCTCGACGTATTCTTCCCCTTCCTCGTCATCAACTTCTTCTTCTTCGTCGTCATCCGAATCAAACAAATCGTCGACTGTAAAGTCACTAAACACGTCGCTGTCGATCGCCTCAGCGTCGTCGCCTTCTTCGTCATCGTCTAACTCGTAGTGCATGGCATTGAGAGCTTCTTCCACACGATCGACTTCCTCATCCGCATCTTCCATAAATGCCTCAGCTGACGATGACATGTCTCGAACGAGGTCATCAAATCGCAACATTCCCAATACTCGGGTCATCCCTGCATCATCGTTTGCGTGATTCTTGATTGGTCTTCCAACTCCAATATCAATGAACGCCGCTCCAGAACGTCCAGAGATATGAACAACGTTTCCTTTGAATGGACCTTGACCAGCTTTGAGCTGTAGAAGATTGAATTCAAGAGGCTTCCCACCTAAAGCAGGAAACCTACTCGGTGACTTATTCCTGACTTTAATCTCGGCTGGGGCATTAAGTGATACCTTCAAAAGCGGTGCGCCTCCATCTCCCATTGGATCGACTCCGACAAATGAACCTTGATGGATGCTGCCAGTGGAAACGGCACCCGTATCGATGGACCGCTGACTTACGCGTAGAGCAGCCGACATTGGCTCCAAACTATAAGATCCCGGTCCAACATCTGTTTTTATTCTTGTCTTCCCTGTGTGCATCATAAGATCATCACTTCCTTGGATGAATTGAAGCAACGGCGATTGCGCAGCCAACCGCTGTCCTCTCATTTTGGAAATTTTTGCTACAACCCACGAATGCTTCCCTACTGTCCAGAGCTTGACTCCAAGCTCTTCCTCAATCTCTGGTGATACAACGTCTCGAATCAAATCCGCAGCGGTTTCATATCCTAGTACATTCGCATGGTGTGTCAAAGATGCTCTCAGATGCGCCTTGTACCAACGGCTCAACTCCGGCAAGGAGATTGCAATGTGATGACTCTTGAAACCATCGGGTCGTTCCTTCATTTCTTGTTCTGCCATTGGTTTTCCGAATTTGCGCAGCAAGAAGAATAGATTGTTGGTAACCATGGATTTTCGATCCGTGCTCAAGATGCTGCATGGAATGAGCATCGGTGAGCCAGATCGTCGTCGCTTCTTCCAAGCTTTTCTTGCCAAGTCTAGGTTTCCAATTTGAAGCTGAATTTGGCTTCCGGGAGACAAGACTGCAAACTCGGGACGAACACTCTCGTTGCTGTCGACATGGGACAGAGAAATCTCAGTTGCTTCGTGCTCCGGCCCATGTTCGTCGGCAGAGTACTTCACGAGCACTGGTCTTCGAATTGTAGTCGATATTGGCATGAAGGCGAACGTTGAGACCAATAAAGAGGCAAGAACGCACAAGTGCCGATTAAGCATCATGGAGGCAATCTGATGCAATTGTAAACAATGGAGTACTATCAACTGGTATGGAAAGAGGAGTCTCTGCTATTAACGATCAATCAGGTTTACAGTGCAAGGACTTGGGAGCAAGAAGTACAAATGCATGCACAACGCGCTAACCACACGAAACCTTGATTTGTTTGACAGATAATCCTTTCCATCACATCAACAAGCAGACATCGAGAATCGCGAATTGCGATTTAAGAAACTGGAGAACCGATGGCTGGTTGCGAGATTGAAGGTTCAGGAAGGCTGCGAAGGTTAGACGACAACAGAACACTGAACCGTATGGTACTAGTACCGAGGTCCCAGTATGGTTCTACGGGAAGGGCTCAAAGCTCAAACCATCTGAATTGGGAGGCACGTGTCCTGGGTCCGGCCAGCGTCGTCTGCGAGCATGCCTGCAACGATGAAAACATACAGTAGATGTGTGGGATGAATTTTGGTGTTGCAGGATGCGTATGACCAATGACGTCACGTTCACGACATTTTGAAGCCATTTAATCGGTTTCGCTCACCCCAGATCCGACGATTGGTTGCGTATGTCGTATGTCGTATGTCACAAACTAAAATGTGAATTCTCATGCGAAGTTAAATCACATCTGTTTCAACATAAAGGTTCAAGGAAAGAGTTCCAACTACTGTACCTTCGATTGATTCGTCAACTCACGTTCTTTCTCGTTTATGTTGTGGAAGCTTCCATTCGCGGTGACGTCGTTGTCTCTTGCTACACCTCAACCTGACTGCCAGCGCCCTGTAAAGACTACTTCATTGGATGACTTTCATAAATGGGCAGACGAAAACAAGATCATTCGGGCAGTTGAAATCAGGCAAGAGGCGGGGGTAGGAGGTGGAAAAGGATTGGTTGCCACGAGGGACTTACTGCCACACGAAGTTGCTCTTCAAGTGCCGAGGACTCTGACAATTAAAACTCGTGGAGAGGCTAATGACGGTGACTGGGCCGGAAGCATGGCCTCTCAACTTTGTCAGCTTCAAGATGACGTCGGGGTGGAGACAAGTGATGTTGGTTTTGAATATGAATTCGCTTCAGGTCAGTCCTACTCTTGGAAACCATTTTCTTGGAAACCCTACCTAGAGTTTGGAATGCCGTCAGATCAGCCATACACCTCAAGTCAGTGGACCGAATCGCAGCTGAAAGAACTCCAGAACGAGACTTTCGTTGACGAGTGCAGGAATACCGCGCAGTGGGCGGAAACTCAGTATCAAAGGTTCGCAGCCGACCGTTCAAAAGTTGAATTTGACAGAGCTCTTGCTTTGGTGTGTTCTCGAACACTTGAGGCAGGGACAGGCGCCCGCATGCTAGTCCCTTTCCTTGACAATGCCAACCACGCAGTTCTTGAAGACGGAGGTGGACATTTTCATGTGGGTAGTGGTGCTATCACCTTATTCGTCGGAGACAAGGGCGTTAAGAAGGGAGAGCCTGTTACTCTTGACTATGGTCCTCGCACCTCAGATGAGTACGCAGTTCACTATGGATTTGTACCCGAGAAATGTGTCGGCGATACCGTGTTGATTCCAGGTCACTGCATCGTGTCATGGACCAACAGCGAATCCCCAGATGGCCACGCTGATCCAGCTGTGCGATTGCTATGCTCTGAAATGCTAGATGCATACCCTACAAGTCTCGCAGAGGACGAAGACCTTGCGCGGTCTTACGAAGGCGGATTCGATGCCTATCGAGTTGCCCTTTCCTACAGGATTTCAAAAAAGTCACTATTATCGAAAGCGGCCGGACGTGAGTAAGCTATGATTCCAAGTAGCGGTACCGTAGCAATTAAAACAAAGAAACGGATGCCTTTTGTGCTTCCTTTCCATGATCACGACTTGTAAAGAATATCATAGTGTCCAGGTCGATAGAGCAATGTCAGCGTAGTTTTCGCATTCTCCGGGCCGAAGGAGTGCCTTGTTGTCTTACTATCACGGCCGTCCAAGTACTCGATCTCGACTTTAACTCCCAAGCTTTCGGCGAGAGCAAGCACTTGCACCATTCCGCATTCCTTTCCGACCGGCTCTACTTCCCTCTGACAAAAGGTTTGGACATCGAAGTAGTCGCCGTCCAAGAAATGAACGAATCGATCGGGATCACTCTTTATGTGAACGGCAGTCAGGATGCGCATAAACCACGATGCATAATCAGAGACTGAATTCTCTGCATTAAGATCTTCGTGAAAGTCCCTGGGAAGAGATTTGAGGAAATCAAGTAGCTCTTCCCAAAAGGATTCAACAGTGAAGCGCTCGTAACCGCACGCTTCAATTTGGTCGATACTATCTTCAATGACCTTGATAATTCGATCGAGTTCTACCGTGGTCTCACAGAGACTGTACAGGAAGGCTCGGTAGTAGCAATTTCCATCGCCACGGACGGTGCGAATTGCTTTGTAAGATCCTGCTAAATGTACCACTCCCTTGTCGAAGTTAGAGTCCTTTTCATAGATTTCCCGAATTGTTGCGATATCCTTTTTATGCGACGTAAGTGGCTGGCTTTGTCGAATCTCAGCCTCGATAGCATCAAGCTGAGATTCTGTTTGACGGTGCTTCACTTGATCATCCGACATGTCAAACAAACGGACTCGGCGGGGTGGTCGTGTCGCAAACTTTGGGAACTCTGATGAATCAGGACCTCAGTACTCAGGACATGTCGTGATCTTCAAACACTTCACGTCATGCTTCGCGGATATGGAAGAAGTGTATAACTCACAAATACAGTAATAGGAGGACAATTTGTATATTCGTATTATGCAGCACTACAGTACAGTATCGAGTGGTTTTACCTACACAAACCGGTGTATGCATAGAGACGCATCTACAATCTGATATTTCATCATATTCTGGAGTCGAACAATAATCGCTAAAGGAAGCTTATGTTGTTGGAGAACAACAGGTTCCAAGAGATGGTAATGCCACGACGACTAATTGAAACCACAGACCATTGTCCTTACAACAGATTCGCAAGATCCACGAGACGGTCCTTCCATTCATCACGCCTGGATTCATTCGCAGGCAGAGTGCGGAGAAACCGTATCCACGATGACAGGAGTCCGACGTGAGTCGCAAGAATCCGTCGATTGGAGATTGGTGTGGAAATGTCCCACAAAATTTCCATGGCCACGTGGTTTGGTGCCGCCTTCACCAACGTTTCTACGACATGAGGATTTCGAGCCATGTGGACCCACTGGCATTTTTCCTTTGCAAGGGTAGATAAGAGACTTAGAACTTGTGGCCTTAATGCGCACAACGAGTCTCGAGTTGCCATCTTGGCTATCGAGTTCAGCAGTGAAGGATGTTCTTTCAATGATGTGGTTTGTTTTGCGATACTTGCCATGGCTCTTTCCCAAATTTTCACATCGTTAGTATCCAAGAGATGAGTCAATACAGCTGGGCGCACTTTCCTCTGATCAAAGAGTTGGCACACCAAATCGGCAACTTCCACAGATGTTTCGGATCCTTCGAGCGTCGCCTTTACGATGACATCCAGCAAGGCATTTGAGGGTTGAAGAAGTTTGGAACACGGAGACAATCCGCAGAGAGCTTCAGCCCTTGTTTTTGTGCTTAGTTTCTGGTTCAGGACCATCTCCTCCAATCGACTCGCTAATGTGATCGTGGGGCAGTGAACTGCTAAGGAAGCCAACGTTTTGGATTGTTCTGTTCGAGTGAGGTAGTCCACGACGCCACCCATCCTCGCCATTTGGTTTGAGCATTTTTTCGAATGACTTAGAGCCCAAAGAAAGATGCTGGCATCACAGGTGCCTATATCACTTGGCTCAACGCCCTTTTGAAGGCTGATACCAAGAGCGTATAGATTCTGGTCGACCCAATCATCGCGAGGTTTATTTTGCATCACGCAGAATGCTGAATACAATTTCCTTCCCACCGATGAGATCTTTGCATGCTGATGAAGGAGAATCGCTGCTGTTTCATGCTTTTCCGCATGACGCAGTATTGCCTTGGCGAGATCGTCCGGTACGGACGTGGGTGCAAAGACCGAAACGACACCAAGGATTGACTCGACAGTGTCTTTGTTTTTGACTTGACCCAAGAGTTGCGTTGCCAAATAAATTTCAAGTTCCTCATCCAGGACAGTCTGATTTGCCAAATGGCTCCAGTGGTGACACAACACTTGCAAGATGACGGCGTCGTCCCCTTCTTGATGTGAGACATACCCCAAATGTAGCAGTAGAGTTGGATACAACGCCACATCCACCTTGGTTTCTTTCCATGCCTCTACAGACGGAGGAAATGACATGATGGGGGTACATCGTGGTCTCTTGCGGCATGGTTCCATAAACCCTAACAAAACAAGCACACACACACTGAACACAAATCTTGTCTTCACAGAAACTCGAAAGCGGTGTTCACGTTGCTATGCGTGATGTAGCACGTGCAGGACATGGGTTGTCAGAACAATTTGACACACTACAACAAAACACACTTATGCACACCCATTTGATTGACACACACAACACTGTTTGCGAAAAAGATACTCACCTTCTCGCAATCGAATCAGAGGTGTATGATGTATGATGTGTATGATATGCCGGTTGTTCGAGCTCGGCGTTGCGCGCGAAACCGACGTCGATGCTGCCGATGCCATATGTACAATATCGATATTTTCATCTATTTATATAGAAATGTAGGAGTAGATGTTCGCTATCTCATCCTCGCCGAGCCCACCTCCATTTTCACAGTACGTAGAGTGTATGTTCTACCATACTGGAGTAATTGAAGAGATCCTAACTCTCCTAACTCCTATGCATAGTACCGGTAGTAGTAGCAGCTCTACTACCGGTAGTACTAGTAGAGTACCTGGTACTCCGTATTTCATGATTTATGGCAACTGTTCTTGGAGGACGAGGAAGAGCGGGAGGATGGTTTTTGAAGAACGAGAACTGAGTCCTGGAGTGTACTACTACAAGCTTCAAAGCGTCCATCCTTCCGTGACAATGGATAACAACCTAGCTTGCAATGGATTGGTCATGTCTACGAAACAATTGGACGAGGAAACTTGCAAAAGAGACGTCGCGCTTCTGCAGACGATTTGCCCGACACTGCCGGTGCTGGTTTTCGGGGTCTGTTGCGGTCCAAGACTGCATTCATGGTTCGCAATGCCTGTCTCCTGGCTACATTAGGATTTATGGTGTTCATGTATGTGAATGCCATGGATCGAACGATTGAAGAATTACCGAGGAGGGCAGTCAATGAGATGGTGGTAGTAGAGTTCGTCGCTTCCAACGTCGACTGCAAGACGACGTCAAGTCCACACTGCCTCCTGGTAAAGGTTGGCCCATGCGTGGCGCTCCAGCTGGTTTGTGCGATGGGTCCACGCAGTCAACATGCGGGCGTGATAGACGCTCGAAGTGTTTGATGGCAGGCCACAATGACTACCAAGGTGGAATATTGTTTCAAGGACCCTCACGTGAATGAAGGGATCATCTTGGCTCGGATTGATACCCAAGTCGCCCCAAACTCTGACAGCGTAACGGAAGGATGGGCAGGTGAGAATGGCGTGGCCGAGGGAGAAGATATCGAGCCAGAAGGGCGAAAACTTGAACTGCCAGAGGATTTTTTGTTCGATTATGCCGTCAAAAATACCATCACTTCCTTGAGCCGAGATGATTTCGCATCGTTTGGTGTAGATATCGACGGTGAAATGGCCCTGTATCCTCTATTCATCTCCCCCGATATGGGATTGAAAATCAGATCAAAGGAAGTCAAGGGGGAAACTATGAATGTTGGCATTAGAGTCCGAGCACCTCCTGGTCAGGGTCGAGCGGTCACGATCATGTTGACGCATGTTTACTACGCATAGCAAATCATGATGCCTCACTTTATAGACTCTATACAACTCTTAACTACGCCGGGGGCGACCTTGTAGATGAATCTGAATGAAGGGAGTCATCTTCAGAATCTCCCTCAAACGAGGCAATCAACAATTGATGAAGGGGGTGAAAGATCCTACAGAAGCCGTTTGGCGGAAAGGTGAGTGGTCTATGGCGGTGCTGCTTCCCGAACAGCGTCATGGAAAACTTACCACATCAGAAGGAAAATGGGAAAGAAGAATGTGACATTGTTTCTGGGGTTGCGCGCTTTTCTTCGCCTTCTCAGCATGGACGGAAACTGTAGAGATTTTCTGCAAGAAAGCGGCTCTCCCTGTCGAATGTAGGCAAGTTCATCTTGTTCATCCCACACCGTTTGGTGTTGAGGCTTTTGGAACAGCATCGCGTGGGATTGAGATGTTGAGACGCAGCACGCGGCAAAATGTGAGAACGGAACGGTGTTCGGGTTCGATTCTGGTTCAGTCGTGCGCAGAAACGGAGGTGTTCAGCAAGTGTTCAATGTTCACTGTTATTACCCATGTATGAGCAAGAATATTATGGTCGAGTAGATGGTAGATATCATACGTAGAAATGGAGGTGTCGTGGATCCGAAATGGAGAGCGAAACAGCGAAACAAAAAAAATACTACTTGTCGCAATAGACCCTAGTAGTGTACGACGTATGATGTGGTCGAGTGGCGACGACGACTGCAATACCAGGCAAAACTTCTTCTTTCAGCTTAATCGAAGTCTTTGATGGTATTGGTGGATTCCGTTTGGGTTTGGAAGTGATTGGAGGAGTCAGTGTTTTGTCGAATGAATTGTGTCCCCACGCTAGCAAACTGTAAGGGGACGTGCTTGATTTGGATCTAGCTGCCTTTCCTCCTTACACCATGCTGACGGCAGGGTTTCCTTGTCAACCCTTCTCCAATCGAGGTCATCAAAGGGGATTGGACGATGAAAAGAGCGGACAAATGTATTTGGAGCTTGTTCGAATCCTGACCGAAACTCAACCTCCATGTTTTCAATTTTAAAATGTGACCCAATTACTAGTTTTAGACGGAGGCTCACGCAGTGCGCGGAGAGAGGGAGCAGTTGGAACATGTGTTGCAGGAGGCTTATGGCGCGCATCTGTATGTCGTTTGCGTCCTGCGGGTATCACATTGATTAGGCCGTCATCAATTCACGACACTTTGTAGCACAAAATCGAGATATTTTAAATGAGCCATTGGAAGGCTGGAAGTCGAGGGTACATCCAAACACATCCTCAACGACAAACGGGCGGGATATCTTGGAACCAGACGACAGTCCTGCTGTAAAGGCTAGCGAATTGACCAAGTCACAATGGTCCAAAATACAATCCATGTACAAGTCTAAAAACAAGGTTGTATCAATTGACGCATGCATTCGTTTGGATGCCAAGGCCCCCACACTGATATCCCAGTATTACCGAGTAGGAAGTCTGTCGTCGACATTCGTCTGTCACAAATTGGACGGATCCGACCGCGATGGCGCCGGTGGGCGTTGTTGGCCGCGCTTTTTGACGCCACGGGAGTCTTGTCGAGTTGTGGATGACGCTCACCTGTATCAAGCGATCGGAGATGCGGTCACACCTCCAGTCATTGCAGCGATTGGACGTGATTTGTTGCTGTGTGTAGGAGGTGGGGTTCGTGTTGGTGGTGACGTTGCTGTTTATGAATGACCGTACTCTCCGACTCTCTAACATATGGCTGCGGTAGTTGCCTTCATTCTGATGAAACATTTTTGTTTTGTACCCCGCAGGAGTGCGTTTCCGCGTATCCTCCGAACCTAGACTATAGTATCACCTACTCTATTAATCCAGTACACTTCAGGCGCTCTCCTTCTCCCACAGAGTATCCCGGAAGATGCGAGCATTGCCGTTGCAGCAGCAGGATACGATCCTTTTTCCCAGTAGCATTCAGAAGCATCGTCATGTTCGGGACGACGACTGGCGTGACAATCTTCACAAATCCAGGAGAAGGAGGAATGCTCCCATGAGACTGCTCAAGACGGACACCCCAGTGACGATTCGTGCATCTCCCGCCGACCAGGCTTCACGTGCGGCAATATTATGGGATGAGGCATTGCGCCTCGACCATTCCACAAAAATGATGTGGAATTTGAAGTTGGATGTTTCATTCAGATGAAATAGATGGCAATGATCGTTTGCTAGTTAGTTTGTCTTAGAGGAGGGCTCTTCTTCGGTCTCCGTCTTTGAGTTATCGTCGTTGCCGTCCCCGCGAAGAAAAACGCACACCAGATCGCCGGCCAACAATTTATCGCCAACCTGGGCCACAATTTCAATTAATTTTACTGACTCATCTTCGTCATGAGACATGCCAAACGTAAAGTCAGGCGTCTCAATGTCGACGAACACATCATCATATTTAATTATGTCTCCAACTGCGGCGTGCCACTGTGCAATCTTTCCGACCCCGAGATCTTGAGGCATTCTGATTTCTTGAACATTCGTATTTCCAGCGTCATCTTTGGAAGTCATGTATCGCACGACTGTCGGTCGTTTTAAACACAAGGTGATCCCCGTATGCGAGACCCTGCGGATCAATGACGGAGCAAGAACAGAGCGGATCATCATGGGCTGTTGTAGTGCATTATTGTGGTTCTGGTTTCTGTCAGGGTTCGCTTGTATAGTTGATGGTTGCTATCGTACAGACGTACAGTAGGCTTATTTTACGACAGTACGTGAGAACTCCAGTAGATTTCCAATACAGTCCTTCAGTGGTCATGGAACATTGAACTACTCGTACCTTGTACTCGGAGTACGAACTCGGGTAGATACGCCGTACGAGTAATACTGAATGCTGATGTCTGGTGTACAATACCGTTCCTGAGCAGCTCCTGAGAACAAGTATTTTCATCCTACAGTACGTCTTACGTATGCGGTAGGTAAGTGGTACTGTATGAGGTACTCGGAGTACTAATGTATGCGAGACGATAGAAGTATGTACACGGCGTGATCAAGACTGCTGCACTAGTTGCACTAGTTCATCAAAAGCTGCTGGTTTTGGTCAAATGTAGAGCTTTGTAATTCTGTTGGTTTAACTTATGAGCTGTTTCTAGGTTTCATTTTGAAAGAACCAATTCAATCCAGGTTTGATTAAATCTTCTTGCAGGTCTCCTTTTCAAGGTAAGACTAGTAGAGTGTTGTGGGAGTGAGCGAGATGGGTTCTGAGGATAATCTTGCTTCATAGGGCAATGCAAAGGGCAGTGGGACCAACCTTCATTAACCCTGTGAATGGAAAGCAGACCACAACCTCGGAGATGAACAATCTGCCCATTGATCTTCTCACCAACATCTTTGATGATCACATGGATCTTTTTGCCATTGATATTTGAACCGCAGGTGACTTGTTTGACAATTTTCATGATGTGTACTACCGTTCATTCAGGCATGGGTCTGAGTCTTGAGCTGTATCATAAGAAGTCAGTCCAGATGATTGATACCAACAAGAACGCAGCAGGGTCTAAAATGTCTCAGCCAATCAACCAGATATACTTTGATGTGACGCTCGTGAAAGAAGTGTCCCTACAATGCACACAAGCAATGTAATCTACCGGTAGGTTGGTCTCAGATCGGACACCGAGCAACCATTGAGTTGAGATTACATTTGCTCAAACTCAATACAAAAATCCCTCTCTTCTGGTACCAAAAGAGGGTTGACAGGGTATTCATCATCATGGGGATTACTCAAGTTCAAGGTCAAATCAAGGTGAAAAGAGTCAACTGTTTCAAACCTGTGTCTCAATGTCTGTCCTCGATGCAACGGAACAACAACCGCAAGCACTCTTTGTGCATGTCTCAAGACTGGTATATTCTCAATATCACCATGGTCTTGAAGTCAATGACTTTGTTCTGACTTTGGACTTTGGTGATTGGAAAAGGGAGAACAACCCCGTTGTACTTATGTGATATTGTGGCGCATGAATTCAGCTACTTGTACCAAGAATGAGACCCTGAGGAAGGCTGTAATTCTGGCTTCATCGTACTTCAAGCCAATGTTCCCCTATGTTGCGGTTTGACTGGCTTGACCTGCACCTGTCAAACTGTGAAACTCCGTGACGACAATTGATTAAGATTCGTCTAGGCGGTGCCCTCGGCTATGTCCATCATATGTATGTTAAATCGTCTCATTTGCCTCAAGACTATATCTGACTCTATGATTTAGTTCTATTGTCGTATCTATACGGTGCGAGTTGATACTGTACAGGAGTCCAGGTTTTCTATTCATAATTCAGTACAGTACCTGGTACTAAAAGTACCGTACTTCCGTCACAACTTAACCAATATTATTGAACATTTTACAAGTCAACAAAATTCTTTTCATCCATCAACTTCTTTGTGGCAGTACTCTGCTGACCATCAACATCGCTGTTGATGACGTCTATGCAACTCCACGACTATAAGAGCTCCTGATGACGATGTCCGTAAGTACGCAGTACTTTGCATTGTTTTCCATTATTAACTGTAATGCATTTCGACCCCTCTCACTCTTTGGTTGCTGTGCCCGATTTGTTAAGGTAGAGTTTTTCGTTCATCGACGTGTAGGAGTCCCCATCGGAGCAGTTCATTTCCGCGACGCTGCTGACCTTCAACCCTTTCGCGTTATCCTCGAACAATTCCTTGGACCAATACGTTTTCGAGGGGTGGACCACAGCGTCATCAACAACAATCACGGTCCTCCTGAGAAACAACTCGTTGTTCATCTTCCACCTCGAGTGGCAGCTGCTCTTGATGACAATGATGACTGCAACGATGACGAACATCAGTTGCGCCTATTGCTGACTGGTTTTCTCCGCTCCAAAGGTGCCACATATATTTCCCGGAGTCCGACGTGCCTTGCCACTCCCGACCTTACCAGAAATGGTGACGACAACGGCAACGCCAGGCAAGACTGCTTCCTTTACCTTTGTCGAACTCTTTGCTGGTATTGGTGGATTCCGTTTGGGTTTGGAAGCTATTGGAGGGGTCAGTGTTTTGTCAAATGAATTGTGTCCCCACGCATGCAAACTGTATGAATCATATTTTGGCCAGGACAGACTCGTACGAGGGGACGTACGTGATTTGGATCTAGCTGCCTTTCCTCCGTACACCATGCTGACGGCAGGGTTTCCTTGTCAACCCTTCTCCAATCGAGGTCATCAAAGGGGATTGGACGATGAAAAGAGTGGACAAATGTATTTGGAGCTTGTTCGAATCCTGACCGAAACTCAACCTCCCTGTTTTCTCTTTGAAAATGTGACCCAATTACTGCTTTTAGAAGGAGGCTCGCGCAGTGCACGGATAAAGGGAGAACTTGGAACATTTGTTGCAGGTGGCGTTATGGAGCGCATCTGCGTGTCGTTTGCGTCCTGCGGGTATCACGTTGATTGGGCCGTCATCAATTCACGACACTTTGTAGCACAAAATCGAGAACGGGTTTACATTGTGGGAATTCGAAACGACATTTCAAATGAGCCATTGGTAGGCTGGAAACAGAGGGTACATCCAACCACATCGTCAACGACAAACGTGCGGGATATCTTGGAACCAGACGACAGTCCTGCTGTAAAGGCTAGCGAATTGACCCAGTCTCAATGGTCCAAAATACAATCCATGTACAAGTCTAAAAACAAGGTTGCGTCAATCGATGCATGCATTCGTTTGGATGCCAAGGCCCCCACTCTGATATCCCAGTACCACCGAGTGGGAAGTCTGTCGTCGAAATTCGTGTGTCACAAATTGGACGGATCCGACCGCGATGGCGCCGATGGGCGTTGTTGGCCGCGCTTTTTAACGCCACGGGAGTGTTGTCGACTCATGGGATTTCCCGAGGACTTTCCAGTGCATGGAGGAGTTGTGGATGAAGCTCACCTATATCAAGCGATCGGAAATGCGGTCACACCTCCAGTCATTGCAGCGATTGGACGTGAGTTGTTGCTGTGTGTAGGAGGTGGGGTTCGTGTTGGTGGTGACGTTGCCGTTCATGAATGATGGTATTCTCCGACTGACTTCGATATTGCTACGGTAGTTGCCATCAGACTGGTAAAAGATTTTTGTTGTGTAACAAGCTGGAGTGCGTTTCCGCGTATCCTGCGAATCTAGAGTGTATTATCACCTACTCCATTAATCCAGTACACGTTAGGCGCTCTCCTTTCCCCACATAGTATCCCAAACGATGCGGGTCATTGCTGTTGCAGCAACAGTATACTCCAGAGAACGAGCATGCTACCAGTAGCATTCAGCATTGTCATGTTTCGGACGAATGACGTGACAACCTCCACAAATCCAAGAGAAGGAGGGATGCTCCCACGAGACTGCTCAAGATGGACACCCCAGTGACGATTCGTGCATCTCCCGCCGAACCAGTCGTCACATGTGGTAATATTATGGGATGAGGCGTGGCACCTCGGCCGTTCCACAAAACAGGATGTGGAATTTGCAGTTGCATGGATCGTTCGGATGACATGGATGGCTCCAAGTATCGCAGATGCAACTTGGTAGTCAGTCGGATTTCGGATTCTTCATCATTTACTTTTAACTCGAGGACGACGACATGTTGAGGACTGTCAAAGGAAGGTGACTCGATGGATATTGTCTCGGATGTGTGAATATGAATGAGCGAACCGCCCTTGATGCTTTCCAGCATATCTTCAACGTCCATGTAAACGTGCTCGGTCAAAAATAAAAACAAGAAAATTGAGCTTTGCGGCTCCACCGAGTGTATGATATGTTGCCACGATCGATGCATGCCTCCGGCTCTTGATACGGTGGACTCCACTGTGTGTACCTTTGGTGAGTCGCCTCGAAATGGAGAGAAAGTGGTAAATTCCCAAGCATTCATTTCATTGCGGGTTTCCCAAACCAGGGAAGGAAGTTGAGGCATACCATGCACTTGTGGAAGAGGCCTACTTCGATCAGTATACAAGGAAAACATTCCATCCTTTGTGGGGATGCTAGATAGCAGAGCGTCACAAGTTTCGCGCGCCACTCGTTGCTCCACCAATACTTTACAGCATTGTTCTTCTGACACGCAGTCGGAACAAATCCACCAGTCTTTGGTACTCTGATCCAGTCGATACAGAATGCATGCGTGAGTTGGAAGAAGTAGAAGAAGAATGCACGCAAAGAATCGTCCCAGCGGCATGATGATAACGAGACAACTGTCAACCCATGAACCAATGAACCATGAAATCATGCCAAGTTGCTGAGCTGTACTGTAGTAGACCTACCGGTAGACTCCAAGGATGTACTGCACATCCAGTGTTGTACTACTGGTACAGTACTCTCCAGTTACTATCAGTGGTATGTACATGCACATTTTTATTAACGTATTCGAGTATGACAGTAGGGAGATCCGGGTAGAGTCGTGTTTCCACTATGTTTCCCTTATCATAACGGAAATTTAGTGGATGCGAAACTCAAAATAAAATTGGAAATTAGAGATCCGGCTTGACTTTAAACAAGGGAAATTTCTACTAAATTATACGACAAAAGATTCCTACTGGACACCAAGTAGGATTCCGCTTGGAGTTCCTTTTTCATCTACTTGCTGTTGGTGCGCTGTTCTCGCCAGATTTGGATTGCTGAGCACTGTCGTTTCTCCCATTGGATTCGCCGTATCAATATTAGTCTGTTATCTAGAAGGTAGTGAGTCGTTTAGCCGCTACATCGCCGGTATTGCAATCGTCGTCATGGCAAATGAGTTGTGATATTGATTTTTACTTGAGTGCGCACACAAGAACGCGCGAAACGTCGAATGAATTCGAGGACAAGGATTCCTCCGACACGTCAAATAAGATTCCGTACAAGGGTTCATTGATGTCAACAATCTGTTGGTGCTTCGTTCTCGACCGATTTAGATCTCTGAGCACTGTCGTTTCTTTAGGTGGATCCGCCATGTAAATATTAGTCTACGTGTGATTGTTAGTCCGAGGTGTAGACTCATAAGCATCGGTATGGCAATCGTCGTCATGGCGGGAGAGAGATGACAACTTTTTTCTGCAGGGGCCGACTAATTCGAACGCTTTTGTTGACAGCTTTGTTTTCAAGTACTAAGTTCTGCTTTGGCCTACAGAAATATGGTGCAACGTGGAACTACGAATGCAATAAACTGAACACGTGTAACGGAATCTTGAATAACAGAAACTTAGTGGAAAGAAGCAGCTCCTAATTTCCACTAAAGGCCCCAAAATCGACCTTTAGTGGAAATGGCGAAACAAGAGTCACTAATTTGTTTCTGTTATTTTGACTCATAACCGGTTCTGAGTCCAAATAACAGAAACTTTAGTGGAAACACGACTCTACCCGGATCTCCCTAGTATTAATGCATGCGTGACGCGTGACAAGCTTTCAAACAAGTTAAATCAATTATGTCTCATGTCTCATGTCGTAACAATACAATAGGCGTCGTATGTCGCACATGTTCCATTTTGATTTTCGCGGTTTGCAAAGCTATACATTTTGTCATTCTGCAATCTACAATTACAACATGGATTTTCGTACATGTACACGCCACACAATAAAATGGACTCCCTACTATACTCGGTTTTCACTTACAAGAATTCTGTCTTTGTATGTGTGTCCGTGGGATAAACAGGCAGTGACGAACATATTCAGTACATCCTATAGCACTGGTACTGAAATATAGCCTTAAAATTGGGGTACTGCAGTAGGCAGTATGCAGTATGTGCACCAACGCTGCAAACTGCAAACTGGACGCTGCGTACTGCTGTGCTTTGTACTGGATACAGGATACATCGACTGCGTATGATAAGTCGTAGACCAGACACCAGACGCACAGAAGCAGTCGGGTCGTCGAGTCACAAGTCACAATCGAAGGTACACGTACAATTGTACTACTGTACTGGTACTACACTTTGTACGCATGTGTCAGCTGAGGCACTCTGCTGGCACTCGGATCTGAACTGAGTTTTTGCCGAGTTCGATTTCGGTCGCCTTTACAAAAGGTTGACGCGCCCGCTAAGAATTTGCTGTCGGAGCAGCAGTGCTGCGACAATCAGCAGTCGGCAGTCGGCAGTTGCCAGTCAGTGATAAGTAAGCAGCAGTCAGGAGACAAAGGTTGAAGTATCAGAGATGGAGGTTGAAAAGAAAATGAGCGACGATTCTCGCTCACGCAAGAAAAAGAAGTCTTCTTCCAGAGCCATGCTGGAAGAGCGCGATGCTCAAATTTTGGCACTTCAGCGTCAGCTCACTCAACTGACTAATCAACTTGCTGCAAGAAATAGCAAGCGTCGCCATCATCCGCTTGAGCCAACTGCTGTCAAGATTCAAGAGGCAAGTGTTGGCACTAATCCCTCGGATCAAAGAACCACGTTGACGTCCATGCGAGAACGCATAGGTCGAAATGCCAGCATCGCAACCAAAAATGTTTTGAATAAGCTGCCTGATTCAGCTAGTGATTCTCACCACCCACTTGCTGAGCGCATCATCAACATGTTCAAAGACCCCACATCTCACATGGATTATCTAAATGGCCAGCGGTTCGCGAGGGATCTCATCAAGCTCAATCACAAAGTCAAAGCAATTCTTGAAAGGGAACCGCGGGTTGCATTCATTCAGTCCCCGGCTTATATCTTCGGTGATATACACGGAAATCTCGAAGATCTTCACTTCTTTTCTGATAATATCTGGAGATTGGGCATGTCGTTGGTAGCTGGAAACTTTGTCTTCCTTGGTGACTATGTCGATCGCGGAATGTCTTGTCTTGAGTGCGTGGCATACCTGTTGGCGATGAAGTTGCTGCTGCCTCACAAGGTCTTTTTGTTGAGAGGAAACCATGAGACACGCGACGTTAACGGATGGGAGGAGCATTATGGTGAGCGCTCCTTCATATACCAGTGCCGTGCCCGTTTCGGGGATGACTTGGGATATCGTATCTGGGAGCAAACCAACCAAGTCTTCGATCGCATGCCCTTGGCTGGCGTCATTGATCAGGATATCTTCTGCGTGCACGGCGGAATCCCTCGTCCCATTGGGGTGGGGGAAACGAGAATTCAAGATATTCTCAGCGTCCCGAAAGTCGCCGGCATCAACCCTCCATACGAACACGAAGACGATGCGTATCAGCAAGTCGCGTCGGATTGCATCTGGAGTGACCCGGCTTCGGAAGAGCAGGAACTCTTGTCTGTCGATCCTGATACAGGATTTGGCGAATCTTTGCGTGGAGGCGGTGCCATCTGGTAAGCACATTAAAAAATTTCTGCGATCGCATATATCCAATCTTCTTATGACTCGCTCGTTCTATTGGAATCAGTTTCGGAAACAAGGCGGTCACAAATTTTCTCTCATCACAAGGTTATTCCTACATTATGCGCGCTCACGAGGCTCACGCGGACGGAGTTGCCATCAGTAAGGGAGCCCGTGTTTTTACGGTTTTCAGCACTTCGAAAGATCACAATCAAGGCTCGCAGGCCATGTGTGGATGCATCCTCGTTGATTTCGAGAAATTGCAAGTGATCAATCGTTCTCCTGCTTACAAAAATCAATACGTACATCGTCGCGACAGTGTTTCTCTCCAATCTTTATCGGAAACTGAAATCCGAAAGCGAATGCGCTTGGGTCTTGTCACGAGCACTCCGGCGCCAGACTCCGACGCTGAAGAGGAGGAGGAGGAGGAGTGGGACGATCTGGATGAGGAGTCGGAGGAAGAGAAGGTTCCTGAGTATCGCCTCTCAACGCATAGAAGATCATCAATCGACCTCATGTCGACAGTCATCGCTAGCGAGTGCGACTTAAGTGGTTCAAACAGTTCGAACATGGATATTTCAGAAGCCCAGGGCTTAATTGTCGACTTTGACAATAGCCTCAGAAGTCGTTCGCGCAAACCAGGTGTCTCATCGATTCATGAGGAAGCGGAGGGCTTCAATAGCAGTGATGATATGTGCTCTCTCGATGACAATGGTGTCGACAAAGATTAGGCACAACTTGCCTCCGTAAAATGTACTACAGTTTACTAACAGCGTGTTTGTCCTGGACTGCGTCCCTCGCACCTTGTAGTACATGATGCTCAACACGCAAAATCGCCTTTTCATCTATTAGCCTAATTTTTTCAAATCCCCTCGTGCCATTCTTTGGTCGTTGCTGGAGTGGGAATAGGGCCTTTCGCATGGTGATCGCGCCGCGAGCTCCCCAGAAGCCCACCAGGCATGTACGGCAGGTCCAGTTTACTCGACTAGGCCAATGGGATTTCGAGTCGACACCGATTCATTTATTACCAGAGGAATACGGACGTGCAATCCAACATTTTCGAAGAGATGCACGATTGTTAACAGTTACGAACGCTTCAATGATTATCTTACTAAATAATCATCGTTGCAATTCCTTGATTCGTTTCTGTAGATCATGCATTCATCCTCGGCGTAGACTCTATTGCATCTCAACGATAAGGCGCCCTTCGTGTCGCGCTTTCACATCTCAAAGATCCCTGCCTTTCTATGATTGTTCAGATCGATGTACTGTAATGTGATCTGCATGCTCACCATTTGAACACACGTGAAGTTCCGGCATCATTGTGACCCAATAGCCGTGCTCATGGACTCGGAACAGGGGAACATGTTGGCGACATCATCTGGGTTTAACCAGATGCGGACATACCAGGGGAGGTCGCCAACTTGTTGTGTTGTGGTTATTGCGGCATTGCAGTTGATGTGGATCTGCTTGTTCAAGGTTCGGGTGGTCATTAAGAGGCTGACAGTCTATAGCACATTATCAGTTGCTGGGTGGTCCCGAAAGATCCACTAATGATTACAGCCTACCAGGAAGTAAAAGTACAATGTACGATGCCTTCGCGATCGTTGGATATTACTCGGAGTACTGGCGTCGAACAGTGAACGTGGGACGGAACACGGGGCGGCTACAATGGAACCATTGCTTCACTAAGTCGCTCGAATGGCGGGAGCCACTTCTCCTTCCATAGCAGACCAAAGGTAATTTGCAATCTGAAAGGAATCATATTCTCTGGGGTCGATAGAGAAGCGTGACACGACACCACGAGAAGGGATGGCCTGATCAAAGAGAGATTATAGAACCAGAATGATGAGTTGTGCCCGAGTAGTCAGATGAAGGACCGCAAACAAACAAAAACGCGTGCAAATGCACAAAAAGTACTCACAACTTGACCTGCCAACACATGATCCCGATGATAGTCCCACTTGATCCCTGTTGTTTTCGCGTACAAACTGATTTGATTCTTGATTTTGGGAACCTGATGCATGCGATCCAGTTCAACTTGATCCATTTCCTCCGTTTGCTTCGATGCCATCTCTTTGTGATGGTGTACACTTGCACGCAGCTTGACCTGCGCTTCTTCAAGTTGTGCAATCTTTTCGTTATATTCTGACAAGAGACTCTCCAGCTCATTCGATTGTTGCACAATCATGTACAAATCATCTGATTCTTCGGCAAATGCTTTGCGTTCGTGATCGATCTGATCTTGTAAGGATTCACGTACACGGCGCGAAGATTCTTGCAATTCCTTGATTTGTTCATGCATAACTCCGCATTCATTCGCGGTATTCGCAATCATGATGGTACCACCAGCACTCCCAATAGGGCCCCCTGACTTTTGGCCCAAGACTGTCACGCACTGCTGCAACTGCATGAGCCAACTGTTGCATTCCACAGACTCGAGTCGAGCCTTAGTTTCCTCCCAAGAGCACATCGTTGTTGGTGACGCGGCGTTCTTGCGTTTGTTGCTCATGGCCTTGTCTATTGTTCTGCAACGGGGGTTGTAGTAGAAAAGCTCCAGTGCCCTGTGTATCTGATGTCAAGTGCGAAATGCGAGCACTGAACGACCTGCCTCTATCGATGGGTGTATCGGTTGGTAGTCTACCCACTAGTAATAGTACTCTCTAGTGCTTTCACTGCTTCTTGACGCGATTTTAAGTCGAGATGGGCGAGGAAGAAACGGTCAGATCCGCGATGTGCAACAGCCAAAAAAATTCATGACATGGCTTCGTCATACTGTCATACTATATGCATACTACATATACTATGCTACATACTCTGGGATCTGGGACATGCGGCATTCCTTGTTAACCTTAGTCGATTTTCAATTCGGGGGTTATTGGATACATTGAACGGCTACTACAACGTTATTTCATAACGTCTTGAAGGTAATCTTGCGTACTCAGATTCCCATCGAGCACGCCAGTCACACCCCAACAACGTTTTGAGAGACAAAAATCTTCAACACGCTTCCAGCGAAGAGGACGATTTGCAAACCTTCTTCGGACGAAGACGACATGCGAAGAAGGTTTTGAAGTGACACACGCAAAAATATTCTACGTTGGTTCAGTGTGCAACATGTACCAGACCAGACTTTTATGTGAACACCTTCCAACGAAGAAGGTTTCTTCGCACGAAGAAGATTTGGACGCAGGCTGCTTCGGGCGAAGAAGGTCCTTTCAACGTTCGCCTTCGTTCATAAGAAGGTTTCGGAAACGCGCAAGCCAAGCTCACGAGCGCGAGTCTGACATTTTCGATATGCTCAAAAATATTTTGCCGTTATCCATCATTGGTTTTAAAAACAGTCAAGGGCAAAAGACGGTTATTATTTCCGTCCTGAGAAGAATTTCCGCATGTCCCTGGAGTACTACATACTGTAATAATTCGATGTACTGTGTACTGTACGCATATATCATACTGTACACTGTAGATAATATGCATACATATGATAGATTCTGCGTGCGCGCACGGAGTGGAGGCCAGACCATGGTTAAATCGGGCGCATGCCAGACCGGGGTCGCAGGCAGATGGTGACTGCTACAGTACTAACGGTGGCCGGTGCCACGGTACGTGAACTGGCTTCTGATCCGATCAAATGGCACTCCAATGTTGTCATCATATGACACGCTACTTAGGACCCCCTCTAGAAAATTAAGCTCCACATGAAAGCCATTCAAGATAGCAATTCCACTTTTGATTTTTGGTTTTTTCTTCCAACTCAATTTGTCGCCGGCTCTGCCCTCTGTCAATTCAATTTGTTTTCATATTCATAATCAGCAATGTATACTTCAATAGATTCAACCATCTCAGTCAACAATTGTCACATCCACCACATCGATTCTGCTGAAGTGGTTGAATTCAATTTCTTCTCTTGACACCATTGTGTGTAACAGGATTCACAGGATTGGCCCAGTGAAGGGATTACAACATCACCAGCATACAATCGTTACAGGCAACAAGCCAGGCAGAGGTAGCGAGGTCTTTACAGAAGGCTTTGGATGCTGCATCATGGGACCTGAAGCAATGGACAGCTAGTTTGCCTTTTGATGTCAGGAATTCACCCAACCTTCCGGGTGTTGCTGCAAATGTTATTTCAGAGGGTCTGTGTCACAACATTTTGCAAGAAATACCTCAAACCAATGTACAAGGGTTACAAGATATATTTTAGTGCCAAGTACAAGAATCAGCAGCCTCATTTGGCTTTTGGTGGAGACAATGGCTGGAAGGATTTGTTGAAGGACATTGAGATTGCTGGAATGCAGGCAGCAGGGTTTTATCTTGTCAGCAAGGGTATCATGATTTGTTGAGGAAGCCGCCTGTTCAGTACACCGCACGTGCCCTTAGCGTAGTGTCAGCCAGTATACTACAATTACTAGTATCCAGTACTACAATACAATGGCCATGTATAGTACTTGGATATACCGGTAGGCTTGTAATTGAACAGTACAGTGCAACAATACACCACTGATCCTGTACTACAGTACAACCATATAACTATGTGATCATATACTAAGTAGAATGAGAACTAGTTGACAACTCTTCTTGAAAACTCAATGAGAGTCCAAGAGAATAAAATGAGAACAGTTCAATCCCATCTGGGATGGGACTGCTCTCAATCCTTTTATCAACTAGTCTCATAACTTTTATTAACCCACAATTATCACCCGATAAAAACAAACTGCAAATTACTTGTTAAAAACTGATTACTTTGCGCGTAGGGCAGCCTGTACCAAGCAGGGGGGGAAAGAGAGGAGCACTGTCCCAGTAAACAGAATTGTAGGAATGAAACCCTCCATTTGGATTGCAACAAATCTCAAGGAAATACGGGGAAACTTCAGCCTTGGAAGATGCGGACAACACGTGCACTCCACCGGAATGTTTCATGTCCTTTCCGCTTCAACATCTGTGTCGATGACATTGCTGGGTATTACCTTGTCAGTGGTTCAGGATGTGCTCATCATGCACACCACCCAAAAGTAGCAAGAAACCTTGAGTTTGCTATACCAACCCGGCCGCCGGCTTATTCGTGCTGCCAAGAAGGACATTCGTCTTGTGTCGGTTGGATGCGCAAAACCAAATTATGGGGCGGGTTTGCAGAAACATACATTTCTCCCAATGTGGGCAGTCATCTAAGGGGGCACATCTGAGGTTTAATAATAGTTCTGATAACATTTTCTCATATACTGGCAAAACTATTGCTATTTATTTATGCTTTAGTACTGAATACTGGGTGTTTTGATGTTTTCGTTGTTTTTATGGGTTTTCGGAGTTTTGTGATTGACAGATGTCCTACCCGGATAATTACGTAAAAGTCATCCGACTTCTGAAAACTTTGTTTTGGTGTACAGATATATGTAGCAAACCTTCGTACAAAAATGCCACTTCATCATTTGATGCTACGTCATATTTCTGTAAATCTTTTTCTAATAACCTGTATCATTGAACAAGGAATTGTGTCTTTGCACAAAGCAAAAGACGTAGTGATGAACGTGTGCCTGTGCCATGTCTGCCTTGACAATTTGACGTCCATCAGTTTTTTTAGTTTGGTGAACATTTCACCTTTTTGTCTGCTCCTTATTACTCACAACTCACAACTCACCACGCAGCCAACCAAAAACCACACAACAACCACATCCCATTATTGTTATGTCGGCTTCAAGATTTGTGTGTCACAATCCCGACTGTGGAAGTCGACGCCAATCCTTTTCCAATGAAAAAGGATACACAATGCATTTTGCACTTTCACCGTCCTGTTTGTCTTTCATTGATCAATCCTCTTCTGTTGGCAACACACGACACCCAACAATTGCAGATGACGTCGTGTTTGTCTCCACCATACGTTCATCTCTGATTCGGCGTGACGTGATAAACCCACACAACGCCAACATGCAAAATACTCAACTGTGGTCGGCTTCGCTGCTCGATGATGAGGCGACAAACACAACTGACGCGCCTTCTGATGATGACGTTGCCGCAAATGATGAAGGTTACGCGTGGGAAGTAAATGCAACCTTGCCCCTTGTTGCAGATTCCAACGAAGAGGAGCCATGGCTGTACACTGATGATCAAAAGTGGACGGTTGCGTTGTTAAAATTATTGGACGACATGAATGCTCCAGACTACGCATTTGCTTCTGTGCTTAGATGGGCCAGAGGTGCCAATGCGGCAAGGTATTCATTTTATCCTGATGGTGGTTTATCGCGTTCGCGAAGCATTGATCTGTTGTTTTTGGGTATGAAAAATGCAAAGCAATTCTTGCCATCTGTGGTAAACATTACCACTCCTCATGGCCCTCCTCGTGATGTTATTGTTTTTGACTTTGTGCCTCAGCTCTTGCGTTTGTTACAGAACCCAAAACTGATGACAGCTGACAACTTGTTAATTGACCCAGTAAATCCCTTGCTACCCTACGCATCACCACAAGGTGAACTTGGTGATGCCATCTCTGGTCAAGTGTATCGTGATGCATATTAACGTATGATCACCAATCCTGAACGTCAATTCTTTGTGCCAATTATCCAATGGATTGACCGCACATCTGTCACCGGCAATGATTGCTTTTCGTTAAAGCCCTATATGTTTACGCCAGCAATCTTTAAAGAACCCTTTCGTCGCAAAATTCAGGCCTGGGGTTATCATGGATTTTTGCCAAAACAAAAGACATCGTCGGCTCAAAACCAAACCCAAATTCAAGGAAACAATATTCGCAATTACCATGCGGAATTGTATGCTGTGTTGCACTCTTTTACCACTTCGGAACCCCGCCTTCGCAATGTTATACTTCCTCTTGGTCCCAATGGTGCCATCTGTGTTGACATCATTACGTGCATACTCTTCGTGATACAAGACATGCAGGAAGGCGATGCACTTTGTGGTCGTTATGGCTCGCACACAACCGGAATACAACGCCATTGTCGTGCGTGCAACGTCATATTTCCATCCAATGCTTCACCAAAAGGTGACAGCCACTCCAACTTGCCTTCTGATGGGTCGGAATGTTTTTTTTCGTGTGCATCATAACTGGAACATAAATTCAAGAACCACAAGATGCCTTGGGAATTCGGAACATTGCATCGGCCATTTGTGTCCATACTGCAGTATCGAAAGAAACAAGCACGCAATCCATCTTTTTTCCTTTTTTCAGCTTCAGACGTGTTGTACGCAGCATTGAAGACAAAGGTGGCACTCCAATGGCTTTCATTTTCGTTGCATGGAAAGACAATAACCCGATGATCTAAGATCCCGGGGTTTGGGTGAATCACATGCTGCACCAGGTGGTTTCTCAACTTGCAATAATCCCTTGCAAGTTGAGTCACAGGAGCTTTGAATCGGTCAAGGATGGCTTGCGCAAGCTTAACAGGATCAAGATCTTGTTCGTTGCCAACTTTGACCATCTTTAAGGCACGCTGATATTCGACGAACTTAGCAAAAGCAATTGCAATCGAATCACAGTAACAGCATGGCATGACAAAACATAAATCTTGATACCGTCCATCGCACAAAAGAATTGCCACCATCAAGTCAAGCTCTCCACTTTGCATCCATTTCACTCCATGGGCTTCTGAATGCAACAGCCGATGCTCAATACGCACTTCTCCTTTAACAAACATTGTGGTCAAAGGAGGAACACTTGCATACGGAGGTGGTAGCAATGCTTTCACAAACGGAAGGCCAACAAACAATTGTCGCATGGTTGAGTCGGAGTAGTGCAGACGTTTTCCGCGAACTATGGGTGGTGGAAATTCACACCAAATTTTCCAAGAATTGTTCGTGTCAGCGGCGTCCTGTGTAACAGCTTGTGCTTCATCAGCAGGGGCGAGTTGGAAATGACGCAGGCATCCAGAACGCAAATGCATGAGTTGATAAACAACGGATTTGGGATCATCCTTTTCATATGCATGGAAGATTGAAATTTTGAATTCCGCAGATTTGAATGCTGACAAATGATTCCTCACATGTCTCGGAAGCATTGAAAACCCATCATCAAAATGATCATTCATTTGCTTAAAACCAAGCATGGTGTAGAAATGAAACGCAGACGGTTCGTAGGATTGCAAAAAGATCTCCACTGTCTTGGTAGCATTGTCATTTGCATAACAATATTTGATCATTGCAATGATCAAAAATAATCCAAATCCTTGCCTGCGCCAGCCATTAATTTGCGTTGGGTGCGTTGCATCATGCTTGGCAACAAGTAGCCAGGAAATGAATGCCGCAACATCATGCTTTTCCTTTCGCGAAGGAAACGTTCGACTAAAGGTGACAGCTGCAACAACCTTCATTCCTTGATTTTTTTCTTCCCACATCGGCTTCCACGTATGGACGGGTCCTGCTTTCTTTTTGGTTACAATCATGATAGTAATCTGATTTTCCAATGCAACCCGAATTGACGATGTTGTTGTCGACTGTGGCGCAAACATAAAACTTAAGTGCCAACTCTTTAAATTTGGCAATGCGAGGCAGCAAATGTTTGTTCTTCACCAGTTTCCAATCGGGAGCAGATGGGTTTATGACAACAAGGCGAAAATACCAAGTGTGATCACCATCGCCGGGATTGTCAATAAGCGATGCAAATCGGAGATCTTTGTACCAATGTTGGCAGCGGTAAAGATCAATCTCTCCATATCCGGCAGTTTTGGGTTGGATGTCAAAAGCAGATCGCACTGCATGTCTGGCATTGCGAGCGTCGTTATCTTTCATCAAGAATTCTTCTACACCAGTAAATCCATAAACGGATTTGAATTGATGTGGAACAATGAAAGCAACCTCATCGTCACGATAGGCAAGGACATCAATATCGGTTGGAACAAGAATCGTCGCATCAACGTCAATGGGATTGTTCAACGTTGTTGGCTTTAATGGTGGTTTGGTGGATTTTGTCATTTTGAAATCAGTAGCGTCGATGTCATGAATCGTGGGTTGGTTATCAATCACAGAGAAAAGCACTGCATTATCTGCCTTCTGCGTTTCAGTATTCGTGAGTGATTCGTTTGCTCTGTTGTCAGTCACGTTTGCTACAGGATCAAGTTTCGCAATAGCAAGAAACATGCTTTCCATTTTCGCCATCCCTTCTTGGGATTTTGGGATTTTGCTCCCTGCACTTTCATCTTTATTCACGTCATGCATTACGTTAACGGTGGCAATGGTCTGGATTAATTCGTCTGATGGATCTTCATTATCCTCCGTATTGCTGTTGCCTTTTTCGACGGTTTCACGACCGGCTTCCATGACTCGGTTGATGACGATGCTGTGATTATCTCCAGCCAATGATTTTTGATGAAAACAGAAACCTCGAATGAATCTTGGTGACTGTTTTATGTCAAGGAATGCACGTAACCACAAGCACACGCTGCTTCGCTAGTGAATCACGACGTGGAGTCAGCAATACTCAATCAAGAGCAAGATTCTCGCAGGTGACTAGCCCCCACAGCTAATGTGCAATTGGCGTATGAATCCTTGCCTCAAAAATACTGGTTGGTTGAATTGTCACAGCCGCCAGCAACAAAGAAATGAAAACAAATCAAATAAATTGTTCGTTGAACCTGCTGCGGGAGAGAGCAAAGAAGGCAATCAGGTGAGACGAGCACATCGCAGTTGTTAGAGGTGGCGAGTGGTTTCGTTACTGCTTTGCCGTATGTGGGCTACGTAATGTGTATGTAACAGTACTGTCGAATCGTATGGTGTATACAACAGTACTGTTGCACCGTGTGACAGTACAAAATTATGCCGCACCACTGCACTAGTCACGTAGGAATGATATGGCAGTAATGGCGTACAGTACTGTACAGTACTGTACAGCAATACGGTGCAGTGCTGACAGCAAACGATCTTCATTTCAACACATGTCACTTCTTTTGCAAAAAAACAATGGTTTGACCTCTGATTCGAACAAAATCGCCACATGGCATCTGTCTGATGGCAATACTTACAATGGGTGATCGTTTTTTGAAAAGAAGCAAAGTTTGAGAAAAGAATGATGAAGGAAGTGATGAGAGTGAATGGGGACAACAACAGTTCACTTTGTGCAAATCTCACGAGTTGAAAAAAGTCGGGGAAACTTAACGTTGGAATAACGGCTATTCAGAATACGGGTCGCGAATGTCCCTACGTGTACGGTAGTACGGCTACTGAAAATTTGTGCACTGTATCAAGTACTCCAATGCATAGCACAACAGGTAGCTACTGTATGCCCTGCCTACTATGCATACAATCTTAGTAATACTAAGTGTTGCATCGCAGTGTAAACACACCTTTTGAAAAGGAGTACTTTTCACTTCTTTTAGTCTAATCTATGTAATAATAATGTGTGTCCTGTACGCACTCGGAGAATTGATAATGTGCACTACTTAAATCGACAATGATACGATCTCTACCCAAACTTTATTAAGTATATTTCATTTGAATTAACTATTATTTTCAAAACAACTTTCGCGCATATTAATGCAACAAATATTTCATTCGCATGTCATTTTCTTACCATCATGTCATAATCCGTTTAGTTGTTGCAACAATGAGCAATAATAAGAAACTTAACTTCCAAGGCCTTGGTCTTGACATTGATGACGACTTAAATCGCATTGATAAAGGTGACAATAAAACCGCGACAACTGACATGCGTGCTTATTCAAAACAATATCATGCATTGCCCGCCAATGGAAACATACAAGCGGTGATGAAACCCAATACAATGCATACGGTGCTGCCAAGTGCATGTATTTCAAACATGGAACTTCACCATGAAACTACTGACATGACCGGTAAAATGACGCCAGAAGGCAGGCGCATTTTGGTACGTAATTGCGTTAAGAACGTGCTGTTTCGTCGTCTTAAGTTTTTCAAAAAAGATTTACATGGAATGTATGATCAACGCGCCACTACTGTTTGTGGCCTTGTTATCAAGAGTTGCAACCTTCCTGTCAAAGACGCAACTTTAGAATGGTGGGCTACAATGCGGAAAGGTTGTTATCGCAACACATACGGATCATCGCAATAACGTCATCAAAACGATGCGGTTGCGTTTTCGAGGTACGTGCTTCGAGGAACAATAAATATTCACGTGTCGTTTTACATGCCTTACACAGTTAATGGCAGATGGAGTTAATGGCCGCATCCCAAACTTTAAACGAAATAGTGGCAGCGATGACGATATTCGGACATTATTGGCAATGCGCTCTAATATTGTCAATTATGTTCATTTAATTGACATCTACGCGCCATGTGTTGTCAAATCAAGCATTTGGAATCGCGATGCAATCATGACACAGTACTGTGGTGACAATGCCCCTAATTTCCACGAATACATTTTGTCAATTAGCAACGAAGCGTTTTTATTGCTTGTTTTGATCAATTACAGTGCTACGTGGATGGCGGAAATTGAAGAAGAACATCGCAAGGTATGTTTGGTTTGGATATTATGTGTGCCATGTTATTCATAGCACGCAATTGCTCACGACAGACGTCTTGTGAAAAAGATTTACGCCATCCAACAGGGCCACAGTTTGGAGACAGACAATCCATGTGCGCTTGTGGTACGTTTTTTACTTTCCAAAGTGTGGTTATTACCAATGCGTTGTTTATAAACTTGCCACTCACAACCGATTTTTCATTTGTTGTAGGCGCCGAAGTATACGTTTTCAAGAAAAACAAAACGTTGCGGTGTAACACACAAAACGGTTGCCGAACAAACCGGTATTGGATGGTCGGAGCCAGGTTTGGCAAAGTACAATGAATTGTATGATTTGGTGGTTGAAGACCGTGTTTCACGCGGAGCCGTATTTAACAATGAGTTGTTAAATGTATTTGTGGAACGCCAACGTTCTCGAAAGAGCGCCAAGCTCGCGTGTGAACCAGACGCTAAAAAGTGCAGAATTGTTCCCAAAGATGACATGGGACTCTACGATACATCGTTCGGAAACGTGATTGTTACAAATGTGTTGCGTGAGTTTCACCCAAGTATGCAGTTTTAATATCATTCATTGTAATTGGAATATAAATGTTATATCATTTTGAATTCAAGGAATAAGAGATCGACAGCTTACGTATATCGTTACAAAAGAATGCAGATACCTTATGATGACATTTCAACTTTATGAAGTAGAATTCTTCGGAAAAAAGAGATAGATCACAGCGGATTTCCGTTCCTCAGTGCCGTATAGGATGACATGTTACATGTCACCATCAGATGTTGTTTTAAACGGATCCCATAATAATTTCAATCAGAATTCAGAATGTCGAACTTCCAAAATCGGAAGTAAAATGACAGAATTCGAACTCCAACCTCGTTCATCGAACAATATTTCGGTTTGTTTTTTAACGGATGTATCTATTTTTATCTTCTTATATCCCGAATGCAAAAACTCCGATATAGGGTTAAACCTCAGATGTGCCCCCTTAGATGCATGTCATTCCAAGAAGTCAGGTTTGCTACATCAATGGGTTTCAGAATGCCAATTGTGCTGGTGCTGAACTGGGAAAGGACATTAGTGAACTGGAATGTGAACCAAGTAGGGTTGATAAGCTTCTTAAGTCCTTTATAGGGACAAGGGATATGATCATTGCTTGCTGTATCATCATGTTACGGTGGGCCAACCTGGGGAAACAGAGATGATTGGTGATGCACCTTTGATTCATGAAATGACCCGGGTCCCAAGGAGTTGATGGTAAATGAGACTTATGGTGCTATTGATGGGGACAATTGTAATGCATTGCAATCAACTCCTTTGACTTCACTTAAGGTTGTCATGCTTCCCAATAGTGAGGTTGATGATATGCACTCCTTTGCAGAAGCCCACCATAACTCACTGTCGGTAAAGGATAAACAAGATTTGTTGATTGGTGGATGTGCTTGAACCCCAGCCACCTTCTGAAAAGTGTCTCATCAAAGGGCATGGGTTTTCCGCTGGTTGTTCCAAACGGTGATGCCCACCATGCTTGGAAAGGAGAACATTGGAAGAGTTAAACTCACAGAAACCTCACAACATTTGACCAAAACGACATCAAAGATGACAACAAGGGCAATGATTACAGGGTTCGCAGTGACAACAACCGCAAAATTCCAGCAACAACCCACCCAAAATCCACCAAGAAGCGACCATTTGCAGACTCTGACAACCCTGCTTCTTCCCCAGATGTTTCCCCTGCAAAAAGGATGCGTTTTCAGATGCAGAAACAGTCTGGAATTCGTTACAACACTTGCCAATATGCTCGAGAATGTGGAAGTCAGCAAATCAATTACATTGGACGTGCGGACCTTGGAACGACCAAAAAAGGTTAGAAACCTGTCAGGCGCACCAGTAAGAGCTCAAAAACATGCTTCCACGTTTAAAAATCCAGGCAAGCAATCCCAAGATATTGCTGTTCAAAGCGACCATGGCGGACCCCCAATTCTGACCACAACCACAATTGTGGTGATCTGCACCAGCAGCTCCCAAGAGTCCTGGACTTAGGATGTATCGGCCCGGCGGTTACTGCCAATGACAATCCTACGACAATTGTACAGATTTCGTTCAATACTGCAGCTGCGACATTTGGCAGCCCGTCTGTCCACATTTTTCTGCACAATGCAAACGTCATCATGTGTCCGAACGGTTTTGAAATTCTCCCAACCCCTCTCTGCCCGCACGCAGCAACCCTGCCTCCTGACATTACCGCATCTAACTCCCAGCATCCCAATTGTGACCAACTAGATGATGACACGCCAAATGATGGTTCTGTGGACAATGACAAAATGTCCGCCACATCTGATGACTTGACAGCTCGTTCCACAACCAACACTTATCACAATGATGACATGGATGACAAGGAGAGCAATGATAATGATGTAGTTTATGCTTTGAGTGCCTTTTCCATCTACTGCCTGTGTCTGAAACAAAATGCCTTTCTGTTTGTGAATTAGTATACCAATAAAAGAATGCTTGTTATCAGGTTCACCAAAAAGGAGGATATAGAAGTAGCAACTACAATGGGCACGTGTTGCACCAGACAACCTCAATTTGTTGCACATGGCAGAGGGTAGTACTGGTACACAATGAAAAAATGATGACATGTAAAGGTATATAGGACTGAATTCCTGCATGGAGTGGGCTGGCTTGCAAGGCTGGTTTGATTAAAATCTGATTGGTAAGATTCCTATGATGTCACAATGACAAAAATAGGTGACACTTAATTAGATCCCTTATTCATTGAATGGCATGGAGGTGATTATAGCAACCCAAGCTACTACACAACAACAAAGTTCACAAGATGTATGAATTCAAATTCCTGCTGAATTCAATGGAAAAATATACGTCAAGGGAAGGAAATGAAATTTCCATCATGAACAGCTTCAACATTCATTGGGAAAAATAAGTCAAGGGAAGGAAATGAAATTCCCATCTTGAACAGCTTCAACTTAAAGCTAAGTTTACAATTTCCTGCAAGTTTCAACAATTAGTAGTTTGTTTTGTTATATTTGAAATAGAAATCATCTCAGGGAACTCTGATTTGAAGCACAAATTGTGGCGGGCGGAGCGCGGTCAACAGTACTCGGTACTTGCACCTTTTACAGTACTCTGTCTTTCATCTTTCGTCCCAGCCATCAGCAATCAGACCTCGCTACCATGGTACTCGAGTACTTGCTACTACAAGTCACAGTTTCACAGGAAAAACACAAACGCAAAGCGTTACGTTATAGGGTTCCCTTAAGAGCCATGGCAAAGCTTCGTGGAGACGACGACCTCTTTGCCGTTTTGGAGGACCTCTCGTCAGCGCAAGGGTATGAAAGTAAAGACCAGCATGCGGAAAAGGAACCAAACCAAGAACCAGCTCGTCCCGCCAAAAGAAAACGATTGTCTTCGGATATACCAGAATATCCTTCCAATAAACCGGCTGGAAACCAGGCTATCTGGAATCCCTATGTTCAAATTGATGTACAACCTTGCCCCACTCGATGTTTGGCTCCAACGAATCCGCAAGTCGAAGTCTTTCGTCGCCGTGCCTATGAGAGATTCAAAGATAGGATTAAACAAATTTTTGAACGCGCAACAGCCAATTCTACGAAGCAAGGGCCCGGGAACCTATGGAGGGAACTCCAAGTAGTATCTCTCATTGAACGATGGCACTTTGCTGCCAAGCTGGCGGAAACTCAAATGCTACATCGGACGCAACCTTTGGAACATCTCACGACCTCGTTGGAATGGAGGACACATCAAGTTCATGATTTCATTGAACATGCATCAGTGGAACAACGTTGGGTGGACCCCATCCTCATTAGCGAACCTATCGCACGAAACCGTGACAAAGAAAACAAGCCGAAAGAAAATATTCTTCTCGAGGAGATCAAATTCGATTGGCTACGAGCATGGCACCGAACTTGCGGCATCAAAGGAAAGGATGTCAACGTCGAAACGGTGTTTGAATCAAAAAAGTTTAAGAGCAAGTCCAGGTCAGTGATTGGTGGAGTAAAAGCGATGGGCTTCGAAATCATGGCTAATTTCAGAAAGGAGCTTGCAAAACGAGCACAAGATGAGACCCTGCAGTCGACGAGAACGCGTAAAAATCTTCCGAAACTTACACACAAGGAGGAAGATGTAAGTGTCACATTCTCAGGGTTGACATTTTCTATCAATCGACAACATTTTGATAAGGTCGTAACTTTGTTCGATATGCAAAACCAAACCTTTCAGAGCAGGGAGGAACACGACGCAAGCTTTGTTTCGAGTCTGTTCTGCCTTTTGATTCGATACGACATGCTCCAAGGCGCAGGTCTCCAGGCAGCCTTACAAGGCGCTGTTTTCGACGTGTTGTTGCGACTGTACGGCTGCAATTTGGAATGCTTTGCATCTCCACTGAATTGTCGTTATGAAAGATTTTTCTCGGCTTTCCCAGATACGGATGCTCCTTTTGGTAGCCTGGGAAGCTTCTTCGATCACGATTTTTTGCAAGGTGGCTGCTATCAAGCTAATCCTCCATTCGTCGCCCGTTTCATCCACGCTATGTACCTCAAAATGGAACAAAGTCTCAGCGATTGTGAGGAACCACTTATGTTCATTGTTTTTATTCCCGCCTGGAATGAAACATCAGGATGGAAAGCACTGCGAGAGTCGCCGCACTTGCAACGTTATGTATTGGTTGACCAGTCAGCACACTACTACACCGAAGGAACCCAACATAGGCGAAAGGCGTCGAAGCGAATCGCATCTTTCAACACTTCAGTATTTTTCCTTCAGAACGACGCAGGAAAGAAAAAATGGATTATCGACAGCAGTCATGTTGAGGAACTCAAGCTGGCATTCGCCCTTGACCCTTTGGTTGCGGATTAGAAGGGGCATCCTAAGTCTTTCAATGAACCTTTCCACATTCCACCACTCTTCCTTTCAGCAGTAAAGTCTGTTTTCCGTGGGAGTCGGGTGCATTTAATGTTTTGCCTACCAGTACCAATGCTATCTACTATACCCTATGGCTCGTGGCTCATGGCTCATGGCTCAGGCCCTTCGAAAGATGAAACTTACTATGCATACTCGTGTACTCCAATCCTACTTCGTATCATTCATGTACTACGTATTTACCGACGATCAATAATCTCAATACGATAGAGGAGGAATATGATATATATGAAAGAGGAAGATATCATGCCATCATCATGCCCTGCATTAAATTGCTCCGTATACACTGGAAAATCGTGTTGTCGAGTACCAGTACAGTACTCCAGTAGCGTCTTTCCGGTTGTATGACATAGTAGTAGACCGCTCTACTGCAACGAGAATTCAATACTGTGAGATAGCCTCTACGGTAGTAACCCAACTCGATACTTGTACCGTCATATTGCTACTTGCTACATGTACTTGACTGTAACAGCACTATACAATTTATACTGGAGACTGGACTGCTCCACTCGCACTGTACCCAGTACTGGGGTACGATTCTGTACCAGTTGTCGTAGACGGTCATTTAGCCGGTATGTATGAATGCATACCCTCCAGAATGTGAGTACATACGTACGAACGATTGACGAATCACGAATCAAAACACCGTACTTGTACCTGGCTCAGTACCCCAGTATCGTAATTGGAGTACAAGTACTCAGTACAGTATTCCTACGCCAGCGTGCGTGTCTGTGTGTCTGTGTACCTTCGAGTGGCTTGTGTTCTGCGGTCTTTTCAGGTGTGCCCCATCCGTCATCACGTCATCACGGTCACCAGTCACCTGTCGTCATCCTCTCCTCCCAACTCCGTGACGATCAAAATTTCACCATCACAAATTACGGCATCGACCTGATAGCTGATACCCTAATACGTTTTCTCCAGTAGGAACATCGACTGACACTTGACACCGAAGTTTTCCAAGGCCAATTACCATTTTTCATTCTAGACAAGATGGCCGAAGAGAAGAAATCTGAGCACGGACAAGGCGTGGCAGCACGGCTGGCCCGTCCTAACATTCTCGAGTTGCAACCTTACAGGTGCGCTCGCGATGACTATTCTGAGGGAATCCTTCTTGATGCGAACGAGAATGCGATTGGTCCAACTTCGGTTCCTACCAACTCCCTTGACCCATATGACAACCACTTGAACCTTGAAAGATACCCTGATCCATACCAGTTTGCTCTCAAAGAAAGCTTTGCAGCCTACCGAGGCAACGGATTGACACCAGCCAACATTTTTGTTGGAGTTGGCTCTGACGAGGCCATTGACCTCTTGATGCGGATTTTCTGTCGGCCTGCTGTGGATAACATTCTAATTGCACCACCAACTTACGGAATGTACAAGGTCTGTGCCAAGGTGAACGATGTTGAAATCATTTCGTCTCCATTGTCGAAGGATTTCGATTTAAGGGTGCCAGAGGTGAGTCGTACTTTAAACAACAGTGCGTTTGAGAACCCGTTCTGATTATTTCAGATTTGCTTTCAAGTTGCATTACTTCAAAAAAATGACTGACACTTTTACAACTCGCTCCCTTCCTGCTCGCAGACATTGGAAGCTGCAAATGCAAGAACCAAGCTTCTCTTCATATGTAGTCCCGGCAACCCAACTTGCAAGGCCATCCCGTTGAGCGAAATAGAGAAGGTTGCTGCCTCGTCCCAATATGGGGGCCTCGTTGTCGTCGACGAAGCCTACGTTGATTTTTCGGATAAGGGCACTGCTATTTCTTTGATTCACAAGTACCCCAACATTGTCGTATTGCAGACACTGTCGAAGGCCTTTGGTTTGGCTGGCATTCGTTGTGGCTTTGCAATTGGCTCACCTGACGTTATTCAACTCATGAACAACGTCAAGGCCCCGTACAACGTCAATTCTATGACATCGGAGGTTGCGATCAATGCATTGAACTCAATTGACGTTTTGGAGAAGAATGTTGCAACGCTTCTTTCACAGCGTGCCGTGGTTGCAGAACGCTTGGCTGCACTGGACTTTGTGGTTGAAGTATTTCCCTCGGATGCAAACTTTATCTTGTTCCGAATGAAATCAAAGGCTCAAGAGGTTTATACCTTGGTAAGTTGCGATTTTTGAGAACGTGCCGTAGAGAATAATCCAGTTCTATCAGACTCACAACGTCATAAACGCCTTTGTGCTGCGATAGATGGCTGACAATGGTGTCGTGACACGTTACCGTGGAAGTGAGTTGCACTGTTCTGAATGCCTGCGGGTGACAATTGGAACCGAAGACGAGAATGAGAAATTCTTGACGCTGCTGGTCGAAACCTGGGCAAAGGTGAACTGAGACGTTTACGTGATTCAGCTGTAAAGGAAAGTCTAAGCTGGCGCGTACAAACTTCCGACCTAGAGAGTTGCATATGAACAGTACTTCAAAAAGAAAGCGGGGTTACAGGTTACAGTAATAGGAATTCACATTTACTCCAGTTTATGGCCTATGTTTTGGATCGGTGACTTTGAATGGAATCGATTCCGTAAAACGACGCCACGGAAAATCATGTACCGGATTACTTCAAGGCACCATTTTCATCTTCCCATCCACTCTTCAATCTAGTAACAAGCAGATCCTGTTGCTGCAACCTAAGGTCAACTCTTGACTTCAGCCAGGATTCTTCCTTCGCCACCACGTCCAAAGATTTCGTCTTTTCCGCGAGTTGCTTCTCCAACTTTGCAATGTCGTTCTCCAAGGACGCCTTCTGAGCCGACGCCGCATCTAGCCGTTGCTGAGCAGACGTTAGGTCATCTTCAATGGCCTTTTGACATGCCTTTGCTCGTCTGCGCCTTCCAGCAAGGAGAACCTCGGCAGATGGCGGAGAAACCGTGACTCTGTAGCTGATTTGCTTCTCTCTAAACCAGGAGTAGTCATTGTCAAAAGTGAATTTCAGGAGGCAAGGGACACTGCCTACCAAGAATTTCCCGGTGACAGGAGCAATGTGAGCGTCAACGCGGGCAGACTCCTGCAAGAAAGCAACGTGAGCAGAACGAAGCATAAAGCAAGCACCAATCAGTAATCACTACGAGGGTTCTCCAATGACAGGGTAATGCTGTTGAATAGGAAATCGTAACGTATCAAGTACTCCAAATATCACTTACCCTGACAATGGTGATTCCTTCTTCTCTTTCTGCTGCAACGCTGAAATTAATGTCGTAACCTTTGCTTTCGATCGAATACTCGACGATCGATCCAGGCGCAGTGACGTGGATTGGAACCTCCATTTTGCCTCGAAGAGCAATTGGCACTGATTTTCCAACGTACACTGACTCTTTCGCTTCATATCCGCTCAAAGAGGGCCCATCGACTTGTTGAAGAAGTGCCTGCGGTGACGAAGCGTTCAAAAGGGATGGAGAAGGCGTAAACGAGTCATCGGCAGTTGCAGTAGCCTCAGCAACAGCTTTGGCTTCCAACTCCGCCATTCTCGCGCTCTCTTCAACGGAAGGACGATCCTCACCTCCCATCTTGTATTACCGGTAGCACTTGGACTGAATGTTTGCTGTTTGGTTGATGTTATTTGATAACTGTGGTTCTTGGTGTCTCAGTATAGAGGGTAGAGGGTAGGAGAGGGCCTGGAATCGACTGTGTAGTGTGTAGACAACGTGCCCGGTGCCCGTTGATCATACGATTACTATGAGTAATAAACAATCGCGTCGTCGTCCCTCCACATCTGCGACTGCACACATGATCACGAATGACGAATGACCCTGCAGGAAAACCGCGGAAGATCGCTATCTGTGCTGGTACCCTTGGTACCGTATTACTAGACTCGTAGAAGTAGGATGTACAGTATCAGCAACTGTGCTTGGGTATGTGCTGGTGTATTTCTTGTAACACGTACTAGAGTAATCGAAGTAATCCGAGAACATAAATTCGGATACTGCTATGCTTTCCGGGTGTGTTGCAACTTGTACTGTACGTGCTCAAATGTCATACATACACGTACTGGACTATGCGGTACTGTCGACCGAACTCAGCTGAATAAATGTCGCTTACTCTGTACTCAGCGCTACAGTACTCTGTACGGTTTGTAGTATTCGAGACCCACGCAGGGTACTCCTGATTTCCCTGAGATGATTTAGAGTGTAATTGCTGCAAAACATTGAGTGCATACAAATATGTTTGTATTCCCTCTGTCCCATAAAAAGTCAACAGTCACCTTGTCAAATAGAGGAGCATATTGCAGTTTACCAAAGTAACATGCTTTACCTTTCCTTTTGCACAAGCACTTTGTTGGGCACCAGACCAACTTGACAAAGCAATAACAACAAAAACACTGCGCCAGTGCAATCCAATCAAGCCCTTAGCTAGTGTTGCATTATCAAAGAAGGTCCCATGCTGCTTCAATGAGAAACAGTTGTTGAACACAAGGAGTGGTGTAGCTATCAAATGGATGTTGAGAAATTTCATTTCAGACGGAAAAATCCATACAACATTTCCTGACCACAGTCTTGACTGGACATGCCACCGACTGGGTAATCAACAATGTTGGGGTCCCCATTTCTTCATACTCCAATACTAATGGAGCTGGAGGAACAGACAAATGTCGCTGAGAACACCTAACTGCTCACAACATTGGTGCAGCACCACACCTAGACCTAAGACCTTCCTACTCTTGTTCATCAGAGATGGTGGATGACTCAATGGTGGATGATTGAATTGGCATCTTAGGCAGTGATCCCTAACCGCCACTTCATCAGGCAAATAAGGGTCTGGAGGGGAAAGGGGAAGACCTTGTTGAACATAATGGCTGGTATCATGAGATCAGGCAATTAGCTCTGACAAACAGGGGTAATAGGATTTCCTAATCAATTTAGCAAATTTGTCTCCGCTTTTTCTTTCTTATGACACAGCTGGTAGCATTCCACTGGTGTGTTTTGAGTCCTGTGGATAGGTTATGGTGTGCACCATAATTGACAAAATTTTGCTCCCTGGGACAATGTCCTCCAATGCCACAATAGATAGTGCAAGAGACTTCTTAAAGTCCGTCCACTTCATAAAAGCCACATTTGGTTTGCAGCCATGGTTGACATACTTATCCTTCCCACTTGGAATAATCCATGTCTTCGAATCAAGTTGCAGCGCAAAGCCATTGCCTTCTGCTGCAGGGCGCAACTTGCGCCCCTTGAAGCAGATGATCATCATTCCTTTGGCAATTGGGACATTTGTGAACAGACCTTGTCAAGCAATGCCAGATGCAGAGTGATATACTGCATTTAAAGGAAGATGGCAGAAGGTTTCAAGGCATATGTTGCACACTGACAAGCATTCCTCCATTACATTGGCACTGCAATCAGAACCCATTTGCTTCCTTGCTCTGTGTCTAGGATGGTTGAATTCATTGTGAGTTTCTTACCCTGCATCAGGTGTAAATTCAAGAGTGCTTTAACTCATCAAAGATTATTTTCTCTGAGCTGGTTTTGAGGTCTGCTACAGCCTTCTTTGCAGTTTCTGTGTTGCCCCAGAATGCCCTGAAAGTCTCCCAAACATTGTTAGATGGATCCAATTGTTGACATTGCGATTGGAGCACCATGTGTACTGTTTGATTTGATTGCATCCCTTTGATTAGGAACATCGCATTACTTGTCTCCCCTCCTTTTTTCTTTAAGTAAAGTTGTGTTACCTCTGTCAAACCTGCCTCCTTCAGCTTTCTCTACATGGTCTTGTATCCCTTGGTGGCTTTGGCAGCCTTGAATGTTACCAAAAATTTACACCGGGCTTTGTCCAAAGATCTGGAAGAAATGTTTCATCAAAAGTGTAAACAAGGTCACAATCGTATGATGGCAAATCAAAAATATTCATATGGGCGTATGCAATCTTTGTATTGCAAACCGCCCCAGAATACTTCCCAAGGAGTGCTCCATAGCTGTTTGCAAATGCCAAACTCCTATTAACATCATACTCAATGCCTGCTGGAATGACCTGGGCAACATGAGCCAAGCACATTAGATAGCCAGCACCCCCAAGATCAATGGTATTAAACGCTGCAGCTTCGTTTTCCTTCAGGCGTGGCATAAATTGCATTGAGATGACATTAATGATTTGGGAGACACCCTGTTGTGTTATTTCAGCATAGATACTTGCTCCATTTGCATCCAGCTGCCTGTTAACCTGTGAATATAAATGCTCGTAATCCAAGTTGATAGCATGCTGATCTCGATTATGCATGACATTCTGCAAATGTGACGTCAGTGAGCCAGGTGATATGACACATATCATGCCATTTCCCTCACAACCTAAATGTGGTTCATCCACCCATTGCATTGGAAGGTTGCGGAGGACAGACGTCAATCATGATGCCATTGTGCGTTTTCGTGGCTTCATTGCTTGGCAGACTCGTCCCTTGATGCTTGTGCTGGCATTGCTGCAGCTGCTGTTGATCGGGCTTGGCAAATGGGGAAGAACATTGCATTTGAACATCCACCACTACAACAATGCCATTCTCATTGCAGCAAGAAACACTGAATTATATATTTCTTCATGGCAGCTTCTGATTTAAGCCAAGCATCACTTGGAGTGGGCTCTTTGATGAAGTTGACCCATTTTTGCAGATAGGTGACTGCTTGTCCTTATCAGAAACCCCGTATGCAGTGTAACGTTCCCAGGAGGAAAGGAATTTGGGTTTTCTAAGCAGCAGAGCAAGGGCATAGCCAAACCGAAAGAGTAGAATCCTTTCGTAAGTGTCCAATTGTTGAGCCACGCATCAGAGTCTGGAAATGCATCCTTACGGCTGCTCCATATAAACAACAGTCCACAACCATTTCCTGCAAACTGAGTTTTTTCTTCTCTCTTGTCTTTTTTGGTATTCCACATTGTGCTGTGGAAGGCATTCCAAACCTGCAACTCTGGATGCGTTGCAACATGCTTTACGATCAAAGCCTTCTGCTTACCGCAAAATGGAACACAAAGGAAGTTGGTTTTGGAGGACAGAAATGAAAGCTCCTTGTTACACACATGACATTTTGGGTGTATTGATTGGCAGGATCTGGAATGGGAGCATTCGGTTGTCCCTCCGGCTGTATCCCCATCCGCAAACAAAAAAAATGGATTTTGGCTGCCATCTTCTTTGTTGTCAAATTCTGACAACCATATCAAGGGCCTGCTATCTTTCCAAATCAGAATCCAGTAGAGCATGTGGAGGCGGTATAGGGCATCGGTTTCAAGATCAGTTTTGTACGACACGTCTTTTATGACGCTGGCCATGTCCGCACCCTTCATAGCCGCCGCGACCAAGCAATCAATTGTAGGAGCGACCCAAATGCGGCACATATCATCCCCAACTTGCTGGGGAGTGCTCTTGACGAATTCAAATTTGATGCCGTCCCTGTATACTGCTGAAACAACCTTTCTAAGATTGCCAAACATTCTTGACGCTTGTGTGGCATGCAAATTGAATTCAACAGGTGTTCTTAGTGCACTGAAATACACATAAAGGGTCCAATGTGTTTCATCACTCACAGGAAAGCACTGCCAATCAGATGAAGTGGCAATGTCATTTAATGAGCAATTCTTCACATTGCACTCCTTGATGGAAACGGTTGTGGTGGAATCGGCCACAGTGTTTCCAATTATCTTTTCCTGGAGATACTCGCTGGGCCAGATTGTTAAAATTTGCTGGTATCCTTTGCGCGCGTTAGCTTCATTGATGGCACGCAAGTACAAGTCAAGAACAGAGAACCCGCACAACCATGTGTTCCTCCTCAAGCTTAAGAAGGAACCAATTGGTGTATCGATTTCATCGCTCAGAGGCCACAAGATGCCTTCAAGGGGTGGGTTCAAATTCCTTATTAAATGTAGTGGCTGTATGTCCCTTGATTCACTGTTGCTCAATACCTCAATGTGGTGAGATTGAATATAAGCGCAAGGTGTGTTGCATGCAGTAACAAAGCTTTTTGCAGCTGCAAGAATCTTCCTATAATGCCATATTTCTTGCCAAGCAGATAAGTGCAATTCTTGCAAGATTTTCCAATTTTCTTTTCATCATCAGAATAAAAGTACTCGGATAAGGCAGCATACCTCCTCTTGAGAAATAAATTTCAATCATTGGACATTGTGGGGGTGCTGTGAGGTTGACAAGTAGCACAGATTGCATTAGCCAAAACCGCATCACGTACTGGCTTCATCGTTGTCAGTAGGTCAATAAATTGGTCTGCAGAGCTCTGGCCCATAGAATGATAAACAATAGAGGTGCAATGGCTACGTTTTTTGCTGTTACAGCTTCCCGCAATGCTTTACATTTAAGTTGTCAAGTCAAATGCAACACCACACCCAAAAGCACTTGAAAATGATCAGCTTGACTAATGTCAATGCAATTGGAAGTTGTCAATCTGACTGTGCTGCTGTGCAAGCCACCGTTAACAATCAACATGTGCAGCAAATTACCTCTTTTGGAACATTTTTGAAAGATCTCAGTAGGTACCTGACCTCATCCTTCTCAATGTTGGTGGGAGCAAAGGTTGAGGGATATATATTGATGTGTTTTGGTCAAATAACTTTCCCACTGGCTTTGAACCCACATTCTTGATGGAAACATCATTTATGGGTTTGTATTCACTACTATATGGGTGAACAGTAATCTCACGGCCTTTGTCAGAGACAAGCAGAGTATTGCAGCCTGCAACACACATTTCTGCATGAGAGTCCAATGACATTCATCACCAATTTCATTCAAAAGAGAAGTATATGATGTCACAGAATTGTCCTTTAATTCATCATGGCTGGTTTTTGTAACCAACAAGGCAGTAACAATGATGACATTGCAAAGATGTCCCATAAGACCTTCATCACAGAATTTGTTACCACATAATATTGATGACGTCAGAACGTCAAAGTTCATGCATTGACTGTGACATTAATTGTGGCTCTTTGTTCATCAGAAGGTGTGTTTTGTTGACCCTAACATATTTGTTATACAAAACAAAATAAAGTTCAAGGTTGGATCACATGTAAATAAAATTTGTTATCTTCAAATAGCTTATTTTACATCAACGTTTCTGATAAAGGCCAATATATTTTGTTTCTTGACAACAAATCTAATAAAAAAATTATTGAATGCATTAACAATAAATAACTAACGTAGCCATACGTGCAATCATTTATTGTTATTGGATTCACAGTGATTTGTTTTATGTGGCACAAACTTTGTTTACTATGACTAAGTTTGTTGATGCATTTGCTCCTATTTGTTTACCACGAACGATTGCTTTGTTTAACTGAAGTGCTGCCTTTCTGTTTGTGGTGCATTGCAATTGCTCCTTTTGGTTGCGATCACTTCTTGCTTCTCTCTGTTCAAATGTTGTTCACCATTCAATCAGCTACTACTAAACTTCCTCAGTATCCCACATTGCCTCAACTGGCGGTTCCAAGTTTTCAAGTATTCTTGCAGCCTCCTCGGTTTCTCCTTGCTCCACCGCATTCACACCGTTACCATCAGTGTGTGGCCTCTTTGAATTGCAAAACTCCAGCAATTTACCTTCCATCGTGGTTGCTTGAGGACTAGCCCTATCTTCCTTGACCAGAGCAAAGAATTCGTTGAAACGCTTCATTCCCTTCGTGCTCCATCCTCTAAATTTGCAATGTCCACTTTTTACCGATGCGCCCGTGTACTTTCCTCGCCTCCTCTCTGTTGTTTTCTTCTTATCCTGCTTGTCCCGTTCTCCTTGCAGTGTCTCCTCCTTTTCCTTGGCAGACTCCGCCGCCATTTCAATCCACTTCTCTATATAGTTGTCCTCGAAAAGCAGGAGTGCAAATGCCTCATCACTCACAGTTACAATTTTACCTTGTGTTTTGTCTGTTGTCGCCGCTTTCGAAACCATGCTAGTGTATTTTGCTTTTCCCCATGCCTTCTTGCCACTAACACACTCCAAGGATGAACCGAAGAACCAATAGAATGCTTCTTTCTCCCTTCTGGTAGTCGCTCTTCTCAATTTGCATAGCTCTTCAATCGTGTAGAATTCATCTGCCTTCATCGTAGTAAGAGCCTCCATAACAATCTTCCCACCCGCCTGCTCGCACGAGCTCCTCTTAGTGTTCAAAGCCTCGTTAAAAACACTTTCATAAAGCATATGAAATTCAAGCTTCTTGTGGTCCGCCACATTCTCAAATTTCATCACAAGCTTCATTGCCTTTTGAATCATGCTTTCGATATTGACAAACTTAATGTTTCGAAACAGTATATTCTTCACAAATGATCTTACCCAAGTGGCAACATGTGCCTCCCGATTGCGCAATGATTCTTTTGCAGTGTACACATGGACAAGTACCTGGTCAAGGTCAACCCCTGATGATGCAGACTTACTCTTTGTTCGTCCTGCAGTTGAGTCCACCACCCCTGCCGACTTATGCCTCGTTGCCATTCCTCCTCCCTTTTTCCTGTCGCTATTCATTCTCTCTAGATGTTCTCTGAACCTCTTTTGGGAAAATGATGCGGTAGTTCCACGACGATCATCTGTTTCGATCACTTTGTCATCACTACTATCGTTGTCACTTCCCTCCCAATCCTCAGTTTCCTTACCCTCGTCAACTGATTCATCAGCATTGTCATCTTCTTCATCATCATCCTCAGAATTGTCGTCTTCGTCCGAGGCATTGTCATCATCATCAGCATCCTCGTCATCATCTTCATCTTCATAATCATCATCAATTACCTCTTCCACTTCTGGTGGTGGTGGTGGTGGTGGTGGTGGTGGTGGTGGTGGTGGCTTCGTCTTTTTATTACCAGCAGTCCTAACTTCCTTCTTGGAACCACCAGCACGTCCAAGGTTTGGTCTAACTTTCGTCTTTTTGTTTGTCACACGGTTCTTCTTCCTAGTACCTTTCGTCGTCCTACCAACAACCGTTTTCGTCTTCTTCGTGACTCCCTGCTGCTGATCTTGCCCTCTCAAACTTACTCTCGCCTCTTTCTCAAGTGATCGCGGGGATCTTCGAACAGCCACATTTGTCCCTTTGTCACTTGCATTTTGCATTTGTGGTGTTGATGGAGTTGCTCTTGTCATGGATGGTGTGGTTGATTGGATTGAATGATCAAGACTTCGATGATTTTTGAATGTGGCAACATGTGTGTTGCTGTATAGTACACCAACATTTTTGGTTTCCACCACTTTGACTTACACGACTTTTTTGTGTGAGTCTCCACATGTGTTGTTTGAATAGTCGTGTTCAAACTGGCATTTTTTTCGAATGGAAAACTTTTGTATGTACATGTGAGCGGTGGCACTAAAGGATGATAGAGTTTACCATATAAATGCAATAACACACTCTTCTAAATAATTTATGTGCATCGGTAAAATAAAACGTTGTTCAATCAAATTACAATAGTGACGTTTCGCAAAATATATTTATTTATACATATTCAGATATGGACCATGATCAAGTTTGACAAGATTCAAAAATTTACTATGTAATCATCGCCTCGCTGTATACATATATAAGGTACTTATCAATATGTGGTATGTTATCATGTTTGATAAGCTTCAAAAAATTATTGTTATATGTCAATGTATATATATATATTTGTCGTCATATAAGATTCAACCTTGTGTTGCGAGTGCGGAGTTTAATATAATTATGCATATTTAAGGACAGATATATAATATCGCCGATGTGCGTTTGACAGTAACAATAATTTATTATGTTTTTGCCAATGTGCGTTGGACACGTATTATAATTAGTTAGTATGATATCGCCGATGTGCGTTTGACACGCACTCAAAATATTTATAGTATCGCCGACGTGCGTAGGACATATACTACATTTAGGCGAGGGTGTATTTTTCTAGCAATGAACATAATGCTCACAAGAACAGTGAATTGCATTTTTTGGTATTTCACTGCTTGCTTGTTTGAGTTGTTGAGTTGTCGTCAAGGCGTCGCCGAGTCGTCATCAAGTCGTCGTCAGTCGAGTCTTTTTCGTTGTGCGTTGTGTTGTTCCTGCCAAACAGCGGGATCACGTGATAGTACAACGAAACGGTCGAGGCGTCGAGTCGTTGTCGAGTCATCGTCGAGTCAACGTCAAGTCAACGTGGAGTCGTCGTCAAGTCTATTTCGTTGAGTTGACTGTGTCGTTCCTGCCAAACAGCGGGATCACGCGATAGCGCACCGAAACGGTCGAGGCGTGGAGTCATCATCGAGTTGTTGTCGAGTCGTCGTCGAGTCAACGTCAAGTCATCGTCAAGTCAACGTCGAGTTGTTGTCAAGTCTATTTCGTTGTGCGCATTGTGTCGTTCCTACCAAACAACGGGATCACGCGATAGTACAACGAAACGGTCGAGGCGTCAAATTGTTGTTGATGAGTCATTGTCGAGTCGTCATCGAGTCAACGTCAACGTCAAGTCATTGTCAAGTCATTGTCAAGTCATTGTCAAGTCATTGTCAAGTCATTGTCAAGTCATTGTCAAGTCATTTTCAAGTCATTTTCAAGTCATTGTCAAGTCATTGTCAAGTCATTGTCAAGTCATTGTCAAGTTGTCGTCAAGTTGTCGTCAAGTCAGCAACGCCACGCCATCCTCTTGTCAAGTCAAGTCTGTCTCCCCGTCGCCTAGCCAGTTGTCAATTTGTTTGCCTACTCAGTTGTTGAATTGCCTTGACCGGTGCTCACCCTGCAATCATGCTTGCCAATGATGTTGATCGGATCGGCGCTGCGAAGAGGACGTCGCCATGTGTTACAGTGGTCAGGAATATGGGGGCAACGCCCCGATTATATTTGTCTGCTGGTGCAAGTGGTGATGAAGATGAAGGTGACCTGCCACAATTGCGTGATGAGAGGAACTGCATGCCGTCGCAAACACAGGCAAGGAAGTTGTTGTCAAAGTGTATTGAACTTCCATGGTATGCACATTGGTCCTTCGATGATTACTTCAACAAGGCGGCACTGGCTGGTAAAGCTGAGGGGGATGTTGAGGTATGCTGCCAAACACCAATTCAATGGATAGAGGCTGGAAATCTTGGACCAAACTCCTGCTCGGTGTGGCACCGCCAGGATGTTGAAATCACTCGGATGTGTGAAATGGGTGATATGTTTGCTGAGAACGGAACAACAAACCCATTCCACCATGAGGTATTTGTCATGGATGTGATTTTGAACCGTGCAATTTGTAAAGAACCTGCTGCTGAGCCTTCTTTGGGATTGGCACGTGGCAAGAAGGCACCCCCTGTCATTGACCCTGATCAGGTGACCATGGTGCGCTGTTTCAACAAGCCGGAGAACCTTGATGCGTCGTTTGACTGGAAGTTTCGCACCATGATTTGTTACATTCGTGCTGCTGTGTTTTATTGTGTTCGAGAGCGCCTCAAGGAGGACGTTGGCATTGAGAAGACGTTGATCCCATTCGATATGAGTTGGCTACGGATGCGCCGTCACATCGGTGTTGACGGGAAGGCGTCTTATGGGTTTGCTGATGGCGGTTATGTCCGCCAATTTGCAACTAGACATGGCGACAATCGCATCCCTGTTTGGAGGATTCAAAGCTGCCGAAATGATCGACTGGAGCGAGTCGTATATCGGGCACAGCAGTGCCATGATCGTGAGGGACCGAAGATGGCGCCAGACGTGTTTTGTGGCGAGTGTGCTTGTTCATCGAAGCCACAGGAGGCCCTTGCAGCAAAGTATAACAGCCACCTTGCAAACTCTAATTCGGCAAAGGCAAATTGTCGGTGGTATGCACCTGGATGTCACTACTCTGGAAGGCTTCCGGACACCTGTATGGTTATTGATTCGAAGGCAACTCCCTGTGTTGCCATAGTGATTGATGTTGCAACAACTGGTTGCTGCACTGATCGGCAGACAGTTGTCATGGTTTGCCACTTGTTGCTTGGTGGGGGCAACAAGAAGAGTGAGACGACAAGGTGGATTTCTGGCTGCCTGCGTCAGATAACGTCTATCAAATCGTGGGTCGTGCGAGAACGAATGGGAAATAGTCGTGGGACTGTCAGGGCTTCTAGTGGAGATTTTGGAAGCTGTATGCGATCGGAACAAGGGTGGAGTTGGATGGGACTCATGTAGTCCCATACCAGACGAATGCATCACTCCCTGAAAAGCTGCTTCGAAAGCTTGTGGTGGCAATGAGTCGCATAGCGACGCACTATTTCCCAGAGGTGCTGTCTGTTATCCAAGACTTGGAGGGCGACACAGGTATGCCACCTGTTACACCTATGGAGGGTGCCCCGCCATTGGAGGTTGCTACTTTGCCATTGAAGGTCTCCATGCCATTGGATGTCTCCCCAACATGTAGGAGGCAGCGTGTTGGATACTCCATTGACATGAGTTGTGACCTGGGCAACTCGTCGCACTTTGATGTCCATGATGCTTCCCAAGGCTTTAGTGTATGGACTGAAGAGCAACCTGGTGTTGCGGCAAACTGGTACTTCATCATGCCAAACGTGCATGGAACAAGATTGGATTGATCCTCCTATGCTGGGTTGGCAATTAAGCTATCAGCTGGGATGGCAGAGTGGTGAGGCACTGCACCTCTATCACGATGCCAGATGGTCTTGAAGGTAGAAGCCCATTAGACAGTAGCCATCGAAAGAAAGCTGCTGTGTCAAACCATGTGTATGGCACATTTATGGCGGCAAAGGAACGTATTGTGGAGGCTGGACGGCGCTTTGCAGCCGCAACAGCTGCAAGCAAGGATGATGCAATTGTTGTGGACGATGCCGATCATCCTGTTTCAGATATCGCTACTCCTGCTGTCAAAGGCAGTGAGTGGCAGGAGCTGGCTGACTATGTCATCCCAAAGAAGAGAAGAACACTCTAGTAGATGTTCATCTAGTCCTCCCACGAGTTCTACTGTTTCCTGCAAGTTCTACTGCTGTTACCTTCTGCCAGCTTCTTGTTTAGTCATTGGAATTTGTCTGCCAAAGTTGAAGAGGTTCTACCACCTACGCTTTGTTGGCTTGTTCCTCTTGCGTGATGGCGTTTTATGGGCAGAACTGTCAGCAATTGGTACTGTATGTTCGGCAGGACAACTACCATCATACTGTGGCTCAGGGGAGGGAGATCTCCTTTTGCTATCTCGGTAGACGCTTGCAATGATGGAGTCCCAGCTTGCAGGCCAGTCGGCCAACCTCCTGATGAGAAATAGGTGTTCATCGTTAACGCCGTTGCTGCCACCAACATCCTGAATGCCGATTGTTGGTGAAACAATGGAACTGGCGGGAATGATGTACAATGTTGGAAGTTGGGAGTGAGGATCACGAGTGATGGTATAACGTCCAATCATGGTGTTTGGTATTTCAATTAGATCTTCATCCGTGGCAGCGTAGGAATGCACAACAGCATAAATTCCTGGAAGATATTTTAGGCAGTTGACTGCAATGAGACCACGAGCTGGCACGTCGCGTAAATCGATGAAGGTGTGGATAAAAGCAGGAAGTGGGTGAGTGATATTACACCAGTCCACCATTGCCTTATCATTCCATGGACGACCATCGTATATATTCGGGTGAGCACAATATGAGTCGCCTTTGGCTGACTTAAACTCAGTGGAACACTTAAGCTTGCGGTTTGGCAAGCGAGGAACAAGGTTTTGTGCAAGATGTGCCATGACAAATGGTTCAAGGAAATCCTTTGTTGTGTCATCGTTTTTCATCTTTTGATCCCAGCGGAAGACGGGGACAGAGGCATTATCAGGTGATGAGGTGATGAAGAAGCCACGACCAGTCAATGCTGCAGTGCCATTGCAGACCACCGTTGCAGTTGGTATCTGCTTTTTGACATGGTTGCTCACCATGTCTGATGATGCAAGGGATATCACAAGATTCTCCACATACCAATGAGCGGCTTGTTTGGTAAATGATGAGGTCCGCCTTTGTGTCTTCCTTGCTGTCTCCTTCTTGGCAAGTGGTATGTGTGCAGACTCGGCATATGCACTGTTCACATTTTGTGGAACACCATGGTCCATCATGTCTTCACAGATATGCAGAACCAGGTGGGTCTTGATGGTGTTGGTTCCCATTGCCTTCTGACGTGGAGAAACTTCAGCCACTCGTCGCATAAGCCACTGCACTGCTACGTGTGATTTGGCGACCTGTGATTTTGATATGCAGGACTGCTTCCTCCATTGGTGCCATTGAAGCAGCGATGACACAACCAATATCCAATCTGCTATGTGGTTAGGATTCCTGAGCACTTTAAGTTGAGGATCCTCTACTTCTTTCCTTTTAAGGAAAATGCGGCTGAATTGGGTTGTGTGGAGTGCAAACAACTTAACCAACAGGCAGCCGGAGAACTCGAGACCCATAAGGTTAGCACCAGCAGAGGAGAAGCCTTTTGGGAAATTTGTGCGAGGCACATCTCGATCGCTCTGTCTTGCAAGTCGCTGGCCAATTGTGGCGCAGAGACTGTCGTACTTCTTCACAGGAATGGTTCCTGGCTTTCCAGCTTGATCAGAGAAAGCCTCTAGGCAGTATTTGAACCAGCCAAGGGATATGAGATGCAGCATCTCACCAGGACATGCACCAAATATCCCCCTCTTGTTGTGCAATCCAAACCGAACATCAGTAAAGCCATTGCTCAAATAATTCAGTGACATCAACTGCAGTTGCCGGAGCTTGCCACCATTGACCAGTCGATCAATTACAGATGGTTTGCGGTGAGGGTATTTTGCCTGGGAATATCCTGTCTTGTCAGTTGGGCATTCACAGGCACGGCAAAGTTGTTTTACCGATGAAAATCGAGCATTGTAATGGCCACAAAGACGGTCATGACCCTCCGTATCACCGACCATGAATGGTATATACGGGTGCAGCACAATTGGATGCTTTTTACCCATGTACTGCAACACCCATCGGAATCCGTTCCTTGTTTGCAACGCAATAAATCCAGAAGCCTCCAAGATGAACTGAATCTGCAGATGCATTTCATTCAGAGTATAAGTAGGCCATGTGATTCCACTTCGGGGCTTCAATGGTGCTAATGCAACATCGATGTCTGCAGGTAAATGGTCTGGTCTGTTGAATTCCTTTTGATAGGCCGCTGAAAATGTCGATTCGTCAGGCTTGTGTGCGGGGGAACTGTGATTGAGATATCCCAGAATGCGCATTGCACTGGGTTGGGATCTGACTGCATGAATAAGAAGACCATTGGCGACAGTCAGGGGCTCCATCTGCATACGGCCAGCACCATCGACGTGTGTCTTGTCCATTCCAGCGATACATGGAAAAACCATGTCAACACCAGGATTCCTAACAAGAGCTTCATGAGTTCTTCTGTAGCAACGGCCAGTGTCTATGTCACCAAGATTGGATGACCTTGATGGCTCTGCAAATGGTGCCCCCTCCCGCCCGTGGAACAAGAAGTTTTTGTCTTGGTTTATTGTTGGACATGAAAGAAGGGATGCAAACACCTCTCTGGCGTCAAAGTAGATCATTGAAACTGTTCGTTTAGAATAAGGGAGATAAGAAGGACTCCTTTGGGACCAGTCCCTTCATATTGTACCTCACGAAAAGGTTCTGGATCATCTTTTCCCAAGTTGGTAGACTGTCCAATTTAAATCGATGTCCATCCTCATTTCACTTTGCTGCCCAGTTAAGGATGCGGGTGAAGGAATTAAGAGGAGCCTTGATCTCCTTTAAAAGCTGAAACAACGAAATGTAGACCTGTTCCTCTTGTGAAAATTGTGCAAGCTCGAGGGGGTTGGAACGTAGCGCTGTCAGGAGATGATACAATTTTAAAACACTGGTGTCAGGTTCCCCGGTTCCGGCATTGCTTTCACTGTCAAGAACCTCGTCATCGTCAACATTAACATCCTCGTCGTCGCTGGAAACCGTCGTCACTGAAAATCTCATTGTCAACAGCAGCCTCCTTCTTGTTGTTGCTGGAAACATCATCGAAGTAAACAGCAACCTCCTCATCACCAATGGAAACGTTGTCATCAGCATCAACCTCCTCGTCGTTGCTGGAAAGATCATTGTAAACGGCAGCCATCTTCCTGTCGTCACTGGAAACGTCCTCGTAAACAGCGATCTCCGCATCCTCGTCGCTGGAAACATCATTGTCAGCATTACCTGTTGGAAGCGACGCAACACTGGCGAGCCTTGCGTTAGCGTCAATTGGTTGTTGCTGTTGCTTGGGATCATGTGATGTCGTGTAATGCAGATTGCAAGCTGGCATCAGGGAAATGTGAGTAGAAAGTCTCATAAAGGATTTGTGACATCCACCACAAACAACACGACAACAAGATGTAGCACTTCCACCATAGGACATGATGACTGAGTACTCTGGCGCTGGTGCAGGATGGTGAAAGTGCGCAAAGATGACAAAGAAAATGCCAGCCTGAATTGAAGTTATTAACACGATAGCCTTGAATGTGATCAAAGAACAAAACAATGTCAACTGCAAAAGAACGATGGAATAAAACAACAAACACTGTTATGACTCAGCTTCCGTAGCCTCAAACATTATCGAAATCACCATATTTTGGGGTGAAAAGTCAGGCTTCTTGTGTTAGAAAAACAAAATTTGAATCTGTGTTGCAAATGTCAGTTTGCAACAAGTACAATTTAACGGTAGTGAAAAACAAATGGTGGAGCGTTTTGAAAAATGTTGATCACATGCTGCTATTGAACATAAATGGTGAATAAGATCTATGCAAAACTCATTGAAGAGATAATACTATGTGGTAATTAAATATTTCAAATGACATATTACTACATGCAGTCACATGTTGCAAAATAAATTTGACATGTAAACATATTGTTAACAAAATACAGAAAATGTCAACAAATCATGATGATATCATCAGAACACACCTTCTGATGTTATCTGGAGATGACACTGACTTCACAGTGTCATTTGCAGTATGTCCTTTGTGACATTTACCACAGTTCTTAGTTATCAAGATATGACACCAATGTCACAATGTCATCGCCATGCCATGACAGCAATGTTCTTTGCGGTTTCTAATGAGTCAAAAGAAGCAATGACATCACAATGCCATTGACGTGCAGTTTTGGTGATATTTATTACAGTTTTTAAATAGCAAGTGGGTTTCCATGACATCACATTGTCATGTCTGCTGTGATAGTGACATATGTCACGGTGTTTCTGGACAGTGAGTAAGTGCAAAACGTCACAAGGTCACATGACAAAAGTAATTTACAGAATCAAAAACAGAATGACAAAGAATGCCTCATAACTGCCATTTACCTGATTTTTCAGATTAACTGATAGGCCATAAAACTATTGACAACTGGTATTGCATGAGAGGACAACTCAAGTCACAGCCCTCAACTCACTAGTATCTGATGGTTCAGGAATGCTTCATGTCCATTGTTGATGACAAGTGCATCATGATGATACCGCATTATTGGATACAATCTCCAACAGTACCTTCAACAACACTTTCACTGGGATGACAAAGTGTGGGAGGACATTGACTTTGGGAGTTTTGGATTTCACACTTGAAGAGTCTGCCAAAGTCAACCCCAGTCACCCACATGAAAATTGATCCATTGCTTGGTACCAGTTATTTCCGGCTTACACCGCCAGGATATCTGACAGGCTTGTATTCAGACTGGGTACTCCTATATATTTAAACCTGCTCTTGCTGTTTAATATACCAGGAAACACCCTCTCACAATCCGGTGCCAACAAAATTCCATGATGGAGGAAGAACGCTCATAAACTGTCTTCATACATCCACACAATATCACTATAATTTACTGAACAAAGTCAAAACAACAAGAATATGATACTGCATTGATGCATACCATCTCCAAAATTCCCTTCAAGGACAACTATAACTGGGAACAAAATGTGGGAGTACATTGACTTTGGGAGTTTTGTATTAACACTTCAAGAAGTCTGCCTCTGTCAACCCAAGTCACCCACATGAAAATTGATCCATTGCTTGGTACCAGTTATTTCCAGCTTACACCGCCAGGATCAACAACAGGCTTGTATTCAGACTGACTGTCTTTAACCCTTCCCTGGCTGTCAAATTAACAAGGATACACCCTCTCACAATCCGGTGCCAACAAAATCCCATGATGGAGGAAGAATGCTCATAAACTGTCTACATACATCCACACAATATCAATACAACTTATTGAACAAAGTCAAAGCAACAAGAATATGACACTGCATTGATGCATACCATCTCCAAAATTCCCTTCAAGGACAACTATAACTGAGAACAAAATGTGGGAGTACATTGACTTTGGGAGTTTTGTATTAACACTTCAAGAAGTCTGCCTCTGTCAACCCAAGTCACCCACATGAAAATTGATCCATTGCTTACCAGTTATTTCTGGCTTATACCGCCAGCATCAACTGCAGGCTTGTATTTAGGCTGACTATCTTTAACCCTTCCCTGGCTGTCAAATTAACAAGGATACACCCCTCTCACAATCAAGAAAGCCTCAAAACTGTCAATATACATAAACTGCAAAAGGTCACTGGACTAACTCAAGGATTTGCTTCCAACCGGTGACGGTGGTTACGTCCTCCAGTCCATCGCTGCATTGAAACTCACAATAAGGCTGGATGGAGATAAACCAACTATTTTGCCCCAACAATGACAAGTTCCTGAGCACTATGCACGTAAAGAGAGTTCTTGCAGATACACCTGCCTCAACAGTGTACAGTTCTTGCAGATACGCCTGCCTCAACAGTGTACATACACTTACACACTCTGAGCCTGGCGGTCTGGAGGAGGTGCTAACACGATAGAATTAGGTCACGTCGCAACAGTTGGGGCATGGGCAATCCACAGCAATGAATTTTACAGAATTTTACAGCTTCATGGATTCTTGAGCGAATCCATCTATAACATTTTATGCGACTCTCTAATAACAAAAAGAGCAAGACCAGATTGTGTTCTTAGAAAGACCACGCTTTATCACGAGAGGAGACAGTCGAGAGGTTGTTGAACAAGTACTTTTGAACAAGTACTTCTATCCGTAGAAGTACCTTTTAAGACTAAAAATCTTGGGTGCTTCTTCATGTAATCCCCGAGAGCATAGGTAAACACAAGTTCTTCAAACTAGTTCCTTAGTCACTGGATTGTTTCAAGAGAATGATCTCTCAAACCAAATCACTATTTCTAAGTTTTGTCTTCTTCAACTCCGTGTCACTCTTGCTGACCACACCTTTTATATCCGTAGTAGTCTAAGTTTTGTCTTCTTCAACTCCGTGTCACTCTTGCTGACCACACCTTTTATATCCGTAGTAGTACCTTGTATGACTAAAAATCGTGGGTGCTTCTCATCATCATCATCATCATCAGTAACAACATTATGAGTCGCAGCACAGTAGCAAGGCAGAACCAAACGTTCTTACAGCAGTTAGTAGTACATTTTACAAATACATTCATTATTACGTAAGAATATGCAGGTGCATAATTCCGTGACTTTTGCCAAACTGACGTTGCACATTGGCGCTAAGCTGTGACCGACTCCTGATGGAAAACCAACTTTGCGGAACGAAAACAAGAGCTCACCGCCCACAAGATATAAAACACAAACAAAGTCGAACATGCGACGATCAACGAAGTATGTATATCTATCAACCACAGAATCAAAAACCAAAACTGTGAAAAATATGATGACATCTTCGTTCGAAAAAACTAATCTCAAGATTCATACCTCATTCTGAGCTTGTTTGGGCGACTTATGAAGTTATGCTTCGAGAAATTATATTCAACTATTCCTTGGAATCTGATTCACCGGACATTACTTTCGTTACAGCGAATACTATAACGCTACTCAATGCTAGCCATCTGAAGTTAAGTCAGCTATGGGAATGATATCGTTCTGAGAATACGAATAAGCAGATGAAGTAGACTTGAATTTATCAAAACGAGATTATTGGAGCATCTCAGGGCATTTTATTCTTTCCACTTGATTGCTTTCTGAAATCACGTGTGATTCAATCGTTTTCGATAATTTTTACCATGGTTTCAGATATGGATCGGTGAAAAATGAAAGATAAACTATTTTTCATATTTAATGGATTCTGCAGTTGTTTTTAATTAACTTCAATGTACTTGTTGGTTTTTTCTATTTTTCATTATGTCGGGAATTCTGTGCCTAGTTCAGATGCTTGGCAGTGAGTTTTTGTGACAAAATTCAGTCGTCGAAAACATTGATGAAATGATTCAAATTCAACATCAAATTCCTCAAATGAAGGTCATTGATCACAACGAAAACAGTCTTCTTACAGTTTTTGGTAAACAAAACGTTTTCGATGAGTGGTATGGTATGCTTCTCGCATATAATGATAGCTGAGAGGAAACGTCGAGAGAAAGATCTTCTTTGTTGACATTCTTGTTCAGCAATTCGAGAATGTAGTGAACACTTTTCTTCATTAGAATTTAATGGCGCACCATTTGAATCTTTATGTCGCTCTGAACGCTAGTATTCCGACTGCCGTTACATTTGTATTGTACTGAAGGTTGCATGAGCTTATTGAATTACCAACAAAGACCAGTATTTTATTATCTTTGAGCCGGGATTTCTGGAAAAATAAGGGAGGAAATAAGCTGATGACTTAACATCGACCCCAGCGTTCCGGATGCCTGAGTTGGTTTGAGTAGATTTGACACAATCAAAGCGAAATATTAAGCTCAAATCTCAGAAACATGAGTATGAGACTTCTCTGGAAAGATGGAAAATTGATGAGAGAAACAAGAAAATTCGTCCAGTACAATGCTCGCCACAACCTTGAATCAGTGATCACGAATACGAAGTGAAATCTCAGCAAGATTATTGGCAGACTTCGAAGATGATTATCTCAGGGCTGAATCTGAATTCTACAGAAGCGTGTTGGAGAAGATTCAATCTCTCAATTTTTTCTTCACGTTTGTTCTATTGGTAGTTGGAATTTTGTCGATATTTCCGCCAAGCGGGATGAATTTATAGAATTGCGACAGTCTCCGAAATTTCATTTCTTAAGGTAGAATATCCGAACGTTACCTTGCTATTCCTTAACCGAAATGCGTCTCTGGGTTATTTCATACGTTTCAAGATCTTCATCCACCAGCCTGAAGTGGAAATGCAGTAGACAATAAAGTGATTCACTGATAAGTCAATACCACATCCGCGTTGATTGTTCACTTCTTGATAGCTTAATTCATTTCCCAGAGAATTTGCTAGATCGTGGTTCACCAGCACGAATTCATTATGAGGAGGACAATGCATAGTGGATTCACTGCGCGTGTAAAAGATTGTTTACTTCATGATAAATGAAATTTGTCAAATGCAGTGCTGGAACGAACTACTAGTACTCCCTTTGTTCCACGAGAACATACCGAGATCATCTTGCACGGATAACATATTGCAATATTATATTCACTAAGCCGAATCGGTTAAGCAGGACAATACATGTGTTCACGGTAACGCCCACGTTGCGTTCCTTGTTACTCATAAGTTAATGAATGTATCCCTGCCATTTGGCAAATGCTGTGCCGATCCTACTAACAAAAACGATTGGTGCTGCATTTGCTACTGTGATGGGACTCACAATTTTTTTAAGAACGATTGGTGCTGCATTTGCTACTGTGATGGGACTCACAATTTTTTTAATGATGATTACATATGAATCCCAGCCATTTAAATGCTGGGACTACTAAAACTACTGCAAGAACTTTTGGTACTGCCTTTGCTAAGTGCTGCGACTCACAACCTTTGCTACTGTGCTGAGACTCACTCTTTTGTTTCTATTTTTCACGGCATGCTGGGACTCACTCTTTTGTTTCTATTTTTCACGGCATGCTGGGACTCACCATTTTTTACTATTTTTCACGTTATCATGCAATTTGTTACGTCAGTTATGAAGGCTGCGGAAATCGGATTTCATTCTGTAGTTCATGAAGGAGTTGCTTCATTCTGTAGTTCATGAAGGAGTTGCTCACATCCTTGGATTTACAGAGATTCGAAGCCCGTGAATATACCCTATTGAGAAAATCTGTGTACGTCACCTTATCGCAGAGTTACCGTTGTTGGAAATACCACTCAATCGGCACACGGCACGGTAGACTACGCGAATGCCCACTGTGATAATGCACCAGTACAGAAAAACGACGGTCCTGCCACATGGGCAGACGTGGTAAAAGGTGTTGTCAGCAAGAGTGACTCGGAGTTGAAGAAGACAAAACTTAGAAATAGTGATTTGGTTCGAGAGATTCTCTCGAAACAATCCAGTGAGTAAGGAACTAGTTTGAAGAACTTGTGTTTACCTTTGCTCTCGGCGATTACATAGAGAAGCACCCAAGATTTTTAGTCATACAAGGTACTACTACGGATATAAAAGGTGTGGTCAGCAAGAGTGACACGGAGTTGAAGAAGACAAAACTTAGAAATAGTGATGTAAGAACGTTTGGTTCTGCCTTGCTAGTGCTGCGACTCATAATGTTGTAGATGATGATGATGATGATGATGATGATGATGATGATGATGATGATGATGATGATGATGATGATGATGATGATGATGATGATGATGATGATGATGATGATGATGATGATGATGATGATGATGATGATGATGATGATGATGATGATATTTACGTAGACTTGAAGAAGGCCATGCGTGGATGTGCAATGTCGGGCAGCACTGCTCTGGTGCAAGTTGTTTAGCAGCATCATTCTACAGAAAATGGGTTTTGTACTGAACCTGTTTGGCAAGTGTGTCACGAAATTGCATCATAAATGGAAACAATTTACCATTGCATGGTATGTTGATGATGTGAAAATCTTCCATGAAGATCTGGCAGTGCTGGTTACTAGCATCATTGAGCAACTAAAGATGACGGTCACCATAGGACATTTGCATGTTCCCTTAGGCATGCTTATTGTTATGGAGGAACAAATGGCTAAGGTCACAGTGCAAGACTAGCTACCTCACTGAACCTATAGACAAGTCTGGCTTATGCATTGACAAGATGGCATGTACACCTGCAAATAAGGATCTATTTGACGTCAACAAACATTTGCCCCGTTTCCGGAGGTGACGTCAACGAACATTTGCCCCGTTTCCGGAGGTGTTATTTCTTTCCGATGTGGAGGGCTTGCTTGCAAGTCGAACAAACAATAGCTCAACACGAAAAGTTCTACCGAAACGGAATTCGTGGGAGCGAACGACTGCCTCCCAAATACGATTTGGACGAAACTGTTATGAAGGCGCAAGAAGGACTTGTGATCACTGAAAACATGATACTAGAACAGGACAACGACAGTGCTATCAAACTTGACAAGAGCGGATGTACGTCCGCGGGACCAAAGTCAATGCACACCAACATGATCAGGTTTTTATGGCTGTAGGACAGTACTGAGGCGGAAGGAATCAAGATCCACCATTGCCCGACCTGCACATGTTTGCTGGGGAGTTTATGAAGTCATTTCCAAGTCATCATACTGGGTCACAAACACGTTGACGCATCGACCTCCATTGAGCGACGCCGTACCGGTCGAGGAGAGTGTTGGAATTAGACAATCTGCCATGCGCGTCATTGGCTTATCAACGCATCCCGATGTAACCAGTGCACCAGATGATAGTACCGGCATTGGTGCATGCTAATACAATACTTGGGTGGCTGTAGTCAAAACAAATGCAATTGCAAAATTCCCAGAGTAAACAAACTGAATTAATGAGTTTTGTCAACAAATCATTCTCACAAAACAATCCCATTGATTTGTTTGAAGGTTTATTGACTGCATTGCTGACCTGCAGTACTCTGGACTTGCCTGATACAGATAACATTGCAGTGGATTTAGGGTCCAGCAGCACTGCATAAGAAGGGAGCAAATTTTAAATTATAACACTTGTGACTGGTATGATTGATAAGATAACAGCCACACACCATGGTTTGCAATTTGCAAAGCACCTTGACAACAGAGATCAGCTCTTTCTCAATTGTGGTATAATTACATTGTGCTGAATTCAATTTGCCAGAAAAGTGTGCCACTGGTTGATTTTGTTGCATGATTACCGCTCTCATATAATAATCACTTGCATCTGTGCTAATGTGAAAAGCAGGCGAGTTGTGGTCTGGGTAACAAAGCATACAATCAGATGCAAGCACCACTTTCATTCATTCAAAACCCAATAATTAGTCTTGTATATTATATTCAAATGCATTCTGGTGTTCAGCTGTCATTTGAATTGTCCTATTCCTGTCAAGCATGTTAAAATTGATAAACGACAAGCTTGTTGAGGCTACATGTCTCTTACACAATTCACTGCGTTAAAATTGATAAACGACGAGCTTGTTGAGGCTACATGTCTCTTAAACAATTGACTGCATAGATGTTTGAGTTGTTGTATTGCTTGTATTTTCTTCAACCAATAATCTCACCATTCTGTTTCCTGCGGGTCGACTGTGGTATTGTAAGCATCGTAATTCTTCCTTTATATCGTGCATGGGAGAAACATAGAAATTTGTGAAGATTCCTATATCATCAAGAAAGATTTCAACATCAGGCATATCTCTGAATATACTTTCCATAACAGATCCAGTGCCTAGGAAACTCCCATCAGCAATCTTTATGTAACAACATTTACCAAAGGGCAGGACAATAACACACTTGAATTGTTTCTTTCCTCGCTTTCATATTTTCCTTTCATTTTTTGAATTGTTGACATGCAACATTTCACATACAAATCATCTTCACACACATACCTAAAACTGGTCATGACTCATTGTAACCATTGTTATGTTGTTGTCAGTTCTATTTGGGAGTTCCTATATGACTCGTGGTGCTCATGGTTTCTTTGCAATGTTCCCCATCGTTGATACAATTATGACTGTTTTTGTTGGAGTTACTACTTCCTCAACTGTCATTCCCATCATGGTTCAAATGATAAGCATCTCTGTGCCTTCAACCGTTTGCTTCCTTGACTCTGGGGACTATTATTAGTACTTTGGATGCCTGTCCTTGGTTGCCGGTAATTGTTACCACAGGGATTGAGGAAACATTCTCTCCATTTGTGTCCACCATGAACAACAGGGCAAGGATCATCCTTGTACGTTTGATGTGAACTTATAATATTGTTCCTGCTGTCACTTTGATGACGACCTCCATGACCTCCGCGGTCCCTGCTGCCATTGCCTCCTCGTGCACTTGCTTCCTCGGCCTGATTGCCCATTTTGGTTATGCTTTTCATTGTGATTGTCATACCTACTATTTCCTTGCTGGTGATGCCCAAGGCAATGATTCTTCTGTCTGTAATTTTGAGAGTTGTTGTTAGGTACTAGCATGGTGATTGTTGTCAGAACCTTTTCTTTTTTTACCACCAAAGTTCCTTGGTCCTCCTTCAAGAGATCCTAAAAAATTGGAATCAACAGCCCTTTGCACCAAATTCACCAGGATAGTCAAGAATTTCCTTGCATGAGTTTACCGGTATGAATGTCATCAACTCCAGGGGTAGTTGCCAAGGTTAATGGAGCCCAACTCTCCAACTGTACATATAACTCATGAATGGATCAACTCATGACTGATGTAAAGTAGTTGTCAAATGAACATAGCTAATAGTAGTGTGATTTGAAACCTTCCAGGACTCCTTTATCTAATCTGAATGCATGACCTTGAAGGTAGTGTCAAGTAAAGTACTTCAGATCTTTTTCTGTTGCAGAAGGCTGAGCACGATGAGCATTGCGCCGGTCGTTGCTTTTTATTACGTTATGTACTTAAACCGGCGACGATCATACAAGATACACAGTAAAAGTATGCACACGCCTCGAGCTCTTAATTCTGGCGAACTCGAGATTTAGTGCATACCCAGTGCAATACAGTGCACGCAGTAAGTGCAGTACGTGCAGTACCTGCAGTCGTGCAGTACATAGTACGCCATAGCAGGGATTGGAAAAATCACACTGTCCCACGTTGAATCTGGTATTACAGTCCTCCAGTAGGTAGAATGGTATTGTGCTGTTGCACTGGGAAGTATTTTGGTATTGAAAAATCCTTCAGTCCGCGGTATGAAAATAACTTTTCTTCATTTTTCGAATCGCAGTACTTACTCGGTTCCATTGGTTTCGTCCGGTAGGTATAATGGTAGTAAAAACACTACAGTAACAGTAAACTTCAGTACTACAGTACAGAAATGAACCGTATCGCACACACTGATGCAGGACAGAACATTTATGGAAATTCCGACTGGTATTCCCGAACACCGGAATTCAAAATACTACCGACTAAACTCAGTAGAAAATAACCAAGGGTCTTGGTTACTGGTTGGTGTATTGCAACTCGCAGGTAACCTTATTGGGCATTTTAAAAATCACAGTAGTGGTACAGTATAATACCGTCGGTATTTGGTTACCGGTACCGGTGGTTTTTACTTCCAATCTCTGCGCTATAGTAGAAGCAATAGAGGGGCATCGGTCACCTCATGCTCGTCAGAACAGTGGTGCACTGGTGTCAAAAGTCAAGTGCGACACACAGTACATTTTTTGTATGAAGCATGCATCAGTGCATCCCAAACATTTGTACACGTACCTGGTATAAAAGGTACGCTATATAA